>CAESWR010002596.1:222464-235340 GCA_903171835.1 Mullus surmuletus | reverse complement strand
GGCGTCACAGCCGAATCGGCGGTTGTGATTGGCTGTGAGGCGGAGCGCAAAGGATGCTGGGAAATTGAGTTTTTGGGCTGGAATTCGGGTGTTGGCTGTTCTCCACGGTGGGGGGTCCCTTTGTTCTAGTGGGGCCTTGTTTTTCCACACGCGGTCGGCCCAACAATTGTAATGTTCTACACCTTCACGAAGACTCAACCAGGTGGACCACATAGACCTCCTGCACTGTCACTAACACATCAAACTGAAAAATGTTAAGAATTGTTCAAATCCAAATATATAAACTGATGATTAAAGGTCCTGTTTCATCTTAAATAATGATGAATGATTAAGTCCTCCTGGTAGCGTGGGGGCGTCAAAGTGCGATTTGTTGCCTGTTGTGTGACTCATGATCAGCGCACCAACAAACTCCCACTGAGTCTCTAAATATCAACGCCGCAGCGCCGTCAGAGCGCCTCAAACCGGCCGCAGCCGCCCGTTGTCCCGAGCTGGTCGAGCGGGTTGTGCGCGGCGCTGCAGCTGCAGGTAGTAATTACTGATTAGGCTGCGGAAAGTGGGGACAAATGCAGCGTATAATCAGAGAGCCCGTCGACAGTGGGAGCCCTTCACAATGGCTTGTAATTAACAAGATAATTGGCGAGAGATGGCAAAGATTTCTCCAGTTCTTCCTTATTTGCATGTCGTTTTGCACACTTTCTTTATGACTTCTTTTTTCATCCTTGAAGGTTGAGTCGCTAATGATACTGTGTCCCGCCACGTGCCTCGCTCGCTCGCTTGCACGCTGTTTTTTCCTTCTGCCCAAGAGTAGGCAGCGTGCAGCGGCATGCACCTGTACGCTCGCAAGATCCACTATTTGTTTTGTGGCGTAATCTGGAGTCATTTTGTACACAAGTGCTTCTTGCAGCCGCTGCTCATCGCACTTGTATGCGGCGCACGGTGGCGGCGGCAGCCTTTTTAAGCGTCACTTTATCCTATAAGAACGCCGCTCCGACATCAGAGTTCCTCCTCTGAGCCCCCGAGGACGCTGTCTCTCCGTATGTATTCATTAGTGTTATTCTTACAATAACTCCAGTAATGAGCGCTCAGGCGGCTTCCTTTCCAACGCTGCTCACTACATCACACACTCAGATAGGAAGATGTTTATCTCTCCTTTTCCAATTATATTTCTCCAGATTAAGGTGTCGCAGTGGCACTTGTTTCCTTGACAACGCCGCCGTTCTTTCACCCTTCTTCCAAGTACCCTTAATCTGAGCGGATATGAAAACTCTTCATGTGTATTTTCCCCCCCAGTTAGAGTAGGCGCTGCCGCCGCCACCTGTCCAGCCTCCTAAGCCCGCATCGCGGGGGTCTCGCCGCATTGACTCATATGGAAAGTGTGGCTGACCCTCTCTTGTCCTCTCGCTGTCTTTGTCTCCCGGTGAGAGTTTGACGAGGCTTCCTGTTGGATTTCATATACAGTATTGTGTTGAATCTGGAAAAAAAAAACACAAAACAAAACATCAATGCCATGAACAAACACCGTGTTTATTAGATTTTTTCTCATAGAAACAGAGGAGAGGGAGAGCTGGGGGGACGGAAAAAAAGAGCCTATCTCGGTAAATTGATGAAGCATGAAGGGTGTTAATAATGTATAAGGTTTTCAAAATTCAATCTCGAAAATGTGCGCCGTTGGAAGGAGAAAAAACAGAATGACACAGAGCAGAGTGTATATTTGACAGGTGACATGATTCTTTTTCATGTAATTGATTTGCTTTGCCATTTGTTTCCCCCCTTTTTTCATCTTTTGTGGAGCAAAGGAGGCAGCCGGTGTGATAGATGAACCTGGCGGAGTTCATTTCTTCCCTCCACTCTGCTGGGGAACGCTGCGGGTTCCTGAGCAGGGTCTCACGCGTTGTTCAAGACCCCCCCACCCCCACCCCCCCACTCAACATGTGTCACCAAACATTCCCAAGCTGCAGGAAACACAAATGTAGATTTTTTTTTTCTCTGGCAGATTGAAAATTTGTCACATTCAGCTTTTATTAAAATAATGCCAAATTAGCATTTTAAAGTTATTTCAGGGCACTTTCACAAAAACCACCCGTGATGGTTCATGTCTGTGCTGCTGTTCGAGCCCTCAGTCACACTGGGACTCCGAACCTGAAAGATTTGTAATTTCAACTGTATCCTGCAAGAAAATCACGAAAGATTGATATGATAATTTTTCGTATTTTTCTTCATGAATGGGTCCTTGTTTATTTGATATCATGATTGAATTAATAACAATCAAAATGTAACCTTTTAGATGCCAAATTTGACTACATTGGCCACAGGATCAAAGCCACTTTTTCTTAAAAATTCGGTCATTCAACAGCGTGGAAAGATGATCTTAGTTCTGACAGCACTTGAATGAAGGTTTTAAAAAAAAATAAATGTTAATTTCTCCTTTTCTCTCTCTCCCTGCTGTCCCTCCTGATGTCCCCGCCAGGTAAGACATGTCTCCCACCCCATGTGTATCCTAATTAAAGGTGTGTAATTGTGTGTGTTGCCGCCGACCCCCCCCGGTGGTGGGCCGAGGCGCAGCCCTGACACTCGGCCCTCCTCCCTCCCAAAGGTCAGCCACGTGTTGTCGTACATCACACACATTCTGATGTGTTTGTCAGCCTCTGAGAGTGACACACCCATAAAGCGAGTGGTGTGTGAGGATGCATCGGCGTGCGCAGGAACTGTGTAATGCATGCCGGGCTTGCAGCGTCTGACTCAGGCTTTTCCCCCCAAGGTTGGTGTCGCTCGACTTTGAATCATTTGCTCAGCCGCCGACGCTCGTCATGAAATTTCCCAGAAATGTTCCACCCCTTTACAACCCTACTCTCGCCACACTTCTTTGGGAAAAAAAAGTTTGTTCCCGCCGCAGCAGCTGCAGCGAACTCCCGCCGCTTTTAACAGATCGAGCAATTAAGTCTGGAATAGCACAATGGCAATTGTTCACACCCATTGTAGTTCCGTTTTGTCAAAGTGCACGCCTGAAGGTGATAGCCGGGCGTGTCTTTGATTTCTCCCTTTCAGTGATGTTTTTTTTTTCCCTCCCCTCTCTTCCCCTCGTGTGCTTTTTCCTCTCGAATACTCATTGAATTTTTACTGCGTTGTGAGACTGTGAACAGCTTGCAGGGCGGGAGCTCAGTAATTACCACAGTTATGTCAGGCGGAGCTGAGAAACGTAGCCTGGGGAGGAGAAAGGCCGCCGTGCGCTGATGGCCCCCTGAAATTAATGGAGAATTGGAAATGAATCAATAGCTAATGAAAATGTGTGTTCACTCTATTACTGCTTTTATGACGGCTGCAGCCTCGGGCGCGGCGCTCCGTCACCCAACTGCACAGCGAGCGGCGGCGCCCGGCGATGTCGCTCGCTCTCCCTCTCATCATCTCATCTGACTTTTACGCGTTTGTCTGCGATGCTTTGAACCTCCTCATGTCTGAACCTCGTCCTCAGCCTCTGTTTTTTTCACCCACAAATCAATTGAAGTATGGAAAAAGGCCTCATTTCATAGATGGAGTGAAGCACTGATTGTTTTGTTCAGGTTAAACGGGTTATGTTTATGATTCGGCGAGGCCGTATCACGCCGGGGTAAGAGAGGAGACGAGGCACTTAAAGAATCTTGAAAAAATCTATCAGCGGTTGTGAGACACATTCCCTTCCTCCTTCTTCAAGTTAATTATTTCTTCTTCTGCTGCTAAATCAGCAAACATGTCAGGATAACCTCGACATGTCGATCGCCCTGTGGGTGTCAGATCTGGTGGGGTCACACGCCTGCTTTCTCCCAAATCTTCACAAATCGAAATGCGAATATGCAGAATTTTTACAAAAATGAAACATGAAACCATTGCATACATTTGGAATCAAAGCTGTGTGCACATTTTTCACAGTGATGTTTAGCTATTTTTGGATGACACCTACTCCCAGACACCCACATTCTGCACACACATATTGATTACATCTGTTACTTATTAAAAATAATCGTTCACAGATGAGCAAACACATTTAATGAACATTTAGCAAAGGATTAGTGTCACTTCCTTCACACCAACCTGGCTGCAACCAATCAGAGCAGCGGCTGCTGTTTAGCCAATCATAACTCAGGACGTTCACTGACAACTGAAAATAATTATATTTACTTTTAATTCATTAAGCATATGTTAATCATTGAATTTATTAAATGGCCGGTATTAAATTCAGTCTATGTACTAGGGCTATATAAAATTGACGATAATCGTGGTGTAAAAAAATGAAATGAAATTCAATATCAGATTAAAAATGATAATATTGTGTAAATTAACCAGTGCCAAATCTGCATCAAGAAGTCAAGAAAAATCAAGAAAAAATCATAAATAAAGTTAAAGATCAATTTAATTGATTTTACCATTATTATGATACATTTTTGTTGATATTTTGATAATATGGTTATTGGGACATTTTTTATAATTGTGAGGTGAAAATCTGATATCCAGACAACTCCAGTATGCACACATATTCGGCTTTCACTCCATGGTGGTGTGATTCAGCATGGCATTTGTTTGGGTGTCGTGACAGTGGCGGGAATGGGAGCGGCTTCACACTGCTTTTCTTAATCAATTCTAATTAAGAAAAGACTAATATTCTACTCGGTAATTGCAGCTAAATGAGTATTTTATCACCAACATGAATAGTCAAAGTAAATCGCTGTCACCCCGATCTAGTCGCAGGCTCAATTGACAAGAACTATTTCTCTTTTCTGCGTTTCAGTCTTAAGCAGGATAATGGCAGCCGTTTAAGTGTGGTTTGAAAAGTGCTTCAGTCCGAGTGCAAGGCTTTGAGAGTGTTAGTCGGCCTATTTTTGGAACGGTCCATGCCAGCTAGCATTTGTGGTTGCACATAGATGTCCACATCCTGACGGGTCCGACGTGAAAGAGTTTCCAAAAATGATAAATTCAGCTGCGTTTTTATCTGGTGTGCAACGTGAGCCCTTTAGACAATAAGGTGCACGAGGATCTGAGGATTGGAGGTCGGGTTGGGTATCGGCACTAAATACCTTTCAGGTATCGACCAAAACAACCCAGTACCGAGTAGTATCGAAACTGCGCCTGTCAACCGATACCTTTCAATCGGTTGTTTTTTACCCAGATCTAGAAAAAAAGACTGTTTCTATGGTTTTACTCACAGCCAATCACCGCACGCGTAATTTGAGTACCTTCAAAATGCATTTGTGTAAAAATCTTTTGAACGGGAATCATTGGTATCATTGGCACCACTGATTTCTTTCTATGTGCATGATTAATATTGAATGAGGTAACAAAAAGTATCAAATGAATTGGTATCAGTATCATTTTAAGGGTACTACAGGGTTAGAGGTTAAGGTTTTTTCCTACTTGCCCTACCTACTTGCCCTACCGGGCAAGTACCTGTCAAATCTACTTGCCACATCTAAATTCTTACTTGCCCTGCTTAAGAGGTTCTTTTTATTGCTGTGTAGCACATACTTTCGCTCATGACTTACATTTTACGAAAATCCATTTCCTGATGACTGTATACGCATGGCTCATGTGCCATGTGACCAATCACAGCCCTCGCGTACGCGCCCATCACAGCGACATGTGGTTACATTTTCACCACAAGAATATATGGGGAAACACTGCGGTGGAGGCAACACATTAACAACCGCGCCCAAAGCTTTTTTTCTCCGGCGTTACAGGACCAGGGAAAACTCCCGCAACTCCCGATGGCCAGTCCGCACTCGCTGCGTGGCGGCTGCCGGCCATCCTGGAGCACAACACAGCCCTTCTGTCATTCTCCAGAACCTCCAGATGAGATGGCCAGTCGATGGCCAGAATTGCCATCCCGCTCCACTTTATTATGCGGCCGCTCTGCGATGATGCACCGTTGTCGCATCATGGCGACATTGCCCTATGGCCAGTCCATATCTGGCCACACGTAAATAAATGCGGTGGATGCGACACATAAACGACGCCAAAAGCTTTTTTTCCTCAGGCTGTACCAGCCCACTGACCTACCGGGGAAAACTCCCGATGGCCAGTCCACCCCTGCCTCTGGCTCATTTTGTGTCCTCCCCCTCCTTGATGCTGCTGAGTGAGTCTGACTCTTCACGTGAAAGCAGTGTCCTGTGCTGTCATGTGAATGAGCACTGAATACGGTGCCGCATACTGCTGGTACTGCTGTACCAAAAAAGAAAGAATGTCTCGCAACTGTGACCTGATTTCCATCGTTCATGTTAGAGAGCCGGTCAAAAGATACGGTTTGTTCGTGAACGTCACAACTCTAGCCGCAACAAAGAAGTGTAAACGAGGCTTCATGTCAGCAGAGACGCTCAGCTGATGGAAGCAGCAGCACATAAAAAAATAACACCCTGCAACTGGCTCATCTGAGGATAGAAACAGGTGAAATACGCACAAAGAAATCTCCATCTGCAAAAATCTTGGCCCAGGCATTTGGGTGACCGTTAATGTTGGACCCTGTACTGGTATCAGTACTGGTATCAATAATTTTCAAACGATACCGAGCCCTAATTGGTGGATTTTGAGGCAGATTCATGTGCAATTACACCCAGAAACTGTAGGGGCACCAGTGAGTCGAAAACATAAAGCATCACTGGATGTTACTTTAACAATACTGCCATTCTTTCATTCATATATTTTTTTTGTTTGATGGGAAAAAACAACCAAGAAAAACAAAAAAGGCAGGACGTTGCTGACTTCAGAGGACAATAAGACTGACGAGGAGGAAGGAGGGACGCGTGAAAGCAGAGGAGAACCTTTTATGTCACTTATCCAGGTTGTACAGGGACACAGCGCTCACTGCACATTAGTCGGCGTCTCCCCCAGGATTCACAGATCATTTCTCCTCCCTGACATGGAACATGCAGCACTGCCCTGGGGTGCCTGACAGCGCGTGACATCGCCTCGGTGTGTGTGTGTGTGCATGTGTGTTGTGCTGCGAGGGGACCCAAACCTCAACCCATCAGCACCTCCCGCAGCCCGCCAACCCCTGGGGCCGCTGACAGCCGTGCTCGCTGCCTTTCTTTGTTAATATGCTGTGTAAAACTGCAGATAAACGCAAAAAATACAGATTCGCTGGCACCTTTGGATGTCGGCGAGTATATCAGGACTATAAACTCGGCCTCAGGACGTTGTTTTATCTTCTGACTCCACAGCTGTGTTTGTAAGTCAGTGTCACACAGGCATTTTCCCCGCCGTCCATCTAAACAATCAAAGTGTTTTATTGCACTGAGAGGAGTGAGTTCTTTGAGTCACACTGATGATTCATCACGGTGGAAGTTGCCTCAGTTACAGAGCGCCGTTTGATATTCATTTAAATTCATTTGAACGTAATCACTCTATTGACAAATCGCAGGGAATCAATTGTTGTGTTCCACTCATTTCACTGTCGCCGTGGCCTGCTGGAAAACTCATTTTTCTAAATAGTGAGACTGTCACTCAGCCATTGTTGCTGTGTTGTGAGCTCTGCGCCAGTTTTAAGTCTGAACTAATCTGCAGTAAATAGCAGCTTTGCTCGTCTGCGGCTGCAACCAATAGAATGAGGAATCACTATTGTGTTCCAAGTGCACAAGGGCCTGAATATTTGATGTTTTAAAAACCATCTCCTTGGAGTTTTCGCAACGAAAAAATCCTCTGATGCAAAGGGAATTATCTATTTTGTGTCTCCAGTTTCCCCACAATAAAATCAAGGACTATTTAAGGTAATACAGGGCCATATTCTCCTCAATCATTCACCAGCGCTCTCACACTTTTGTCATAAAACCTCAAACACTTCTCTGCTACTCCTCCGATCCGAAGTGTGCAGACATAACACAGCAAAGTTAGATTAGTGTCTGATCCGGCAACCGAGGCAGAGTAGAATGACGTCCACAGTCCGCTGGCCATCTTCCAGCCTAAGCGACCGAGGCACCGTGTCGAGCAGGTGAGACTCTGCTGATCGGCGCTGATGCGACAGCAGCTAGTAATGCTAGCATTTACTTGTTAGGTTGTACTCAGTAACGTTAGCAGGTGCTTACTAACATAAGCATGAACGTAGTAATGTTAGCATCTAATTAGCATGTACTTGGTGACTTGGTGCATTGTTATGTTAGCAAGTACTTACTAACATGAGCATGCACTTGGTAATGTTAGCATGTACATAATAACGTTAAGATGTACCAGTACTCAATAACATTAGTAAGTACTTAGTGACTTGAGCAAGTGGTTGGTGATGTTAGCAAGTACTTACTAACATTAACATGTACTTAGTAATGTTAGCATGGATTAGTAACGTTAGCATGTACTCAATCTTCCAGAGGAAAGAAGTTGAGCTTGGCGTCTGTCTGGAAGCCCAATTGATCCCCAACATGTCTCCAGCCGTTAAAAAACCTTCAAAACATTTGTTCTGGTTTCGTCTCTTGCTCATAACATTTTCTTCTGAACGTATCGATGTGGGTTGTGTTTAGGGTTGCCAACTCCCTGAAGAATAAATAAGGGACACCTCATTGGCAGGGCCGGCCGACCCGATTGCCTTCACCCTTCCTGGCGTGGTGATTTTTTTTAGCCCCTTTTTTGTGAGTGAAACGATTTTTTAACTATTTGACTCAAACCTGAATTGAATTAGATGCGTATTTTTGAGTGACATGAACACATGGAAAACAAATTATTATCCAGCAATTCACTTTAATACAAAATAACAAAATTTACTGAATAAAATAAGTATCTTCTTATACAGAAACCTGTCCTGCTTAACTTAAAACTGTATAAATTAATATAAAACAATAGATAGAAAGCAGAACATTCATCCTGTAATAGTGCATATTTTTAGTGCAATAACAAAAGTGCAAACAGAAAGTCTGTAGAAAACTTGTAAACATATTTGTGCCTCAAAGGCCATGACTGCAGGCTACAGTTGCAGTAAAACAGAAAAGAACAACTTATGAACTCAACAGCTCGATGCCACATTAGGAGATAGCCTACTTTTTCCACTTGTATATAAATTATAACTTATAACTTATTGTTTTGCTTCTGGTTTACAGCTGGATCCTGTAGTTTTTCTAACGTTACTAGCAGTGGCCACAGTTTATGAAAAAACTACAAGTTCACAAGGTCACAAAGAGCGTTAATCTCGCGATAAAAAAATATTGCGTTAATCACAGTGACAGCACTAGTATGTATCATAGTCATACAATTCATTATTTGATTTTAGGTTGTGTTTGTACGTGTGTTTTCACACTTTTTTCACAATATGTATGTAAAGATAGATAATTAATCAAACCAGTAAGAGAGGAAGCCTGTTTGGCCAGTCAGAGCTCACGCTATGCGGGTTCCCATAGAAACCGCGCTCACGCGTCCCACGACATAGATGGTAAAGTGCCTCATTTATCACAGGCTGGTATTAACTGCATGTATTATTTATCTATTCAATGTACTCGTCTATCAATTGTACTCGAAAAAAATAATGTTATATCTTTGTCCATACAATGCTGACATCCATTGCACTTGCTACTTTCCCATATTTAAAAAAAAAAAAGTTCTTTATATACCATATCATATATATATCTTTGTTGTCTTCCGCTATCTTCTCTGCGAGCGACAGTACCTCATCCAATGGGATGAGCGTATTCTGTGTCGTCAAACTCCTGTGTGAATATGCTGTCGGCTCATTGGTCACAGAGCAGGACAGGGCCTTGGAACAAGTTTACCGTAAATGTTCATATAAAGCGCCCTGTTATTAATTTTCAATTGGCATTTTACTGACTATTTTTTGACTCTCACGGTAATACGAGACAAAGTGCGTCCCTAGGCAACCCTAGTTGTGTTGGTTCCACCATGATCTCTGTTTCGTAACGTGTCTGACACCGAACGCTCCCTTGTTTACATGTCATCTGCTGTAAAGTGGAACGTTGTGTCCTGGAGAACAGGGAAATGGAATGAGGAAATTTAATGTAATCATTTTTTCAGTCAGTATAATGTTAACAAAAGTTAATTGTGGAAACATTTTGGAAATGTGATGGTCGGTGCAGCTTGCGACAGTCAGGCCTCAGCCAGCACATCTGGTCCATTAGCATGCCGGACCAGGTGCCGGACCAGAGGAGGGAAGCCACCTCGGGAATCAAGACTCCCTCAAGTGATGAAATTAACCATTCAGTGACGTTCCTGGAGAGTGGTGGGGAGAGAGCTGCCTTATCGTGCCACAGAAACCTGCAATCATCCTCGAAGGCAGATTAGCCAGCAGAGCAGTGGGCCCGTGAAGACCCTCCACTGTGTGAGCAGGTGGCCTCCTGTACCAAGAACAGCACATTAATCCAGGCTGTTAACAAATAAGCAGCCTGGCTATTAGAGCACCGCCAGAGGCTTATGTTTCCACCATTACACTGGGAACCGTTTAATTTGTCTCCGCTTCGGACGGCGGGGCGGGGGACGGGGCGGGGGCCAGAGAAGAAGGGCGGATACAATGAGTTAGGGCATCATGAACTGAAGGGGGGGAGCAAGGGTGGCTGAAAGGACAAAAGTAGCTGGAAAAGTGCCGGAGAGCAGGACTTAGACGGCGGTTTGTGCAGTCAGCAGTATTGCTCACAGCCGGCTGCTCCCGCCGAATGTTTGCCGGTTTGTTGTCAATCAGAGGTTTTAAGTGAACGGCACATAATGTGTTTGGTGAAGAGCCCAGGAGACGTCGCCGGCATCAACTCGCACCTTTGGGAGGAACGTGATCACGACAGATGTACTAACACACACACAAACACACAAACAGTCATGAATTACTCTAGGATGTTGAACTTGTATTTGTGCATGATTAGGGACCACAAAAAAAAGGTGTATTTATTTAATGTTTGACTTGGTGTTAGCTAAAATTCATGGAATAGTTCCTATTGACCCATACATTAATTTATCATGATTACTGCATTAGTTAAAGCATTAGTTAACACTTATTCACGCACCAGTAAATTCAATTTTTAAACACCTAAATTCCTAATATCTTAGCCTCTGACAACAGCCCCCCCAAAAATGTCTGACTAAAATGAATGATGCTGATATCATTGAATAGCACAGGGAGAATTCATGGATCGATGAACACTTGCATGAAAAAGATACATTCGTTTTGAAATCAGATTTAAGAAATATATATATTTTTTAAAGAAGCAATCACATACAACTGGGCTCAGCACAAACACAGCATCATCTAGATATACATTTATGAGGATGTATTGGGAATTTTTAGGAAAATGGAAAAAAACTGTTGAAAAAAAAATGTTTTCAGAATAATATACACATCTGGTAAACAAATAATATTGAGCACTCAAACTTTCAACACTAGCATTGGATGGAGGAAGTGACATCAACCATTTCTTCGTTCATGGAAACAAATGGATGATGGAAGCGGAGAGTAACTGCAAAGCTATTGGCTAATATGCGCATGCAGTGATTTTATTTTTTTTTAATAGCGGTGCATGCTTCTCTCTTGAGGACGGACAAAAGCAGCGGTCTGCTCCTTTAGTTGCCTTCCCTCCAGAGGCAGCCCTGCTCCCTAATGGGCTCGCTGACATGTGTTCCCCGGTAATGATCACCTCCAGGGATTTCCCCGCCGTTTGTCTCAGTGACAGAGGCCCGCGAGGACAAATCAATAACCGGCGCGGCATCGCTGCCCAGGTGACTGTTTTCATCTCAAATTTCCTCTTTGATTTGGATGAACGCGGCCGACCCGCCACTCAGGGCCACTTTCCCTCTCCTCTGGTTCCCTCCAGCCCCTCCACTCTCACAAAACATCAGAACCAACCAAGGTTTCCTTGAAGTTGTTTTTTCAGGCGCGGCGTTTGAAGTATGTAAAGAAAGACGCGAGTGTCTGAACGAGCAGCGGAATGTCGAAATGAATAAAGCCAAACGCACTGCAGCAAATGCTCGTATTACCATTCACGCTGGGAGGGTGTTTTGGCTTATGAGGATGCAATATCCCTCCTCTAATCACTTCAACTCAATAGTCATATTGTTTTAATTCATTTAACAATTTCTACAGGCGAATGTAAGAAATATGCCCAGACTACTGTTGTATCCAATAACTTTAAACCTCTTAAGCAAACTGTAAATGAATTAAAACAAGCACATTATTGAAGAACAGAGTATGAATACTGCATTATTGCAAACAACTGCAGAGCTGCAAATCGCTTGTTCTGACCCTGGAGTGACGGCTGCGCTGGTTCCAACGTCTGTGCGCTCTAATTCATGCTTAGTATCGAGTGACAGCAACTTTCACATAATCTGTCCTGGGAATGTCTGTCCAAGCTATTTTAGCAATTAGTTGCGGGCTGGTCGTTGATTAGTAATTTCTTTCAGGGCCAACGTAGGGCAGTTAGTGGGCCTCTTGTAAATCCCCTCGTCTTCATCAAGCCTTATTTCCTACTAATGAGGTTTATTAGATTACAACTCTACCTCACACGTTTAACAAAAGATTAAATTGGTAGAGCTCTGCAGGGAATATGTTTTTATAATGCACCAGTAATGAGTGAAAGTTGAGGAAATTTGAAGTGCTAAGCAGGAATAAGTCATTGGACATGCTGAACTAGGCCGGGAGGGCCTGAGTGCTCAAAGAGGCGCGTAATGCTGTTGGATAGCTCCTAAATGAAAGTGACGTGACAGCGTTAATGAGACAGCTTCACATTACGTGCGACTCCTGCCTGGGGGACACATTACGGCGGACTTAATGAGAGGAGATATTGTACACAGGCACTTTTGTAGTTGAGCGATGAGACCGCCGGCTTTGCTGCCGAGGTACAAGCCGCCGCAGCATGCAAGTGGTTTGTTAAAGTGTCTGACAGGTCGAGCAACAGGGAGTGCGCCGGTTCAACGCACGTTGCTGTGACCGCGGCGTCGGGG
>CAESWR010002596.1:204294-219697 GCA_903171835.1 Mullus surmuletus | reverse complement strand
GAGCAGGGGAGGGAGAATAGACACTGAGGGAAAAGGGGGAAGCACATCACGCTACGAGAAGCTGAATGAAACATGTCTCCCTGTCACCTGCCACACACTGGAAATGGATGGCCCCCATCTCGCCATCAGCGACTTATCTCTGTGGCCCCAAAGTGGTGGTGGTGGGGGGGGCAAAAAGAAGAGACAGAAGCAAAGAAATGGCTACGGAGAGTTTCTCGCTACAATTTGTTACAATTTCTAAAGACAAATATGACAGGATGGAAGTACTCCAACACGACCAAAGGAGTCATTTGCAAATGCCACAAAGTGCAGGTATAAATCTCCCAGCCAGATCCTCTTCATCTGAGGCTTCTCTACTCCTCAACATCGCCTGTCGACTAGTCAAACCTGTGTTTACTGTGGGAGAAAAAGTACAGTAGTGATGGAAGTGGCTCGTACATGGTCGTGACTGATGCTTTATCCGACTGCCAGCAGCAAGAAAAGAGCGTCAGCGGCAGCAAGAGGGTTTTGACAGGACAGAAACTGTCTGCTGAAGGGATGAGAGGTTCGGCATGCTTTCATTTTTTTGGCTATCATTATTCCATCTGCCAAATTTTAGACACTATTCAGAAAAAGTTTGAGGAAAAAGTTTGTCTGAAGCTCTAGGATTAGATGTGGTGGTGTGTGGCATGAACCCGGCGACAGCCAACACGCACATGCCATCACATACGCTTGAACCACAAACAGTGACCCTGTACGTAATACACACACACACACACACAGTGACACATCGGCACCGGAGGCAGGCCACTGTCCAAAACAAGATGAGTACACAAAATCCACAAGCAGAAGGCTGAAACATCTGCCAAACTTGAAGCTCAATCTTGTGTATGTAGTTCAGCAAACTCCAATAAAAATCATCAAAATAAAACAGATAGACTTCATCCAGTGAGTTTTGAGTTTGTGACAGTTTCTTGGAATGAACTAGATTAGCTCCATCATTTTGTGACTTAATCAGTAGCCACATCATTTCATGGCAACTTGAAAATAAAGGTGGACTGATTGAGTGAGTTTACATATGGCAGCACTCTTTTGCTCTCCAGCGCTGCTATGTATTTTAAAATTGTAACATCTAATTCTACACTTTGAACATATACTACTAAGAAAATATTTAAATTATATTATTTCTTGACATTATCATTAAGAAAATAAGTACAAAGTAGATTGACTTGGACTGTCTCAAACAGTTTCACTTTTTAAATTGTAAACCGACACTTGAAAAGGTGAGATTAGTCACCACTGAAAATCCTTCTGATGCATCAGCTCCATTGGGAGACACCTGCCTTCACTTCCTGTGGTTTGTCATCGAGTTTCTCTGTTCCTGCGAACATCTCACCTGCATTTGAGCAATTAGCAGCGTTACAGTTAACCGACGGTGCTCGCGTGGCAATAAACATTTCATGTGACCTCCTGCCTGACAAAAACACAGCAGTGCAGGTGTTTGCTCACATCGGAGGCATTAACAACAGCGATGTGACATGATCACACAGCAGAGAGTGTTATTAGTGGATCAGAGTGAGTGATGGGCACAGTCGCTGCCTTAATTTATGCATTGCTACTTCGTCTTGTCACCGCTCTTCAGCTCGAAGGATTTTCCACCGTGAGGAAGGCAGGGAGGAGAGAGCGAGGGATGTGAGGGGGAGGTGGTGGTGGTGGAGGGGGGCAAAAAAATAACACTGGAAATGTGACTGTAATGCAGCTCGCGAGTGCAAGCGTGGATTTTCTACTTCCTCTCCGACCAAATCCCACCATTTCAGGAGATTAACCTCGGCATGCGATAAATGTTCGACTTCTTCTTCCCCTCCAATTTCCTTGGAGCTAGAAACTCCAGAAGCCACCACGGCATGTAAGATAAAAAATGATCACCTAATTCACTCAAGCACAAAATACAATTCTGGAGAGGAGGAAAAGCGGGCTGAAGAGAGGGAGTGCAAGCGTGTCACCGGCGCAGAGCCTCACGTCCACCATTCACAATCCTCCTCACTCAATTATTATTAAATGAAGCTCTTATTCAAACGGACCTGTGCATAGCAAATAGGTTGTGGCACTGTGATTGTCGGAGGAATTTCTTCTTTTTCTCTTATCCCGTGGGATTAATCGCATTGTTCAGCGCTCTCCGCTACCCACAGTGCACCTCACATGGCAGCTGCACTCAAACGCCACTGATTGCCGAAGGTGCCCTCTGCAGATTGCCGCTGCCACTAAGCCATTTAAATGGCGTTGTTAATAAAATGTAGCAATGATTGCCTTCCACTTACCCCCCATCTTTGGTCTAGCAGATGGTTGTCGCAGAACTAACGTCGGGGTTTGGGCTAACTCAAAATTATGCTTGAATTTTGAAGTTGAGCTATATACATTTCAGGAAATGAATTGCTATGCAAGTTGTGGCTGGAAAATCAGTAGGTGATCACGCTCAGTGTGATTTTTCAGCTGGTGAGCAGCGATTTGGGTGCACCAGTCGCCATCTTAAGGCTTGGTGTTCACAGTCATCCGACTGGATACACACATCTTTGACTAAGAAGTGCAGATTTTACTGTACACAAGGTTCATCATCACTCAGCAGGTGTTGGAATAATGTGATTTTGACCAGATGGACCAGTGCGTTTTAAAGGCTTCTGCTCTCAAGGAGTCAGCATGCTAACTGTTGGCGGTCACTCTCCCACGAGAGAAGAGGTCTCTTGGGTTTAAGCACGGTTCCGGCTCTGCATCCATTCTGAGGTCTCTTTCTGGTGAACCATCCCCCATTCACACCAATCGCTTAACCTTAGCCCAAGTAACACAAGTAAACACAGCTATTTTCTTTTACTGAAGATATTTTTCTCCGTCCAACAACCCAGCAGCATCAACTGTTGATGATGCGAAGTCCATGTTCTACATATGTGTCATTTGAATTTCTCCATCGGTCAGGGACAGGAAATGCGCCGATCGATGAAATCACGGTTTGCGAGGAAGAGCCAGCCAGTCACAGGCCTTTTGGAGAACATCTGGGGATGTTTGAGCATGTGATGCACCTCTGGGGAGTTTAAAGGCTTCATCATCATCAGTGGAAAGAATACAGTACACCTCAATTTTGCCTAACATAGCTTTTCATTTTTAGGTGAAATGAAAACACAATGTCATGGTGGGTCCTCCAAATGTTTTAAATGGGATGGGAGCCTTTGAAAGCACCAGTTGACAGTGCTTCTATTTTCTGCTATGAAAAAAAGAGATATTATATACAGCATGGAGAAAAGCTGGGGTATCATTTGAATAATTTCGGTTCAAATTGAGGTGGTGTATTGGTGATTTTGAACGTACTCGATTCATTAACTGCAATCTTTGATGATATTCTAATTCAAAAGCTCTCGAATGATTGCCGCCAACATTTGATTAGGACCCGCTAACTTGTGAGTTTACATTTGAATCACAGCCACAATTTTATTCATTTATTTATTTATTCAGTATTAGCGCTTCATCGAAACCCTCAGCGGGGCAGTTTATTATATCACGAAGTCATCCAAGACACCATCATCAGCCAAAAGTTGTCTCTAATGATCCATTAAAGCTTGGACGTGTGTCTCTGCTATCTCTTGCCTTTATTTCTGTCTAGATTGCCATCTGACTCACTGGCAAGACAAGTTTTATTTACCTGAAGACTCCCACAATAAAGAGAGACCAAAACCGAAGTCAGGAACTTAATGCTTTCTCCTCAATATATGTAAATTACATGATTAGCTTCAAATCCATATGGAGGCGATGAATGAAGCAATCACATTTTCTTTGCGGCTTTCTATGGCCAAAATACCTCCCACTGGGTTGAATAATGCATATGGGCAAGAGTTGGATTAATTAATGCCCATAAACCCACCCCCATCTTGAAACAGGTTTTCCTCAACACAACAAGCTCACTGACCCATTAGTGACATCTACATCACCAGTGGAGGAGTCAACTGAAAGTGTGTGGGTGGGTTATGATGGTGATTAGAACCGGTGGGTCAGGGGGTCCCACTGAATTGTCATCAATACCTATGAGATGGGATATCAGGCTGAAGCAGTGCTTTTCGTAGCACATGCACACACACACACAGACACACACCACACAGCACCAGTGGGCAGAGGTATTTGAATATTAACAGAGAGGTGGGAAATACATAAACACTCCATCTTGTTGGCAGAGCTTGTTTGTCTGTCCCTGCAGAGTTTTGAACGTATGCCACGTCGGCCTGCATCCGTGTGATAAAAGGAGGGAAAAATTACACAGGCTCCCTTTGGCCAGACACTAACATATTCATTAGTGAGAATGACTGACTGGGCTGGTTGAAATGTCATTGGGCCAAAGCGTCTGCCTGGACAAATGACCCCCCCATGACTGTGCTGGAATATTCCAGACCATGCTGTTCATGACTAGTAGGTTAGAGTGACTGGCAGTTAATTGGCCAATCACTTTAAATGATAAAATATCATGGATTATATTAGTAGTTCCTCAAGAAATTGTTGAGGTATCAGTGAGCAAGTGACATCCATGGACCTCCAGAAGAAGTTGATATCATGTCAGTCGGTTCAGACCATAATCTCAACATCCACATAACGACGTACAGAGTATGGCATCCATGGACGACTTAGAAATGCTCTTGGGGCTGCAGAAAAGACATCTGTTTAAAGTTTGGTCCACTTTTTGCTCAGACAGATAAGTGGATCCATAAGTGAGACCATTTTTGAGTTTTCTTTTTCTCCCAGCAATGCTGCTAGCAATTTTGCAAGGCCGTGTTTTGAACTGTTTCTACCTGCAAAAATAATTTCAATGCTAATTTACACTGATTGGCGGTGACAAAGCAACTGTGCAAAATAGCCGAGTGCAAGAGCCTCAGTGTTTCTAAATACTTTGAATGAAAAGTAGATGAAGTCCTCATGGTAATCTAAGCACTAGCTGTCCAGACATAACCCAAAGCAAAAGAATGCCAAGCTCATGTTAGGGAATCACTAAAAACCAATCTTGTTCCATTTGGCCCAAAAGCTCAAAGCTGGCTCTGTAAGGCCTCATCTCTGTAGCCATGAATGTTGGTGCATCTCTGACACCTGTTTTCAGACATTCAGCGATAAGGCAACACAAAACAAAACTATCTTTGATTTCAAAATAACAGTTAACCAGAATGTTTCACAAATACTGACAACAAATTTAGTGGTTTGGAATATAAACGGAAACATCAGATAGCTCTCAGAAGTCAAAACTGGTGCTGCTCTGTGAGTTCCTGGGTGTTCCTTGGGAAAATGCTTTGCAAAGAGTCCAGGTTATGCCGTCAGGAGCCGTGATGAATAACTCTAATGATCCAGCGCGTGCCCTGTGTCACAGCTGCTAAAAGCGGTCATGCTAGAACAGAATGCAACATGGCAACAGCTTGTCCTTGCCGACACCGGTGCAGCGAGGTAAAAGCCACACGGGCCTCACGAGTTAATACACCTTGCCGCTCCCTTGTCGATGGAACGCTAAAAGCCCTTCTGAGCTGAGCCAGACGGGGCTTTTTCTCTCGCGCAGGTGACTGCCTGCTGCCATTGTCAGCTCCAATCACATCGCCTTCTGTACCACGCTGTTCCTCAAACGCTCAAACCGAGCAAGGCTTTTCTCGCGCCACCTCTCCCCTCCCCTGTTGTTTTATTCATAGGGCTCAGGGTTCATTTGCCAAGTCCTCTGTTGTAGATTTAAGAAGACAAACAGTGCTGCAAATCCACCAGAACAGTGTTAGACTAAATGACATTTTGCTCTGCCGCCTGGCTAATCGTAAAGAAAACAGTGGCGGATCATCGCTTAAACCTGGTGTCTTCGGGCAGATATCACGCTCAGTATCGCACGGGGATCCTTTGAAGTGTTTGTTGTCTACCAGAGGGCCCCTGGAGGAAACGCTCCTCTCTTTCACACATGTATGCATGCTTTAACACACAAGCACACACACCCGAGAGTTACTTAACGTTAGACGGCCTTAAACGACAGGGTCCAGTGTGTATTACTGCTCGCGTTACAGGTATCCCCCGGCAGCTTTAGCCCGTGTCTCTGCGGTGGGATTACCTGAGCGAGCCAATAAAAGCATATTAGAAGGAACACACGACTTTGCACATGCATGAACACACACACGCGCACATAAACTGCAGGAAGAGCAGCAATGAAAGTATATTTGACAGATTAATACACATAGAGATGAATAGCTGGACGACAGGATGCAACGCATCCTAGACACACACACACGTTCGGCTTGAGGCGAGAGGCTATAAAAACGTATTAGACAGGAGAGATCCTGCCAGGAAGAAAGCTAACAATGAGTGAGAAGAGAGAACTGTGAGATCTTTGGGTGAGACTCAATTCTGCAGATTTAGAACGAGGTATTGCTCCAAGAAGCGATATTAAAAATTGTTTTTAGTCATGGTCGGCCAATTAGTTGTTACTTGTTGAGTCACATCTGAATGTCTGCCATGTGCCTACTCTCTATTGCATATTTAGCCTTAAAGACATATATTGTGGAAGGGGAAAAATAAATTCTCGAAATATTAAGGCCTACCTGTGCCAACATTGTATGAGCGCTGGCAGGCACTGACAGCCACACTTTCTGGTGTTAAACTCCTAAATAAATCATACTTGCTGCTAAAGTATGATTGTATTTACCACACAACTAATAGCAGCATGCTGACTGTGACGCTCAAAGGAGCAGTGTTTAAAAATAGGCGTATTTTTGGCGACAATTACTGTTGGGTTCATATATGGCTCTTTTGATCCCCCTTCCTCTGGGGGGAATGTTGCAGGGCTACGGTGGCCTTTGCGGCCAAAAAGGACAAATGGGTGGAGCTGCAGACCATTCTGTCTTATACCTCTCATGTTTCCTTGTTACTTCCTCTTGTGTTTCTACAGGTGGCAACATGGCTGTAACTCGCTTTTAGGTGCATTATTGGCGATGCAGGGGTGCTTTGTGGGTGCAAGTTTGTCCTGCTGAGCTACCGTAGAAAAATGGAAGATCCAATATGGCGGCTGCCGGCAATCCTATGAATTTCTAAATGTCTAACAATAGGCTGTATACATATAATGATATTATATTTAATTTTTAATGATGCATGTTTATATTATTAAACAGAGCCACTTTCAAAGATATTCCTAATGAATGTCTGTATGCTTACTAGCTAATGGTTACCCTTCAATTTTGCATCATTTTTACAAGGCTTATAAATGTATTTTTAACAGGCTAATTCTAAGGAAATTATAAATTAGTAAATACATTTTCAAACAATGATACATTCTATACACATATTTATTAATATTACTGCTTAATACTAAATATTATGACACAGTGCCCCTTTAAGTGGCACCATTACAAGCCTCTCTGTCAAATCCAAACACAGCAGTCTCAGTAGTGTCGCTTCCCGTCAGTCTCTGACTCATTGACAGACACAACTTTCTTCTCCCCGTCTTTTGTCTGTCGGCGCTCCAAACGCAGCGGCATCCCGGCGGTCACGCATGATGTGTCCAATAAAAAGATGCAGCGCTGGGCAGGTTGACACTCCTGTCAGTAGCCAGCTGTTTGCATCTGTACTTTCATTTGTGTTCATCTCTGGGTTGTTTTGACAGCAGCACACGGCGCTTGCAAACTTTTGTACGTCTCCATCTATCTATTCATCCACCCACCCATGCCGTCATCTATCCATCCATCCATCCATCCGTCCAGTCATCTATTCATCACTGTTAGTTAATGAGATGGCGTCGCACATCAAGGTTCGTTGGCTCTGTGCAGACAAACCCAGATTTAATTAGGCCCCACCACTGAAATGCTTGCCCTTGCTTGCTAGCTTCACAAAATAATGACACATTTACATTTAACCGTCTAACCTATTTCTAATTAGTCAGTTGGGTTTTTTTCTTTTTTTTGGATTGGCGTAAAGTTCAGCAAAATGACAAACAGATGTATTGCCAATTATCACACATTCTGAACAGCTCATTATTCCTAAGTTTGTTTTCACTGTCATTTATCTGGTTTTGGCTCTCTAATTTGTACAAGTGAGCTTGTGTAAGTGAGCTGAGAGTCGATCTTGGCAGCGCCTGAATGCTGCTCCTTGTGTCCCAGGCTGGCTCTGCAGTCGCACCTTCAGCCAGTTGAAATCAATGGGGGCAGCGGGCAACTGTGGCTCTGTGTGGAGCAGATGGCAGAAGAATGGCCCCTTCCTCCTAGTGTGGCACGCTCTGCTACATACAAATGGGTCAACTTTTATCGTCGCTCACATCATATCATGAAGCCAGGTCTTTGGTATGGTGGAGTTTTGCGTCAGGGGAACATAGACCCTTCAGATCTTGAGTTGCATCACTAAATGACTCACAAATTTTTGAAATTCAAACAGCAGCAGCTGGTGTCCAGTCGACTTTGTGTCAATGGGAAGATCATTTTCAAACATGGGTACCAGCCCACTGCTTCTCTGAAGAAGAAATCACAGCAATGCTGCAATAGTGTGGAATGTGATTTAAATTTTAATAGGGGCATCCATATTATTTATTAACAATTAATTCAAAACACTGATAATGAGTCCTTCCTTTAGTCCTCAATACATTGATTTCTGCATCACGAAATGTACAAAAGACCACATCTGAATGTATGACAGTTAATTGATGAGTGCAGATTGAAATAACAGAACCATACTTGGAGTCAATGGAGTCAAAGTCAAGATAAATGATGGTTCCCTGTTCAAACTTTGAGGTGGTAAATAAAGAAGAGGCAAAAGAAGAAACAAGAATAGTGGAGAAGATTAAAGTTCATAGAAATAAAAGAAAATATTTTACTCAGACAAACAGAACAAAAAATATTGTGAAAAACAATCCTAAAATAGTTGACTCTGAAAAACAGAAAGAAATACTCTGAAAAACAACTTTTGTTTTTCATGTGAATGCATACGCCCCCCCCCCTCCCGTATTGCAGGACAAAACAAGCAGGGGATAAAAGATAAATCCAAACTTGACTACTCTTTAAACACTAGATATTATTCCAACTAAGAGCTGTGAGAGCCTGAGCAGATGTAGACAGCAGAGCCACCTCTCCATTTGCAGCCTAAATGCAGGACAAACTCTCCTTTGAGATATTGAAGTGCTTCAGCTGTCCAGAAACTGCTCAGTGAGTCATTCTCGTAATTTTATACTTCATCCAGGTATTATTCTGGGACTGTTATAAATCCAGGGATTTTAATGTCATATTTCTCCATCCTTGACCTTTCCGGGACTGCATTGTAAATCCACATCAATATTTACCAGTACATAATGAAGTAGAAGAGTATTTCATTCGTCTGCTGATGATTTATGGCTTCTCCGTCATGGCTGGCTCTTAATTGCTCGACACGCGTGTTAGTGTCAGCCTCGCTGCGGTGGATGGATGGCTGCCAGCACGACGCCTGTCACACATTTGCCCTTGTATGGCTTTGCTCATTTTGGGAGTATATTAGTTATTCCTTCTCTCTTCCACTTGTTTTTTTTATCCACCCAATCATCGCCGTGCCTCCGCCCCCGCCACCGCCACCACAATGCTGCTCTCCGAATTCAGCTTTTGTCGCTTGCCAGAGCAACACGTTGCAGGTGGTGAGAGTGAGAAAGGGGGAAAAAAGCGCATTGACAAAATCTCCCACCTTAGAGCTTCACTGTAGCTGCTAAAAAAAAAAAACATCAATTACCTCCATGATTGAACGATGTTAGCACAACTCCGAGGATGTTGCCTCTGTTGGGATGAATGGTGCAGCTCTGCTAGACGTGGATTTCTGTGTCGACTTGTGTTTGTTTTGTGCACACGGCTCCACCATCAGTAATTATAGCACCGTGTCGCTGTCTGGCTTGGCCTGCCAATCAAATCATGAGAGAGTTAGGCACTACAACACTGAAACATCTGTGTCATAATGGTCTCGGTGTCGTATTCTGACTCCTGGAGCTCCGCTTTTACCGGAGAGATCTGGCAACTGTGTCAGCGGAATGGGGACACGAGGCTGGAATCTTGTTACACTATTAGACTTTTTTGATAATACACATAGAGCAGGTTAGAGTGATTGTTAGTTTCCAGTTTGTTTGTTAATGATCAATTTAGAATATCAAACTACAAGAAGAATGTAAATAAATCAGAAATGTGGAGCAAGGTTTAAAAGAAAAATGAAATGCAACCGTTTTCTGAGCTTTGATTATGGAATTGTGATTATGGAACCTACTGAAGGCATCAGTTCTGCTGAGACAATATCTTAAACATTATTTCTGATGCAATATTAGATAAATGTACAGCATATCAATTTTATTTTATTTTTATCCATTTTAGACCTGAAATGCGAGGCTGAAATACAGGATTTTAAAATGCGTTAATATAGTTAAGCTGCTCAGCTTTACTGTATTTCACATAGATAAATGCAGTCTGCATATAAACAGGATATGCAACATAATGTAACACATGTAAAAAAAAAAAAAAAGCTTCCACAGCTGCTTTTATTTAGTTTGCAAAAACCTTTTTGCAGAGAAATGTGATGTTCTGGCTTTTAACTTTTTAAAGTCTTTGCAATAAGTCTCGTTTATTGTCAAGGATGGCATCATCAACACGCTCCTTCGAACAATATGTCAACCAGATCACAAGGACCGCTTTCTTCCATCTCGAAAACATCGGCCGTTTCCACCCATCCCTTTCCTTCCACACCACGAAACCCTCATCCATGCATCCATCACATCAAGACTGGACTATTGCAATAGCATCCTCTATGGTTCATCTTCCAGACTAATCAATAAACTCCAATACATCCAGAACTCTGCCGCCTGCCTGTTCACCCGCACCTGTTCCTGTAACCGCATCCCCCCAGTCTTCCATCACCTCCACCTGCTCCCCGTCCAACATCGCATCACCTACAAAGTCCTCGTCCTCATCCATAAAGCCCTAAACAACCAGCCCCCCCCTCCCTACCTCGCTGCCCTGCTCCACTGCCACAATCCCACCCGATACAAACCTCTAATCCCCACCTCACCGCACCGAGCACAGAACCTGGGGGGACAGAGCCTTCTCTGTCGCAGCCCCCTCCCTCTGGAAGTCCCTCCCCAACCATCTCCATACCTGCAAGGACCTGCCAGAATTCAAAGCCCTGCTCAAAACTCCAACTTTTAGAACTGCTATTAATGTCTCATAATGTCCGTGTATTTTGTTTAATTGTCTTGCTTCTTAATTTTCTGATTATCTTAGTTTTACATTATTTCAACTCATTCTTGTTTTAAGTGACTTTGAGTGTCTTTAAAAGCGCTATGCAAATAAAATGTATTATTGTTTTTAATGGAGTGTGTGTGTGCTCCTATTGTGGTTGTCATGGAGCGAAGGGAGATTTGAAATCATACTTTTTGTTTGTGTGCGTTACAGTGTTCTACTTGTCCAAAGACACATGTTTGTCCAGATGTAAGCCACATCTGTTCAGAGCTGAATGATGCCACGGATAAGACAGGAGCCTGCCAGCAAGCTGCTGCTCCGTTCGGCAAGCGGCTGCGCAACCGCGGCCGAGAGGCTGCTGAGGTTTCCAGTACCTTCTCGCTGCTTTGTCTCGGCCTGCCTCTGCTATGCAATGGAAAAGCACCCTAAGTTTTCATTCGCCTCTGACGGAGAACTATCCATTACCTGGGGTGGCAGCTGGGGTGTCCAATCAGATTTCATGGGTGGCCCTCTGGCTGGACACCCCTCTAGCCCCATTCTAGACCGTACGCATCCGTAGATCATTTCCGAGTCGTGTATCTTTTCATCCGTTTGTCTGTTTGGTCGTGTTCCTTGATTACCGCACTAGGAGAGGTACAATGCTGAGCAGTTCTCTTGGTAGAGATGTCATCTGCAGATATTAAAAAGCTCAGGTTGGGTTAACATTGTGGAATATAGATTAATAACTGGATTCAGATAAACTCTGGATAGGTGACAAAGGGGTGTGATTAAAGCCAAAAAAGTCAATCTCTACTAAATGAAACTTCCCCAGATACAAAAAAACAAAGAAAGTAAAAGACATTGACATTTTAAAGTGCCTCAATGTAGCATTTCATCACGTGCATTCGGGGCAGACAATGACAACGGAGAACACATTTCAGTTCTAGTTATGTCATTTGACAGGTACAGTGTGTTTACACGGAGCAAAAGGATGAAATTGCCTCATTCTTAAACACTGCTCACGCTCTAAATATGTCTCCAGAAGATAAATCCTATTATTTCAAAGACAGTGGCATTGTTTGCCCGACACATATAGGCCTACCTTAAGCCAGAGAATGACATTTTGCTGTTCTCTGGCGTTATCAATGTGCTAACTGTCGATAAGGGAAACATGCATTAGGATGCCGACACACAAGGTAATGATAACCTATGCCAATCCTAATAGACTGTCAGAAATCTTGATTGAAATCTCCTGGTTTTGCTCGCTCTAAAAAGCCAATCAGCATGCTGCTGTTTTCCTCACCTCCCTTTTTTCCTGCTCCATAACGTTTGTTTGTCAGGGTATGAATATTTGTTTGGGTGTGCATGTGGAGGACGGCTGCAACAGTCAGTGTGTTGTTTACCATAATGGCTACGGGGAGGAAATGGGGTCATCCAAGTGATAAAGTCTCATGACCAAACTATATTAGTAATTTTGCCCTCATGAAAAGTTGCTCATAAATAATCACAACCACATTATTGAAGCAGCATTAGTGTAATCGGTGGACATTGTACTTCATGTATAAAATATGTGGGGTTAAAGGTTTGGGATGGGATATTTTCAAAATGTACACAAAAGCAAAGTGATGGCGGGAAATAATGGCCTCCCTCCCCAAAATATTGAAACTCATGCCCCTTAGCGAGCAATATGGGATAGCACCCTCACTTTGTTCGTCGGTCGAGGGTAGGGGGGAGGGACGTCAATATTCAAGTTTAGCCTTCTTGTGTTTTATAGATGACTGTGAAATGCATTGAAAGACACCTGAGAACCACTATGTTTGTATTTTCAGTATTTTCAACAGGAGAAGACCTGGCTTGCTCTGAAAGTGCTAAAAAAACATAGAAACGCTCCTCCAAGATTGGCTCAGTCTCTCACATTGGTTGATTGGAGTGGAAAAGGACACCCGGTTAGCTCTGCTAGCACTTTTCAGTCTTTGTGCTTCGTGCTAACAGGAAAACCTTCAGACGTAGCTTCTACCTGCTATTACATTTCTCGTTGTGAGCAACCGTGGTTGAATTAACAGTAGAGTGGAAAGAGCAGTGGAGCAGAGTGAAAACCGCAGTCAGAGATGGTCGGCAGCAGGCCGTGCTGTAAATGTTCACTTCATCTTGACACAGCAGCTCTAAGAGCGCCACTGACGCGAGGTAAAGCCTGAGCTGATTCCATTGTTTACACTAATTAAAGCATGTTGACTGAGCTGGGATTAATTGGACCAACGTTTGGTCGTGTTCAAAACACTCACATGAAGTTCATGTACTTAATGTAATTTCCCCACGACTATATTTAGCTGCGTTGATCTCTTCTTTCATGATGGGTGTCCGACCTGTGTGGTTCATAAAGGGATGTTTTGTTGTTGGTTTTTTATTTTCATTCTGCCACTCATATCAACTTCTTCTGTTTTTCTCCTCCTCTGTCTCATCTGTGCTGCCGCTGCTGACTCTGTGAAGCAGGTAAGACCGTTATTAGCTCTCTCTTTCAGCTTGTGTGCTTTTCTTGAGTGCGCCCGTGTCTGTGTGTGTGTGTGTGGCAGAGATGGGTTTAGCTGAGATGAGTAAAGCTGGGTCACATGCTGTCTCTGGTGCTGCTGATATTGCTCCGGCTGTGGGGGGGCTTACAGGGGGCACTGCTGAAAGTGAAAGAATTATGACACTAGCTTGCACACGCGCACACACACTCTCACACACACACTCACACACATCCAATAACAAGCGCTGCCCAGCACACTTTACACCCTCTATTGAAGAGTTACAATTGGATGAATCCTGAGTAACATACTGTAGATCGGCACAGCGATGGTGAGAGTTTGACAGCCTCCTCCTTTTATTTATAGGTCCGCCATAACAGACACGTACGAAAAATCCTGCTTTGATGCTAAGACCCCCGTCCACACCAACGCTCTTTACCAGAAAAATTCACGTCCATACCAGCATGTTTAAGAGAAAAATCCCCTGTCCACACAAACCCAGTAGAATCACTGCACACTGCACGCCACACCAACAGGCAGCGATATCATGTTAACTGATAAAAAGGGTCGGCCAATCACAGTGAAGCAGATGTTTTTGTGAAACAATGGTGCCCCAAGAAAGGGGCGGTTATACTCATGGACTGACAGTGAGGGACAAGTATTTCTCTCTTCGCGGCGTCCACTTAGACAAGAAGCTTTGTCACAGAATAACGTGACAGAGGAGCCATGAGAGCAGAAATAAAAAGTCACAGCGATCATGTGGCGCATCAGCTTTTTTTCCCCCTCACATTACTTCTCAGGAGAGCTGTCAAATTTCAATTTCAAAACCGCTGTCGCACGTTGTAACATTATTTCCCTCCATAATAGAAAAGGCAACCTGAGGTTACAATCAAATTCCAAATGCAGGCGAAGGTTTGGGGACTTTTCAATGAGTGGCTGTTATTTTCTTAATGGTAAAAGGGGAGGAAAAAGGGGGGAGGGAGGGGGAGGGGGAAAAGTGTTTCTTTTCTATTATTTCTCTCACTTTTGTTTCAGCGATGCTGTCTGAAGGTTGCGCATTGGGAAGGACCTTAATTAAGATTTTTGCGCCTGGGGCTCTGTTTGCAAGCTGTAGTACATCAAGAATGAGCGAGAGCCAGATACAGATCATTGGCTACCCGGGTCAAGTCATGTGATTAGGAAAAAATATTAACATTTTCACCGCGGCAACCCTTTTGACTTTGCAATCAAATGTGTGTGTTTGTTTTCTCCAAGACGGATGGAGGCGCGTGAACTCATTCACCGGCCGCCGTGCCGTCACAGGTTTTTAGGCTAAAATGACCTTTAATATGAAAAATGTGAAGAGGTTGCATTGTAGCTTTTCGGCGAATGTGTTGCGCTGCTACAAAAGGCACACACAGCGTCGGGCCAAGTGTGTGTGTGTGTTTGTAGGGTCGAACAAACAGTAAAACAACACCACTCGCAGATTTATTGATTGAAACAACTTCTTGCTGAAATATTTGCTTTTGCTGTGATCAGAACTGGACCACAAAGCGCTGCACTTTTTTTTTGTGTAAGGTCTGAAACACAGCCAGGCCGACGCAGCGGCAGATAAACAGATAAAACATTCACACCAGCACAGGTTAATAAAGCCAGTGATTGACAGCTGGATGGCCGTATTGATTGAATTCTGAGTCTGTGATTTGCAGTAGCTCCCTCTCTCTCTCTCCCTCCTCTTTCTCTCTCTGTCAT
>CAESWR010002596.1:178088-188419 GCA_903171835.1 Mullus surmuletus | reverse complement strand
GGGGGGGGGGGGGGGGGTCCTCCATCTCCACCTCCACCTGTCTGCACACCTTTTCTTGCAATGACGTCATCTTGAATGAACAATTACTTTGCATGTGTGAAAACTCTATGAGGCAGTTCTGGCGGGGTTTTTTTCTTTTTCCTAAATGCTTGGTTTTCCATTTTAGAAGACAGCAAATTAAGATGACAGTAAGTTACCTGTTATAACATACACTCTGGTTGTCCACAGTCATAAAAAACCTTCCTTCTCAGTTTTTACAAAATCAGCAATTACTGGAAATCACATTTCCCTACTCAAGCCCTTATGTCGTTTCCAGCTTTCTCTCTGTGAATTTGGGAAAATTGGAAAATATTTTTACGTTGCTTAGAGCAAGATCTCAAGCCCGACGCTAGACCTAGAAGCTTTTACCTTTTCAATTTAAATGAATATAAAAATGAAAATTTTGAGATATTGAGTGCTCTGAAATCCCCGTCGCTGCCGGTATTACCACATCCTCCCTGCAACATTAATGTCATTCTTAAGTAGCCAAGGAAGGTGCTCGCCGAAAGATGAGTGTTTTTTTCTTCTACCTGAAAAATAGATTTGGATTTCTACAGCAAGCCATTTACATTTCAGTCAAAGACGTGGCTCTCAGCCCCGTCTCCTGACATCTTTTCAGTGTTTTATTGTATTTTGAACATTAAAAATACAAGACAAAAACACATGGGTTACAGGAAAGCTTTCTTAGCAGTTCCCCTAAAGGAGCCTGCTGCCATAAAGAGCAACATAAAGACCAATACTGCAAATTAACAAACCAGCAGACTGGGGCTTAATTTCCAAGTCTGAACGTATCATCATCAAACTCTTTTTTTAATTGACTTAGAACCGTATTTAACATCGAGCATAAGAGTGGGAAAGGGGATATTATGAGCTGTCACATTGCATTCATCACATGCTTTCTTACTTTTTTTCCACTCTAAGGATTGTACAGAGAAGAAAAAAAACCCTCAGCAGTCTCTCGCATTTTCCTGCCATTTAGTCGCCAGCGTGTGAAATGTTGTGGCACATGAAATTATCGCCGAGGCTTGGCTGCCTGTGGTCATACACACACTTCACACCTCTAATGAAACCTTTTAAATATTATTATTCTTTAATCCACGCACGCTCGCGAGAGCTTTTCAAAGACTTGAAAGAGGAAGTGGATTATCTCCTCACCTCTGCTTGCATATGACGGGGTTGCTTTAAAGGTATTATGCAATGGGTAACAGCTCCACAGAAAAAAATGATGGCGTGTTTTTTTATTGTTGTATACTCAAATCATCTTAGTGTTTCTAAGAATGGTAAGGAAATTGTGTTTCCTTTAGTAAAGAGCAGTGGATGATAGCCGATTTTGAAACTGGTGGGTGGTCTCACATTTCTCAGATGTTTCTTAAAATTAGCCCTATCTTCCCACCTTCCTAGGACATTTTCAAAATTAAGTCTTATACTACATGTCAATTAAAGCACTATCCTCCCACAAGATTTTTTCGGAGGCACTTTATAGTGCATAGGGTCAGGGTTTGCAATAACCAAAGAGATGGGTGCTCCAGATTTAAGGGGTGTCTCGATCTGATATTGCTTTCAGTCCAATCAGCAAAAAAACAAGAATCAGATTATATCGGCATCTGAAGTCTCCAATATAAGCATTCTGATACAAGCAGTCCATTCCAGGCCCTGCTCACGCACTTCTATGTAGAATATTGTTGTTTAAGGTTCAAATGTATGTAAACTATTGGTTGATAATAAATGGGTCAGTTTTTCTCATAGCTAGTGTTGCTGACTATTGTTCTCTTTTTGAGTAATATCACTTGATCAAGCCTCTTCTAACATTCCATACTACAAAATAAGTAATAAAAGTATGCTCTGTATGATTCGCGCTGATATAATATTGGATCGATATCGGTATCGGCCAATACTCAAGGAAGCAATATCGGTATCATATCCAAAGTGAAAATGTTGTATCGGGACGCCCCTACCAGGTTTAGCTTAAAGCTACATTCCATCTGTAGTTCATTGCCACTAGATAATAAGATGGGTGCAACTGGCTACCAAATTGGGAGAACGGGGGATAAAATCTGATAAAAAATGTATGAAAAAGGAAGTGTGGGAACATAGGCAGGCTCCCCCAGGCACGTCTACTTGATGTTTACTTGATTGGTGGCCCCACCAAGCAGGGTGGGGGGCAACAGAAACACGAGTGTGAAGACATGGAAGAAAAGATGGAAAACATTTTCTGAGCGACAAATAGATTCGGCTTCACACGCAAAGACACGCTGTGGTCCAGCCAGCAGGAAATGTGCCGATGTTTGTGTTGCCTCGTCAGTATGGAAATATGGAGAATGATTATGGCTCATTTACGAAATCTGTGCTGAATTGGGTAAATTAAAAAAGCCATCACAGGGAAGCAGAATGTTAAAAGACACGTCACATTAGAGCACATGCTAGTGTGTGTCCTTCTATAGCGTGATTCTCATGACGGAGGGAGACCCCCGCCAAGTTCATTGTGGAAGATTTAATGAAGCAGCATCACCACATCATTGTATGAATTTGCTTCTTTCTCTGGATACAAACAGGAAATAACGTGTTATTTCTAGGGGAAAAATCAATAATATGACATTTGTTCTCTTAAAGGAGCAGTCTCTGAAAATAAAAGATGTATATGGAGACAACGATGAACTGAGTTTATATATGGTAATGCCCGCCCCCCTTTTGGGTAAATTTTCTAAAGCTACGGTGGACTTCGAGGACAAAGAGGAGAAAGGCACAACCATTGCCCACATTCATGGGGCAGCGTTACACTCTATGGCTACGTGAACGCCATAGGTGGCAACATGGTGGCAGGGCAGCATTCAGGTGCATTACTGCCACAGGAGGTGCATTGTGGGTGCAAGTTTGTCCTTCTGAGCCGCCGTAGAAACATGATGGATCCAAGATGACAGCTGCCAGTGCCCATATGGGTTAAGAAATGGCTGATTAGAAAATATACATTTTACAAGAAAATAATACATTTTACAGCAATACACTCTTTGCATATACATATTAATATTATGTTTAATTTTTATTGATAAACGCTACTTATAAATACAGTGCCGTTCAAAAGTCATGACTTTATTTTTGCTGTTAGATAAAAAGTATGATATTTATTTTCAAGCTTTTCTTAGGGCTAACATTTGCCACATAATGTTAGCTTCCATAATTGTATATGAGCATCTTAATGCTAGATTGAATCACTGATTTAACTTGACGAGATAAGATAAATAACAAAACATCACACAAATGAAAAAAAAAAAATGATTATCAGCAACAACAATAATTGCACAAGGGAGCCCTGGTAACAACAAATAGTGTGTATTTAAGTTGAAATTGATACACTTCCTGTGCTTCCTCTCTATTGTCCTGCAGGATGCAGAGGATGGGAGGACAATAGAGGATGCTCTATTGTCCTCCCATCCTCTGCATCCTGTTTCCTCCTCCCTCCTCCCGCCCATTCCGACAGTCAGATGGCTCATGTGCATCGGTCCCAAGCGGCCAGCCAGCCGGGCCTCCAGAAACTTCTGACTAGCCATGTTCTTCAAACATCATGCCGCAACCAAAGCATGGCAGGATGACAGATAGTCCCTTCAATATATAGTGACAAACAAATTAGTGCAAAGATGCTTCTCGCTGCATACCAGATGTGTTGGGCTCTGTGGTACGGAACCGGCGATGAAAAACTGTCCACGTCCCATCTGTGCTTCGCCAGAACAATCGGTGCAGCAATTTGTGCTGAACAAAAGTAGCGCAAACAGCCAGCCTGATTATACGTGTCATGATGTGAGGAATAAAACACTGCGAGGGAAGATCACACAGGAGCCTGCAGGTCTGCCGGATGATCGGGGAGGGAGGCCACTCCTCAGAGAAGAGCGGGGGGAAATAATGAATGGATGGGAAAGATGAATAACAGGATGTGAGGAGAGAAGGTGAGGAGGTTGGACGAAGTGGAACAATCGAAATGGAGGAAATAAAAGTGAGAAAAATGCTATTTTTTCCGGCTATTCGGCTATTTTTCTCCCTCGCACCTCCGCTCAGCTCCGGTCTGTGCTCGGCCCTGCCCGGGCTTGAGCTGGCGACTGTGCGATCGCAACACCAAAGGACCAATTTCTATCCAACCTCACACATCTGAGTCGACCGTCAGACACTCGGAGATTGGAGACCACATGCAGAATCACGCCGACATCTGGGAGACGCGTCAGCGCACTTGTGCTTTTACCACGGCAAAGGAAGCAAAGACGAAATGAGTGCCGGTGCTGGGGGTCTGATCTGCCGACAGTATGTGTGTGTGTGTGTGTGTGTAAAAGTGAGGTCAAACAAACAGCGTGCACAGTCACTACGTTTCCAGTCAGTCAATATTGGTGTTAAGGTCCATATTGTGGTTAGTGAAACATTGGGAATAAGGTGTTTCCATGGTGAGCAAACAGGGTTGTTCCTGTATCCATGGTGATTGTAATCAATGGTGACATGGCAATCAAAGCAGCCACGCATGGAGAAGGTCTGCTACAAACCCTGCTTGGCGTAACTTTGCACTCCCCTTTTTGTGGATCTGTCTATCCCGCTACTTTCTAGCGTCTCCAAATGCCAGGATGTTTGTGTCTTTCATCACACTGATGAAGTGATTGGTTTCCTCCTCACTCCAAAAGTGTGGCGTGGTGTTGCTCTCGCCTTTGGCCATGTTTACAAGTAGTGATTCTGGTTTTTCAAATGGGTTATTGGTGTTTACATGGCCGCGTGCAACCAGGTTATTGCAAATATTCCGGTTAGAAAAGGCTTTGTGACTGCATGTAAACGTAGACACTGAGGGCTGCGTCTAAATAGCGGCGCTGCCCGTTTAGCGTCATAGCCTCAATGAATATTTCGTGGGCGGAGTCGATGCAGGCTAGTGTGATTGACAAAGCCAGACGATCATTGCAGGGATTATTTTAGCATCTATATTCAGCCCGCTCCACAGGCAGGTGCTCTAATTGTGGGAATTATGCTTTTGAGTCAGATTCAACATTTTCACATATTCACGTGCTAAATATCTGAATGACATCAAAGTGTCCGATAAAAGAAATGTGTGTGTGTGTGCGTGTGCTTTCGTAAGTCATCTCATTATTTTACTCCTCCTTTCTTCCTCCATTATTTTTGCATTTTTTCTGAATTACATCTTCCACCTCCTCCCACAAAACCTTGTTTCTCATAGTTATGTGTTCGCACTTCCGACTTGATGACGTCACTTCCACTTTGCAGTTTGCAGTCACACATCGCCGCTGTTTGCACCAGCTGTCGTAGACGCAATCACCCTCACCGGCAACACGCCCACAAACCGCTCGCCTATATGCGCTGCTTAGCAGTCTGTGTTTGGGATCGGCAGAACGGGGACTCGGCTCTGAAAAAAAATACAAATAAAAAAACGATCAAAGGGAAAGGAGAAAAGAGGGGTAAAAAGCCTCCACCAGTCAAACCAGAGAATGGCAGCGTTTGATATTGGAGCTTTGCATCGGTGCGGATGACAGCGCGGTGCGAGCGCAGCGGCGCTGACAGAAAGCGGGATAACGGTGGGAGGGAGACGAGCAGCAGCACAGCGAGAGGCAGAGACGTTCCTGACCTGCTTAGTGTCATTACGCCGCAGACTTATCTCACTCGCGCTGCCTTGTAAATACACTCGAGTGCTTGTTATCAAACGAGCGAGGCGACAAACCTCATCCAGGTTTGAGTCCTCGGCTTCCTCTGCGTGTAAATGAGTCATTCTCATGGATGACAGCCCGCATTAATATTCCCTTAAGCAGGAAAGCGAGTCTGCATCAAATCCGTCACTTATCAGGTCGTGATCTGTGTAGAACTTTGCCAAAACCAGTCCTGCCTGTCTGCTTTTAATTGCCAAAAGGCACACAGGAAGCGGCGGCAGCAGCAGCACATGAGTCCGTCTCTCAGGCCACACTGACATTTCAACAGTTTTGGTATGATGATGTGTGTGGCTCATGTGTTTCTTTTTTTTGTTGTTTTTTTTCACCTTGCTGAAGAGCTATTGTTGAAAATGGGGCTATTTGGGGGCTAAAAGCTCCAACAGTCAAATACGGCATCATCCAAAGTGACAAACCTTACAGCGCCGGATTCAAAAAATTGAAGTAAGACGCTGTGAAAAATTCATACCTCTCGCTGTTTGAAAAAAAATTGCTACTTTTACAGTACAGACGTGAAGCCGCTACATTAAAAAGCTTTTATCTCAAGTCTTCTCCTGGCTCACTCGCAGAGGGTGAGAGTGTGTGTGAGAGTGTGTGAGTGCGTGCTTGACAAGCGGCCGCCTCCGTGTGACGGTGAGCGTGCATGGGCCGCCACCACGATCCCCGGCCGTCACACACCCCATGAGCAGGTTCCCACGGCGACACTCACCCATGGCGAGGAACATCTCAGGAGCGTCGGAGTGAGCTCGCTGTCCGTCCGCCAGCACGTGCCGAGAAAAGGCGGCGTTGGGTTTTCCCGCCGCGGTACACCTTTGATTAGGCAATACAGCATCACCGGGAGGTCCTCTGCCCGTATCCCAGCATTGCTGCCACCTCAATTTCACTCTGAATACAGTAGTCTCTGCTGCCGGCGCAGTCCATGAATTTAAAAACACGCTCATCTCTCAGTGTGGGTCTGTAGATCACAGCGCACAACGGACGAATCTGTGGCTATAAATAGTAATTTAACACAAAATTGATAGAACTTGTAACAATGAAACAAAAAGCTGAGAGGACATTTTACTTTAAGAGTAAAATGTATGGAAATTGAGAAGTTCAAGTAATCAATACTTTTTCAATCAAACTGCACTACTGTACTGATGTACATTTCCAATATTCCATGTATATGATTGACAAGAGACCGAGAAACTCCATTAAACCATCCTGCCATGTTTCAAATGAGATCATTGGCTCCAAAAACTTTTAGATAAATCTGTGATGGGCACACTACATCACGTGACACTCTGAGGAAGACTGCTGTCAGCATGTCGAAACATGTCAGAAAGGTAATAAAAAACTCTGTGTCTGTCGAAAGGAACTCTCTATTGTAAATAACTAAAAAGACACAATGAACTTATTTCAAGTATTAGCAGTTGGTTATCTGTTGCTCCATTACAGTAAAGCCCATTTGCAGCTGGCCTTAACGTTTTGAGTGATGGCATTGCGATGGGACAGTGTGTGACCACATGAAAGAACAGGCGTAAACACACTCAGGACACAGTGAGGACTGACTGTGATCCGAGGGGACAAACCCCCTCCGGAGGGGGTCAGGGACGCATGGTGAGCTCATTAAACACAGGTGGAAATGCTAATGCTTGGGTCACCATTGAACTTGTTGAAGACAGCTTCTTCCACCGCTTCCAAGAGCCAAAGAGCAGACAAGAGATGTGATCGGATCTCAATTAGATCTCAGTGTGGACGCTGAAGACACATGTTATGTAATGCCACGTGTAAATGGGGTGTAAGTTGTACTTCCTTCAAGCCTCGTTATTCAGTGACACATGCACTTAGCCAATGTCAACAGATGATCTAAATATCCTGTCTTTTATATTTCTTTATATGGTCTTCTGTGTGTGTTTGTGTGTGTGTGTGTGTGTGTATGCAGTAAGCTTATGTTTAGAACACGTCCTTTCGCCAAGCTGTTGAATCTCAACAAGGCCAAAGTGCTGCAGGCTGACGTCTTTCCTCCAAACATGAGGAAGTCACACATTTTCTCGTGGCGAGCTAACAGACCAACACTTTCCGACGCTTTGCCACTTCCTTCTGCCCGCTCTCATAAGCACGTTCCTTCAGAGAAAACCGGGATGAAGATCCTCGCTGCCTGTTAAAGTTCCTCCTGCAGCGTCCACAGGAGGCCGAGGTTTCCTCCCCGGCCTGAAGTCGCCTCCGACTTTGTCTGGGACGTTGGTGTGTGTGCGCGTGTGTGTGTGTGCTTGTGTGTGTGTGTGTGTGTGTGTATTGTATGTGTGTGTGTACGTGTGTGTGGTGAAGCTGCGGCGCTCTCTGCAGCAGGCAATCACGCACAAACAATGCACTCACCGCTAATTGCTAAAGCCACTCTCCTCCGAGCAGCTGCCGAGCATCGTCGCCACACACACACATGTTTTTCCCCCACTCGACCACGTGCTTGCTCAAAACCCACTCTTTCTAAAGGCTCTGCGACTTGTGTAAGACACACACACACACCACCTGCTATTGTGACTGCATAACAAAGTTGAGGAAAACGTCCTGCAAAACATTTTCACTTGTGATTTGCTGAAACTGAAGACTGTGACAAAAATCAACTACTAAACAGGACTGAAACAAGTAATATATTACTAAGACGGCTCCTGCTTCATCTACGGGGTCACTAAAGGTGTGTAATTAATGTTTGAGAAATGATAATTAAACTGAAAAATAAATGACTCAGAAAAACTGAAAATTACCCAGAAAAGAAAAAAAGAAGAAAAAAATCAATGTTTGTTTTTTTTTTTCGAAAGCGAAATACGCTTCCATAATAGGTCAATTTTTGCATCTATCAAATAAATGTTTTGGAAACTTAGATATGATATTGTTTCAGGTTTTTGGGGCTGCTGCTGCAAAACTGTTACTGCTGATGCTTCCAGATTCAGAGTTACTATGATGATTTTTGGGAGAAAAGTTCTGACACTATGTTGACCCTTTTCATTTCTTAACGGTGCTTTTATTTTGAAGATGTGTTGTGAAAACTTGTGCGACTGACACGGAGAAACAGCAGACAATGAGTTAGATGCTGCGCTGTGCCGTGATTCTGAACTTTTTCTCTGCTCTCTTGCTAAAAAAATCCTTGAGAAATCAGAGCGTCACATGATATTTTGTGGTTGGTTTCATTCTGGTTCCCGTGAGGCTCCTCTGTCCTCTACTGAATTTGTTCTCTGCTGCTAATCAGGTGCTGAGTGTCCATTAGGCTGCTGATCCCCCCGCCACAACCCCCCTTCCTTCTGATGAGTCTCACTGTTTCTTAAAGTTCAACAAAGATCATTACGCTTAATCGGGGGCCTTATTTAGACTTCCCAGACAACCCTGTCCATTTTTCAGTCAAGGGCTGCTGAAAGATGAGCTGCAGCTTCAATCCACAAGGCAGACAGACTGCTGAACTCTGTATATAAATAAAAAGATTTACACCTGTTTTGCCTTGACAAGGACGATGAGGTCTGTTTAGTACATTTAAAAAAGTTGTGCTATTTGGATAAAATGAGCAGATATTTGGGCCCTAATGCCTGTCGCTGGTTAATGACCCCTCTTGCTTTGACTGGAACAAAACAAGGATTTGTGTCTTTACTGTACAAGAAAACACAGGCAGACATGTTGGTTATGTTGCACCTTATTTTCCTTTCCTAAATCCTAAATCATCCAGAAAGAGAACCTTTTATTTTAGTGGGTTTTTTGTAGGTTTTTTTTCCCCGTTACTCGCTATTTTGGAGGTTTTTGGAGGGGTTTTTTCTGAATAAAAATAACAGAAGGACGGGCATTTAGGTAGGCGGTAGGTAAGTGTCTGAGATAAAAGAAATGACAAACTAAAAAAGTACTCAGGAAAACAGACACAAATTACACAAAATACCTCTCTGCAAGTAAACAAACAAAAAAAGATTTCTCCAAAAAATGAAGAAAAAAAATCCTCAGAAAACAAACTAAAATTTAGAGAAATTTCACACAATCCATTTTTAACTCCTTTCATTTCAACAGCAAAACGCTTCCACACCGATGTGGCAGAAATCCTGTTTTAAGTGGCGGGGAGAAACAATGCAGCTTCTCATTTAGTGGCTGAGTGGCTTCAATCTAAGGCTGGTGAGAGACATTAACAAGAGGAGAGAGAGAGAGACACTGACACAGACAGAGAGACAGAGAGAGCGAGAGAGAGGCAGTGATTTCCCTCAGCGTCTGTTTCAACAGCGTCACTCTTCGCTCGTCTGACCCGTTGGTTATGCTGAGCCGCCGGGAAATCTGATTGGGCTCATTAGCTGCTCAGAGCTGATACAGGAGAGGTAGGTGGCGGGAGAGTGGACAACATCACCCCCCCAATCTCACCTGCCCCCCCACCCCCCACCTTTCTTTAAAACTGGAAAAAAATGAGCGTCATCCTCTGCACCGGTGTCACGGCGGGGTGGGTGGTGGTGATGGTGGGGGGGGGGGGGTCTCATTCATGGGGAGGAGGGGGATGGAGGAGCGACAGCGTGAAGGGCACGTGAGGCAACCGCGTCCAGTGATGAACTTTGCCGGCTTCCTTCCTGTGGGCTTTGAAGTGAGGATTTTACAAAGAGGGCTTTTTTTTTTCTC
>CAESWR010002596.1:158746-178077 GCA_903171835.1 Mullus surmuletus | reverse complement strand
GGGGGGGGGGCGGTCCTGATTAGCCTGGTCGTGACCCCCCACTTTTGAGATACTCCGCTCATTTCTGATAAAATGGTTTCATTGTGGAAATGTTTCCACGTGGCAGAAGTGCGTGCACGTTCCTCGCTGCCACCACCGAAGTACAATTACATGTTTGTTACAAGTGTGCAGAATAGATGCTGGATCCTTAAAGATAAAGGTGGAAAAAGGCAATCTTGGGTTTGATTTTTTCCTGGTTTGTCAGACATCAGCCGAGTCAGCATCGTCTCCCCTTTGCTGGTTCAAACTCGTCGTGCTGCAAAACGCTCAGCTTTGACTGTACTCCTGAAATGTTGTGTAGGAAAGGCAAGCAGATCGCGGCAGGCAAACCTTTTCCACAGCTGAAATAAGCAAATAGTGAGAAGAACATTGAAGCTGCCGAACCAAGACAGGATTGTTTTGTTAACTAAACTCGGCGCCAAGGTGTCAAAGAATTCTTCTTGGTGAATGTTAGGAGAAACGTTTTCTACCAGCACTTTTTTTTATAACCTCACATTCTCTTTTAGTCCTTGTTTTTTTATTCAGAAGAGTTAAACTGCAGAAATAATGGAACATAAGATAGAAGTAGAGAAGACGTAAACAGAATTGCAACAGTAATTGCTTGAGACCAGAAAGACATCAATCAGAGTCATAATTGCAGTTACAATGAAATATAATTTTTTTTTAATAAGTCAATAAGGCCTCTCTCTCTCTCCCTCTCTCTCTGTCTCTCTCCCCTTGCTACTGTTAATTTTGCGCACACTGTTGTTATTTATGATCATTTCCAAAATATACACTTTAAAACCACTGGTATTGAAAATTGTCGGTGCACTCTGGGAAGCAGCAGCGCCGTTGATGCATTTCAGCGTCCAGCCGTGCAAGCTCACTGCAGTGCCTTTTAATTTATGGGCTTGAAAATATGCTGCGCCTCTACGGGGGAATCAATCATGGCACAAACTCTACAGCAGCAACAGAAACAGCCGCCATGCTAAACACGGCGCGCCCATAAATCAGACGCCGGCCGCTTGTGCCCGCACTTCATAAACCTATCAAAAGACGATCAGAGGCGGCGTTTGGAGGATGACCTCTAAAGCGCCCCCGCTTACCGCCGTGCGCTCCGCTCGGCGCCGCTCACTGAAAACAACGGGATGTTTTCTGCTCAGTCGCGACTTCCCGAGTCCATTGAAAGAGAGAAGAATTGTTTTGGTGGTTCCTTTATGCCGAGCGCTGCTGGCTGCGACTCCGCTCCTTTAAACAGAAACATCTCAATGTGGAGTCAAAGGCCGGTTTTCATTCATTTCAGCAGAAAAAACAGCCAGGTTGTTTATTTGAAAAGCTGAAATGCGGCTTTGTTGGAGGAGGCGTGCTTGTCCTTTACCTACGTCTGATTTTTTATGAGATTTTCTGTTCAGTGATTTCAGTCGAACAGTTTGGGACCAACCACAGAAGGTCAAGTTTCACGAGCGGTTGTCCAGTTGTGGCACTCAGTCGGGGCGAATCCGAATCCTAGTTTATTTGATTTGTACATGAACACGTTTTAGTTTCTTTGCACTTTTAAAACAACCATTTAAACCAGTGCAGCACCGGCTCCATGAGTAAAGCCTTCCAAACTATTTTGGAAAAGTTATTTCAGTCAATCATTTCTCTTCTTTAGTAATACCATAAATTGGTGTCGTATTTTACCGTTGAAAAGCCTGATTAGTAACCTTTGCAACAAGGTACAACTTGTAAGGATCATGCGTTGGTGGAATGAGCAACTCACCTAAACGTGTGGCTAACGCCCCCAAAAACTGTGCCTTATTCCCTCAAAGAATGTTCGGAAGCGTTATTTCAGTCAATCATTCCTCCCCTTGAATAATTCCAATTTGTGTTGTATTTTATACAAAAATGTGCCTAAAGCCCTGCAATATTCTCCTGTTGGTGATCACTCAGGTGCCAATAAGGTTCCGTCAGATTGAAACACACCTGGCAGCACTTGAGACTCAAAACAAGAGTGCAAGGAAAAATGATTGACTCAAAAAATATTTCCGAACTTTTTTGGAGGAGTTGAGGTATGAGAAATTTGCAGAAAAAACATCCAATATCATTTGACATTTGACTCTGTAAATTGAGAAAACTGACAGGGAAGTCATGTAATATCTCATAGTTTCTTAATGTTTGTGTTAAGGAGATGAACATTTCAAAATAGCAAAAACGACAGAGCTTTCACACTCGTGTTTATCATCTGTTTTCAACTAATCTCTCCACCTAACAAGCTGTTTGAAATGTCCACGCCAAACCGGCTTTACAGACAGTTATGATGATGATTTTGATGTCCTGCTGCTCCGTCCTCGCCCCCCCGTGTCTCTCAGTGCCTGGCGGCCCTCCTGCGGTGCAGACCCCTCGGCAAGGCGGGAATATCAAATATACATTAGAGGCATTTCTGGGCCTCGGGACGAAAGCTCGAACCGCTGTGCGTTAATTGCCGGCGTCGCTCTGCTCTGTAATTTCATGCTTGATGTGAACATTTGTCTTTCACGCTACAAAGGATCCGCGTTCCGTTATTCTGTCCCGGCCGGCGGACCTTTAAACACCCTTAATTTTGCCACTTTTGTAAACACACTAGACGGCCATTTTTTTTTCCCGGAGTAAATAGGGCTTTAGGGGCCTTAAAAACAATATAGACTGATTTGAAAGCGGTCAGGATAATGACCCCATTGGCCGAGGGAGCCATTTAGGTCCAAATTGCTGCTTGTGTTGGGCTTTAGTCCGTAATTAGGTCAGAATGCAAATGCTGGTATTGTGATGTTGGCCCACGAGGGCTCGGCTCGGCTCCGGCCTCGGTGGTTACAGTGTATCCATGTGTGTCGGAGTGACTCATCCAGCCCCTCTAGTGCCGTCGAGCTGCAAGGCGAGCGGCGGGCGGCGAGCGGCAAGCGGCGGGAGCCCCAGCTCATTCACAACCTCGTGCTCTTATCATAACATGTTTATTGCGCCGTAATGTGGTTCCCGGTTTATGCAGCGTTTAGCTCGCGGAGATTGTTCATCGCTTTGGGCCCGAGTGCCGGCGGAGGAGCGGCTCAGCGCTCGCTTGACCTCAGACAGAACCTTCTGCACATGAAGTCATCCCACCTCAATTTCTTCCTCTTACTTTTCCAGACTTTATCAATCCGGCCGCCTCTGCCGGGTCCTCGCTTGCCGCCTCTCGCTTTTATTGATCATTAGCTGATGTTGGGAACAGAGGGAAGGGGGAGGGGCCGTAATTAGGGAGCCAGACTGGTCTGTCAATTCAGCTCAGCGCCGCATGAAGAGCACCAGACCAGGCGATGGCCCTAATAGGCCTTCATACTGTAAACAACACGCACACCTGGACAGCAGCGGCCCCCCGGGAGCCGGCCGGCTGCCTGCAGCTCAGCTCTAATAAGAGAGGAAGTTTATCACCAAAGATGTGCTGGGAAGATGTGTGTGTATGTGTGTGAGTGTGTGTGGCGTGCACGCTGAGACGGCGGTGTGTGCATACCCCCGCTCGCTTATGCTCCGTCTCCATCCTCGGCGCTGATCCGGGGGGCTTTAATCGATGAAACTATCAGAACGTGTGCGGCGCTGCCCTCTTGTTGACTCTGCCTGCCTCTTGTTTCTCCTCCAGAGAAAGTCAGTATGCTGTCAGCATTGATCGCCCCCTTCAAGTACATGAGCCCGGGGACCAGCAGCACCGAGGACGAGGACAGTCTGAGTAAGCTGCCCACTCTCTTCTCTCTGTATCTGCGGCCTGATGCTGTCGCGACTGTGATTCATTATCTGTGATGATTGTTAAAGAGCTGCGCTGTCATCACAGTTCGAATGAGACAGTGGCTTTCAGGGAAGCCCCATTTTACGGTTTTATGGTGCACACCGCCACTTTCCCATTCACATACATGTGTAAATAACGCAGCGGTGGCAGCCTTTGTAGGTTCAAAATCTGTCAAGGCTGAATCTGGGGCCTGCGATGTGGATTATGTCGTATTACACATGTGGAAATATATGTCACTTTTTTTCCCCCAGAAACTTTATGAAAGTTCAACGAAATGACAACATAATACATCGATCTTTTTTAACAAACAATCTGTATTTAAAATGTAATACATTGATACACAAAACAGCCAAGGCAATTTCTATTTTTTGTGTTTGTCTGTAGATAGATTAAAGCGAGGGGCTCGTTTGGAAGCTGAACTTTCAACAAAAATGCAGTCATTCAAATTCGATATTCGTGTGTGTGTGTGTGTGTGTTTGTGAGAGAGAGAGAGAGACAGAGAGAGAGAGAGAGCCTTCTTTCCAAAGGCGGCGCGCGACCGAACATTTGTTCTAGTCAACATAATATTTTTTCTCAATGATAAAATGCTGAAATCGGGGACATTTTCGGGGCCAGCTTTAACAGGGACAGGTCATCCAAAACAATGACTGTCCCTGGAAATCGGGGGCGTCTGGTCACCTTCGGATGCGCACAATTGTGTTAATTGATTAAGACAAATGTTTACAAAAAATTAGAACTAATAAGCAAATAAACATACAGCCACAACATGCTTATTCTTTTTTCATCTCTGGTGCCTCCTTGTTGGTAGATAGAACACAGTTTAATCTGTTTAATAAGTCATTAGGTCGGTGCATCCTCTGCGGTTGGAGTATTCCCGCGGTTGGGACCCGCTGCCCGCTCCTGTTTGTTCCCCATCAGAAATGCAACACGCCACCAGTTCCCCCTAACCGGGTCTGAGGAGCGTATCGCAGCTGCTCATGCGAGGGATGGAAGTGTGAAATAAAGGCGGCTGCAGACGCTCCTCTCATCCCTTCTCTCTTGCCGCTCGCCCAATCCCCACCCCCGTTACAAATAGGATTGATGCTTTGCATTGGCCACAGGGACCCGTGTTTCTCTCTCGCGACACTGATTCCGAACCAATTTGGAGGCAGATTACAGAGTGATTTGGCAGATAACATCCCCATTTTTAGGGGATTTGTATTTGGATTTTAAAACACTTAAATATGATAGAGCCCTGTGGTGTGAAGAGGGAGATGATTGTAGATTTGTTCATTACCATTTCATTGTGTATCAAGTGGCTCAATCTGCCTCGAGAGATTTTCCTTGATTCATTTTCTCCAGCCAGGATGTGGTGTGTCATGTCGTAATAACTGCCCCCCGCCCCCCCCCACTCTGTGTTTCAAGGATTTTTTTTAACACTTTCAATAATGTTTCTATTTCTGCTCCTTTTTTTCATTACAGGTACAAGCAGTGCGGAGGTGAAGGAAAACCGTAATATTGGGAACCTGGAGGATCGCTCCATCGGCCCGGCGGAGTGCCAGTCCCTGTTCTGCTCCGACTCGCCGAGGGGCAGCGGCGGCGGCGGCGGCTCGGGTCTGAAGAGGAAGCGCCCACTGGAGGAAGACAACAACGGGCACCTGTGCCAGCTGCGTCTGATCTATAAGAAACTGTCCTGGTCGGAGGCACCGAAGAACGCCCTGGTGCAGCTGAACGAGCTGCGGCCCGGCTTGCAGTACCACATGGTGTCGCAGACGGGCCCGGTCCACGCGCCTGTGTTCTCTATAGCGGTGGAGGTCAACGGGCTGACCTTTGAGGGCACCGGCCCCACGAAAAAGAAAGCTAAGATGAGGGCCGCCGAGATGGCCCTCAAGTCCTTTATCCAGTTCCCCAATGCTCCTCAGGCCCACCTTGCCATGGGAAACATCTCCAACCCCTCGGCCGACTTCACCTCGGACCAGTCCGACTTCCCCGACACGCTCTTCAAGGAGTTTGAGTCGTCGCCATGTGCCGACGGCCTCTCCCTCTGCAACTCGGCGGCGGAGAGCGAGTTGCTGTCGAGTGAGCTGCTGAGACACGGACGCCTGCTGCGCCACACCTTGGACCTGATGGTGCAGGCGCAGCAGCGGCTGGGCGGCATCGTCCCCGAGGCCGAGGCCCCCAAGAGCCCCGTGGCGCTGCTGAACGAGCTGCGGCCGGGCCTGCGCTACGCCTGCCTGTCGGAGCGCGCCGAGGGCCGCCGGCTGCGCAGCTTCGTGATGGCGGTGCGCGTGGACGGGAGGATATTCGAGGGCAGCGGGCGAAGCAAGAAGCTGGCAAAGACCCATGCGGCCCAGTGCGCTCTTCAGGCCCTCTTCAACATCAGGACGGCGCCCGAGGGGAGGACGGGCCTCAAAGCCAGCAGGAAGACTTGTCCTCATTTACCCCAGGTGAGCACAGACGCGCCGCCTCGCCTGGCGCCGGCTAAGCTGCTCTGGCAGCCACTCGCCTTCATACGGGGGCCTGTAATGACCAAAACAGCAGGCGTGTAGCGGAGAGCCAAACACCTTCCAACAAGTAATTAAGGGGGACAGAGATAGGCTCGACAAAGAGGGGAGAGAGGGAGCAGAACCAGCGGCAGCGCTGATAAAGATATGTGCAAGCAAGGTGACATTTACTTTGTGCAAAAAAAAATAAAATAGGACGCGCAGGACAAAAAATGCAAATCTGTGTACACGCATTTTCTGGTGTGTTCTGCTTGTGATCAACAATATCTGTTTGTTGGTCTGTTTGAAAAAGAAAGGAACGTGAATTAAGCTAATTATTGTCCTGGCGCCTCTGACACCGGGGGAATCTGCACGGCAACCCGGATGACTTCCCTGTGCGAGTGGCGCGTGTTTGCAGAGCTGTAATTGGGAGGGTTTTCGCAATTTTGCAAAATCTCTTGTTTCCTCATGTGTGGCATCACAGTGACAACAAACATTAATTCAGTCTGTTGCCCAAAGGAGATAGAAAAGCAAAGAGCAAATCGACAAACAAACCAGCGAGCCCAATCCCATGCTCATTTACCCAAATATGTAAATAGCAATCAGAGCGAGGAAACTAGTTTTTGAGGAACTTGAGGAAATTGGAGAGCCTAAAGACACAGTGGCTAGATTGGCTGGCACTTGTTGACAGCTATTTTAAACTTAATTTCAGCGGCAGAATTTAATCTAAAGTAAAACTGCCCTGAGTAGATAGTCGCGCTGATTTATTGACTCGTTTGCTTGGAGAAGCTGCAGACCGACTGTCCAGGTCACCTAATACTTTCATTGTTGCCCTGCTCTGGTGATGTGATGACATCACTGTGGGTGTGGCCATGATTTAAAGGAGTGGTGCTTAAAAATCTGTGGCAGCAACTAGTGGTGAGTATAAGGCAATGCTCTTTTGCTCTCCCCTCATTTTAGAGGAGAATTTTTTAATTGGAGAGGACTGATGACCATTCTGTCTTTCCTACTTCTACGACCGCCATTATTTGTTACCTCCTCTTGTTTTTCAACATGGTAGCAACCAGCGTTCAGGTGCATTATATCGGTGGTGGTGCAGAGGTGCATTGTGGGTGCAGATTTGTCCGTCCGAGGTACCGTAGAAAAATAACGGATCCAAAATGGCCGCTGCTCCCATGTACTTTTAATTAGCTAATTCTAAGATAATAATAAATGGGGGAAAAAACCAAAACAAGCAATTACACAGTAGTTACATAAATGTATTTTTTTAAGAAAATAAATACAAATGATCAATCACTGCCCTTTAAAAGCAAGCTCAGAGACAAAGGCTATGACACCACTTCTTGCTGCTTAAATTTGAGCATAAATCAAAGGCAAAACACTCATGAAGTCTAAAAAAATGTGCATTGCACATCCTCAGCGTCCTCTCCAAATACGTCGTGTCCTCGCAGGCGTCTGTTGACACGTCCTGTAGGGCTTCTGTCCTATTAACATTCTTTTCCAGCCTCGAAGAAATAAACTGGCATGTGTCCTTCCCCGGAGCATGACATCAACCCAGCAAACCTGCACGTTTGCCTGGGAGAAACTTTTTTTTCTTTCTCTCCCCACTGCCACGGTGTCTAAAGGGATTTTAAGAGGATTTGCTGCACCCGTTTAGTTCCAGAAAGCGCTCGCTTGTGGAATTTCTTGAAAGTCAGGCGTGCCGTCTGCCAGACTCCGAGGCATTTTATTTTCAGTGGCGAAGGAGAAAACTGCAACACATCACAACAACAAAAAAACGCGCGTGTGGACAAGCGAGCGAATATGTGTGTTGGACGCGATGTGTCAAACTCTCGCTCGCCGTCAACGCGGAGCCCTCACATACACTCACTCTGGTTTCACACCAGTCGGCGCTGGTGCCAGGCGCTGATTGCTGGGCAGCGGCTGACTGCGCTGCAGATGTGATGTGTAATAGGTGGGTGTTTGCCAGCTGCAGCCTCGGGGTAATGGAGGCGTTGTGGTGCTTTGCCAAGTTGTGTTGCCACCTCGGCGTGTTCTCTTTCTCCAGAATTCCCTCTGGCAGTACCTGTTGCAGGACAAGGTTTGTTCGTTAGTGCTCTAATAAGCCAGTTTGCATATTCATATAAGTATAGTCATCCTATAATCCTATAGTCATGTGACACCACAACACCATTCTTTGACAACTTTCATCATTTTCTCTTTGAATTCGTTGAATTAATTCAAAAGAATTAATTTTACAACATAACTCTCAAAATTACATTTAGATAAAAAACTGAATTTTCCAATCGTTATACCCCCAGGCCATTGGGAAGAAGTTACACAGGGACTTCAGCCCTATAAGATTAGTAGTTTGAATTTCAAACTGCAATAAAATGGTGAAAGATTTATATTTTTTTAATTTTCTATTTTTTATTTCTTCATGAAGCGATTTTTAATCACATCACAATTTGATTTATCACAATTCAAACTGAATCTGTTATAGGGTAGTTTTGATCTTTGCGCAAGATGATTTAAAAAAAATGACTTTTACCATCACTAGCTGACCCATCCAATAACGGATTCTGTTGCATTTTGTTTTTTATAATGTCAGATTGAAGAAAAAAAAAGCTATACAGGAACTGTTAACTTACTAGATTTGTATTATTGATTTCCATTATACAGCAAAAATAATCCAGTAAAATAAAGTCAGTCCCAAAATCTCCCCATTATAGCCCCTCCCCCACTGACCTCTATGGTACCCTTTACAACAGTTGGTATCTTTTTGTCAACCAGTTAAAAAAATAAAATAATATCCAGTAAAATGGTTTCAGAGTGTAGTTAGTGATAACATCTTTCAGTCACAATGGTTGAAGTGAAAAGATATTTTGCTGGCGTGTGTCTGTGTGTAATCAAACAATCACAGACAAAACATTCTCAAATACGCACATTTCCCTAACAGGATCTGAGGGTTGCCATAGCAGCGGGTCAGCTTCTTGATATCATTAACCCCTTTTCATTTAATGGGGGAAAAATGGAGGAAGATATCAAACCTAATTATTTAATTCAGTTCCTGCAGCTTTTTATTAGATGATGGAAACAAGGGAAAAATGTAGCACACCATCGTCTCCCTCGCCTCCAGATTTTGCATCCAAATGAAGCGTCTGTTTACAGAGATCGGGGGTTTGGTATCTCTGAGTTGTGAAGATCCAGCGAAAAGTCATTTCCTAATTCAATTTCATTTGATTTGAAGTGTTAGTGGCATCAAGAAGATTATCAAGAATTTGACAAGACAGAAGACAATGTTTGATGCAAACAAGGGAGGAGATTTTTTTTGCAAAAACATTATTATATCCTCCAGTCGGACTTAGTGAATAATAGACTCTAAATGTGATGAATGTCATGATAGTTATTGGCAAGACCAGTGGTTTTACAAAGAGCAAGAACCGAGGGGGGAGCCATTCCACTACTCAGTATGTAAAATGTGTAGTATGTCCCAATAGGAAGCATGTAAAATACAGTCTTCTAAACGTACCTGGATGACCTGATAGATTTGCATTTTGCAGTACGCAGCCAGTGTGCTGCCCTGGCCACTCTGACCCACAATCCTCAGTGTGCTGTGCCAGCTACAGATAAACAGTAGTAGGCCTATGTCCCAGTAGTATGTATACTGTATGCAGTAGTAGTACGTTTCTGAGTGGAGGTGCAGTTTATACTGTTAGTGAGAAGTGTAAGTATGCGATTCCGAATGCAGCCAAGGTGGGTGAGGGAGACAACGCGACACAGGTGGACCTGATCAGGGTGACCACACAGGAGGGAAATTACAGACAAAGACTTCAAAATAATGCAGGAAATACACCGACAAGCGACAAAGAACTGGAGACAAAAACGGTGGACGCTTAACAGCAGGGGTGAATGGGGCGGGCAGGAAGGCCACTAAAAGATCCGGTACAGGAACTCCGTGCCATTAAGAAGTACGGAAGGCAGCTGTCAAAATCCCATATTAAATAACCTGCCACAAACACGTGTCCAAGAAGAAAACATAATCTGTGAACTGATGTTCATAGATTAACACACACAAGTTAATGAGTTACGTTTTCTAATTGAGTGCTTCTGAATTGCTCCAGTGTGCTTGTGTCAGTGTAATCCGTGCTGGTTTTTCTGATCATTTATTCTACGGAGCGCAGTTTAGTTGGGTGACCAGACGTCATCTTTTCCCCGGGCATCACTTTTTTGAGCCCCAAAATTTGTGTCTGGGATTTTGGAACTACGAGGCGCCACGTGCTGCTGTCGGCTCCCACCATCGCCGCTGCGATCTGCTTGCGTCCGCTGACAGGTACGCCAGCACCAGGTATGCCAGCAGCTGTCAGCGGACGGAGATGGAGGCTGGGACACACTTCCTGCAAGAACTTCAAGCCACTTTCAGCCCTACTTAACAGGACCTGACAGCAGTGGTTGTGAGGCCGACAGTTTTGGTGATCAATTAAGTAATTCCCCTGATTATTGGCTGACTATTGGTGTCTTCTAAGCCAATCTGGTGGAGTGTTAATTATTTTTACTCTGCTCTGTCCAGCACTTTTCACATCAACAGGAAGACTCGTCAACTAAATCGACATCTGTCAAGGCTCAAAGACGACACAGCATGTGACAATACCAACACAGAATACGCGTCAGAGCCGGAGCTCACCCTAATCTGTGAGGTGAAGCTCATCGCTCTTGCTGCTCGCACTCTCGCAGCACAGATCCCACCAGGGGTTTCTCTCCACACCCTGAAGATGAGGATGAGGGAGGGGGTGAGAGGTCAGCTGGCAGGATGCAGGAGAGCCAAAAACGTTAGTTACCTGGAGGACTGAACGGACTCAGTAAGAACGAGGCACTATCAGACCTTCAAACCTCCACTCCACACACCAGCCCCAGCATGAAAAATTTACACTCGCCGGAACTTCATGCCGCTCAATTTTCCTCAGAGCAGCCCAGCTGCTCAGACATGCTGAGAAAATACGGCGAGATTCGCATGACAGGCACAGCAGAGCTCACCCACACGGGCGCTGGACTCGGTATTCTCTCCGCACCTCCTTCCTCATGAACACATGAACTAACGCGGCAGAAGAAAAGCACTGACCCGCAATCTGCTCGACATTAAAGGAGCACAACGGAGCATTTGAAATCACCACCCAGCACTCCCCCTGCTGGCCACTAAGTATACTGCTGTCACATGTGAGAAATAACGCGGGGACGCTTGTCTGCCGTGACTACCCGACCGTCCATGGTTTGCGCATTTCATTCCATTTCATTTCATTTATTTATTTATTCATTCCAATACAGTGATTGGAAAGGAGCAGGATGAAGCTATTATAAGTTATTATATGAAGTTATTATACCTGCACCTTTCTTAAAACAAATAACCGCTTACATCAGATGAATTGCCATTGCAATGAACCTGTCTACATGAGCCCATATAAGGTTAAACAAATCTTTTTTTTTTAATCCATAAATAAGACTAATTACAACATGCTTTTATATAACTCCCCTATTCTCTGCTTTATACATCTTAAACTGAAAAATGTTTGTACAGTCTTCTCTTCTGCTGTCAATGAATTCCACATTTTCATACTAAGAACAGAAATACACATTTGTTTGCTATTTAAATATTGACTGTTGTTCGGTCAGTCATGATTTCAACAACCAAGGGAGCGGGCGGGTTCTGGACCAAGAGGAAGGGCATCGGACTCGCTGTGTGGAAGTGTGCGGAGTGTCTGAAGAGGTGACGTCTTCTACGGTTCATCCAAACATTAACAATAGAATAAAATCCTCCTAAAAATATTAACCTCTGCTCCTTTAAACTTAAACACACTGAATCCCTGAAACTCACTTAAAGTGGAAGTAAAGTGAAAATACATTTCTGTTCTGAGTCAGTTCTTGTGCTCAGTGCTTGCTCCACTTTTTGGGGAATGTGTGCTGTAACGGGTGAGTCTGAGATTCTATCCTTTGTGACGTCAAGAAGGGAAATAACCACTCCCTTCCACTCCCCCCGGCAGTGGATGCTGTTTTTGACTGGCCCCCCGGATAGATGAGCCCACCCTTTAAAATGTACTGAGCAGCGGCAAATACACACAGCAAAGCTACTAGAAAGCTAAAGCATGCATCGGCACCAGCTGTCCGTGACGCAACTCCAAAGGTGGGAGCTGGAAATCATTTCATGTTGGGTTGCTTTACTGTGAATGTGCGCCCGGTGGGCACGTCCACGGTGGCTCGCCCGGTGGGCATGTCATCAGAGGGTGTGTCCTCAGAGGGCATGTCAAGGCTGAATTTGAATACACTTTGAATATGGTGTTGTTGGACCTCTGACACCTATATGAAACAAACCATATGGCACCTTTAAAAATCCTGAAAAATCGCCGCTCTCTCGTCTCTGGAAGCTGGGGTCACGTCTGCTGAAAGCACTGAGGCCACGCTTATACATACACAACGCATAGCCACGCATACACATACACAAAATGTTGATTCTAACAGTCTCATGGGAACTGCGCATAACACCGACACCTGGACACTTCGCGCAATTTGACCAGACTGATTAGCGTTTAGCACTAGCACTGGGGACTGTCCCGCTGTTGCAGTTTACGTGTGTGTGCGTGCTCGCGTGTGCGTGCTCGCGTGTGCGTGCGGCTGACGTGTCTCCGGGGGAGCCGGTCAGCAGAGGGAGGTGGCCGACACGGCGTGTAGTTGAGGGTTTTTCTGGCGTTTCTGGGACTCGTACATCAAGTCCAAAGCGGGAGACGCCTGTCTCTGTCATTGTTGAAATCATAAAGTTTCGCGGAGAAAGTGAAAGTAGAACCAAGCGGCTGTGACGCCAAGTCACGTCTGTAGTGAATGTTGCTTTATATTTGGTAAATCGAGGTCGGACCGTTTGGGTGGGGTCACAGCTAGCAGTTTATCCAATCGAATGCTGAGTCCCGAATCATGTCGCTGCTCTTTAGTCCCACCCAGAAAAACAGCAAAAATCTGAAACGTTTTGCCCTCAAACTCCAAAACTAAAAACTATAGTTTTTTTCTGTTTTTTTCTGTTTTCAGTAACTATAGTTGAAATTATTTCATGTTTCATCAGAAATAACGGATTTTTGTTGTCTGTCCAGTTGGGACTGATTATATGCTTAAACTCCTAATGAAAAATATTATTGAAAAAAAAGGTTTAAGGGATTAAACAAATTGGTTTACAAATACAGAATTGGAGAATTGATCAGTGACCTCATCTGGTCATAATTATATTTTTAACCAGAAATTCAGTGCCACTTTTAGCTAAGAGCATTATACTTCATGACTTTTAATATCATTTTATTCTTTGTGATTAATCAGTCAGTTACTGTTCTTTAATCTCAGCACTTACTTATTGGGGAAACATATTTGCCCCATTAAATTGAAAAGTGAGGAAGTGCCCAAGTTACAATGATACTCTCCGCCACTGTGGCACTGGAAGGGGGGGGGTCACAGTGGCAGCGCCGAATGAAAATGTTAATGGAGGGAAAACAAGGAGACATAAACTGACTCTTACACAAACACAAAGTATTTTGTCATCATGTCAACAGAGATGGAATCAGACAAAGTGTTTTGATTTAGTCATCTTTAAATCTGAGGCGCGCACACACACACACACACACACAGACACTTGCTGGTCAAGTGGAGCCATTTCCTCCCTCTGACGCATCAAATTAAATATGATTTCACACACGTGAAGGTGACCCCTGTCAGTGGCTGAGCCCCTCACAGATTGTTTTCTTTGTCTAATCTCTCCCACTTCTAATCTGTCTCAATATAAACAGCTGTGACAGACCAATCATTAATTAATATTGCCACAACAAATTAGCGACAGCGATCGGCCGGCCAAGCACCCCGGTGAAGATACAAATCCAGTCAGAGAGGGAGAGGGAGAGAGAGGGAGAAGGTGTGAACAACACATTAGAGAGGAGTTGATTAACAGCTCCGGAGACCTTGCAGAGAAGTGTTACAGCTGCAGCATGTGGACACTGACACTGGCACACACACACACACACACACACACTGAGCCACACCGCTGACGCCTGCACGCGCAGCATCAGCTGTGAATCGTGGCTTAAGTGATGCGGCGCAAATAACCCAACGAAACATCTGCACGCAAGTGTTATCACATAAAGGCATTGCCATTTTCTGGCATGTCGCCGAGTGTCAGAGTTTCAGCAAGAGACAGCAAAGTGTCACACAAATGTCACGTTGCAAGATAATTGTAGTTAGTTGTATCAGATGTGGTTTAATTCTCTTTTTGAATTTTTTTTTATAACAATATTAAAATCCCCAAATTGGATCTTGAAAGTCAGATCATCATCAATTTTCTTTCTTACTTTTTTGGGTAATCAAAAATGTCACTTTAAAGTGGCTCTGTCTAATAACATTTATTATATTGAATATATATAAGTATTTGAAAAGATTGTTAAAGACTATCTCTTTTTTTAAATTAGCCAATTATAAACGCTGAATCCATCATGTTTCTACAGTAGCTCAGAAGGACAAACTTGCGCCCACAATGCACCTCTGCACCACCTGTGGCAGTAAGGAACCTGAATGCTGGTTGCCACCATGTTGCCACCTCTGGCACGATGTAGCCCCGCCCCCTTGGTATAATGCTGGCCCATCAACCTGGGCATGGTCTGAAATTTTCTCCTTTTTGTCCCCAAAGGCCACTGTAGCTTCGGGAAATTCCCCCAAAGACTCAAAATGTTGCAATGTACACCTATTTTTACGCATTGCTCCTTTAAATAATCTGATTGAATTGTTAAGGATATCGTGATCATTACTCAAGGACATCTCCTGGTTTCTGTTGTTGCCATGTTGACAATAAATATTATAGTTGATGTGCTCAGAAATATATCATTAAGAGGCAGCCAATGCGTAAACTTCTTGAGGAACGTCCGTCGGTTCGTGTTTTGTATCAAAACTGAACCTGGCAATGAAAGGGGATCCTCATCATCACAGGACACCACTTCATCATTCATACACACAGTATGAACGTGTGTGAACGTGTGTGAACGTGTGTGATCGTATGTGTCTGCCGTGAACCTGTGGACTGTCAGTCTGCCCTTTAAATAGCCACTTAGCTCATCATCGGTAGTTTAAAGTGAACACAGCGTGCAAGAGTGGAGATTTGTGTGTGAAATTATTGGACAATAATGTTTCCCCGTCTGAATGGGCGCACCCCGGACATGAAAAGGTTAGAATCATCCTCAGCTGTCTCATATGTATGCAAAATATGACCTATCAAGCTGCAGGCTGTTGAATCTAATGTACCGCGTCAGCATGCAGCTTTGGGGGAAAATCCCTGAGCAGGGAGGAATTGAAATGGGGTTGGTCAGGTCAAGTCACTTCCCATATAAACTAAAACGCCCCTGTGATCTGTTCGGAGGAAGCGTGGTCTGCGCCTCCTCTCGCCATACGCTTTCCCGAGTCGCCGCTACTAAGTCTTCATTGTTTGTGACAGTCCTTCATTCCTCCTTTTCCCTTTTTCCCCCTCCTCCTTTCCCCTCCGCAGCCCCCAGCTGTGAGCCGGAGCACGGCTATAATCATTTCTGAAGAACCTCTCACACTTCATTAAAAGCATAATCAAGTTCATTACAATTTCATAGGCGTTCAGGTACCAAATGGCTTCCGATAAATCACGGCTATTGGTCCTGTGTGGCTGGCATGTGTAGGTTTATCTCCAGCTCTCAGGCAGGAGCGAAGGGGAAGAGGAGGGGAGAGGTCTGGATGTCTGGCCTTTAAATGACCTTCTCGCCCGGAGCGTCCGACTGTCACACAGAAACACACCGAAACCAGAAGGAAATACGGGGGAGGGGCTGCAGATACAAAATTACTTAAAACCTTTCAGTTTTTTCTTCAAGTAGCTTAAATTAAGCAAAATTAGAAAAAAAATTATGCTGCAAAAATAAATAAAGACAATTTCCTCTGCCAAAGTTTTGCACCATTTAACCAACAAAATGCAACTATTTTACCATAAATCATCAACGGGTTTGACATCACACACGTTTGTGTCTTACACCAACTTGACTTACATATTTTTGACCATTGTGGCAACTGTCTGTAGAGTCCACTTTTTTTTCCAATCATCTTCCAGCATTCCATTATATTCCAGATGTTTAACATCTGTTCACCTTCATACATTTCATTGCAGCGACTTTCCAGTTTAGATATCAGCGCACCAGTGTCTGCAATTGCCTCTTTTCCAGCAGAAAAGTTACATAGTGTTGCTTTAATGTGCAATCAAATACATTGTGTGTTTGTATGTAACAAAATATGGATTCCCAAATCATTCAAAGGTAGTGAGATTTCTGTCGTTGGAGGAATCCGTCACGTTTTGGGTTTGTGAGTCGGAACCTGATTTCAAAGAGCAGCTGAAAAAAAGCCGTTTGAATGAGCCTTGTCTGAGCTGATATGAGCAAACAGTTTCCCCCTTTGAAACTTCTTTAATCGCTCATAACCACGATGTTATCCAAGTGTTTGAAATGTGCACAGAGACGAATGCTGTCTTGTTTTGTGGCCGTGTGAGAAGAGCAATGAGTTTGGAGCTGCTCAGGTAGGAAATCTAAGGTTGTTTCGTTACAAAGTTCTCATGCGGAGTCGCAAACACTGACCCTCCGTTGCGGTGCTTCCCTCATCGTCCTCATTTGTGAGACATTCCACTCAATGGTTTGAGCTTTCACTGAAATACAAGACATATTTTGACCTTGAAGCAAAATGTCACACATCCCTCGACCCACTGTGGCCTGCACACATCTCCTCCTGACGGAGTCCACGCCCCACCCTCCATCGCTCTGCCCCTCCCCCCTTTGCTGTGCCCCTCCCCCCATTGCTGTGCCCCTCCCTCCATTGCTCTGCCCCCCCCATTGCTCTGACAGCACGGGCGATCGGGGCTGTCATGTAAAAGTAAAAGCACCTTTGCACATGTCAGGAGGAAATACATACATGTGTCGCTGACAGAGTCGGCCTCAACAGCTTCAGTAAACCACAATTAAAAAAGAGTTTATTTGCCTTAAAAAAGGAAATGACGCGTGCATTTACAGTGGGAGCACTCAGCGAAATATTATCTTTTTTTTTTTTTACGGTGCAAGTTTAGCTAATCCCGAACCAAGATGCCGGGGAGCTCAGCTCAGCATGAAGAGTTAGTTGTCAATGCTGCATACCTGCACACTGAAGAAGTCTCTCATACGGGCATAATTACCAGAATCCAGGGAATAAATGTAACAACAGTCATACGTATTCGCTCCACCAAATTACTCCCAAATGCAAAAAAAAAAAAGGGAAAATCCAAACATCTGTCATGTCTCTCCAGCTCTGTGGGACTGTAGTGCGCCTCCCTCGGGGAAGACAAAATGGGTGAGGCTGGAATACGGTGCATATGTAAGTGTGTGTGTGTCTATGTGTGTGTGTGCGTGGTAAAGGAGGGGGTGAAACGCGAGCTGGCAGGGCGAAGGATGAGCGGCAGGCTGTGGGGGAAGCAAGGGAGGCGAGGATGGATGGAGTGCAGTGGGGGGAAAGAGAGGAAAACCTCGGCGGAACAAAAGACCTTCAGGATTAATTAGGCGTCAGATTGGTTGCAGGGCACAGTGGGGGGGGGGGGGGGGGGGGGGGGGGGTGGAGAAGGGTGGGAGTTTAGCATTCTGGGAAGACCTCATGTCCTCAGCCCTCATATTTCAGCCTGCCTGCCCATGAGTATACAACCGCTAGCTAGTTAGAAGCCCGTGCGGCGCCTGGAACCATCACCCCCCAGACCCCCCCACCCCCCACCCCTCATGTATTTTTATGCTTTCCCACTGGGCGACACAAGGGAACACCGGGGTCACATATGTAACGCGTAATGTTTACCTGATGGTTCTCACACATTTGGCAAAAATGAAGGGAAATTGCAGAGAAACAGGTGAAATATATCCTGATGTTCCGAGTGTGGAGCCCCCCCCACACACACACACACACGCACACTCATGCAAGCAGCCAACCCAGCCCCCTCCCTGATCGCTGAGCTCTGCCAAATTAGAGAGGAATAAATGCACAAAGTAAATGTAGCTGAACTCCCGCTGAACTCGATTTTATTCCGACTTTCTCAGCTCTTATCAGCTGATTTATCCATTTATTTATTTATTTATTCATTTATTTTCATGTTTTTTTTGTCGTCTCCAGAGCGGCTGAATCTCCAATGCGGGTCACAGGCGTCACCTCTAAATTTGAGAGGCAGCCGCTGAGCCGGATTTTAATACCGTCTCCGTTGTCATTGTCACAGAAGGATGTTTCCGCCGCGACCTTTGATGGCTCTTCTTCCCCCTCCGATACAGGAAGTGCTGAACTCTGCATACAGATGACAGCTGGGGTCACCGCGGGTCAGGATGTCATCTCCCCCCCCCGAGCGCTCGGCAGATCAAATCAGAGCCTTTCTGCAGGCCAGAGCGAACCGGGCCCGCAGAACATTTGTGCCAATCGCTCACATTATCACAAGGTTACGTCTGACTTGAAGATGTGTCGGTGGTCTGAACTTTAGAACAAAGGCACGGTGGCCCAGATGAGCAGATTAGCCATTTGATTGGCTACACAAAGCGGCGATAAGGCTTTGACAAATTCCGTTATATGGAGAGCGAGAGAAAAAAGCAGCAGCTCACAGCATGAATAGTTATCATGTGCTTTACTCGCTGGCTGAAAGGAAAAGTTTTCTCTCCTGGTGACTTTTAAGCTTTTAGACTTGGAAAGTTCGACCCGTCTCGCCGCACTTATCCATCACTTTGGCTAAAAAGATGATGAATTACTAATAGCGGCGGCGGCTTAGTCCTCACACTTGCTTATAAGAGGGTGAGATGTCTGAAGCGCCTTTGCAGCAGCCGCTTGTGTGTCAGCAGGTACACGACAAATCCATTCCTGCTGTCCCGCTTCGTCATGCGGTGCGCGGGGCGGGGCAGGCGGTTTAGGGTCCGCTCGCGTTACTGCAGGTGAGGAAATGGAACACCACACCGAAAGAGGACGCACGCCATCTCACCAAGGGAGCCCTGTCACTTCAGGGTGTAAACAAAAGTCAGCATAAATCTAAACTATATGTGTGT
>CAESWR010002596.1:140137-156215 GCA_903171835.1 Mullus surmuletus | reverse complement strand
TATATATATATATATATATATATATATATATATATATATATACATACATATATATATCAAACATCTGTCTGTCCGCGCACCTGATCAGATCCTGTCGAAAAATACTCCACAATCTCTACACTTGAAATGTTTGCTGAGGCTCTTAGCAGCTGTCAATCAGCTGTGATTTATTTCCTTATTATGTCAGCAGGCCAAAGCCTTATGCATCATTCAGGTAGATTCTAAAATTATCAAATCAAATCAACCTTTATTGTCATTTCGCTGTACATACAACAGTAGTGCAGACAAAATGAGAGAGCATTTGTCTAGGGATTGATAAATAACACAGTATAAAATTAACACAGTATAAAAAGAAACATAATTTAAAAACACCCGCACCTACGTATGCATGCACACAACCCCCCCACCCCCAACCCCCCTCCCCACCCATACACACGCTTTGTGTTAGTCGACGTATGCGCAATCAGACTAAATACATCCAAGCCTTTGTCCTCCAATACAAACACAAAAGTGGACAAAGTTTGCCGCCTGGGACACTTGGCTAACTTTGCTTTCATGAGTGTTTTTCAGCGCCATCCCCGATGTCAACATTGACATTTACCCATGATCCCTTGTTGACTGCTAGGAATTCAAAAAGAGCACCCAGAGCTATGAATCAAATGTCAGCCATGGCGGCGCGGTGGAACCATACATCAATATCTGATGATGTATGGCTGCCTACGGGCCCTTTGGCCAGGCAGGCAGCCACAGCCTCGTCAGGGCGCAGCTCCACACGCCCACTGCTGGGAGGCACTGGACACTGGACTCTCCATGCAGCGGCTCACACTGTGACAACCAGGTCTACCATGTCGATCCATGTCCACCGTGTCAATCCATGTCCACCATGTGCATCATGTCAATCCATGTCTACCCAGTCCACAAGGACACGGGAAAGAGTTCATCCAAAAGGTTTTGTAAACACGGTATCGTCTCAAACAATGTTGTGTCCAAACAAAATTGCTAAAGTGCAGGTTTGTGGAAGGCGCTCTTATGCAACCACAGAAATCCAACAAAACAAACAAAAAAATCTTCAACAAAAAAAATATAACACAAGGAGGTGAAGCATGAAGGGGCAACCTCGACCCCAGACCACACGCTGTACTCCGGGAAACGTGGTGGTGGCGCTTGCGTTGTGTTTTGAGACAGTGGAGACTTCAGGGTGAGCAGGATTTGGTCCTTCTTTGGTGCACGTTTTAGGTCCAACTTTGACAACCAGTCAGAAAAGCGTCTGAAAGCACCAGTGTTTCCCTCGCCGGCATCTCTAATCTCTGTGCTGTGAGTAAACAGACGCCCACAGGTGCTGCTCAAAGGCTGGCCCCGGGTTTGAAGTCTCTCTGATTGCCGGGGTGAGTCCGCCAAAAAGAGCCGCTGCCATATCTTCAAGGGCAGCAGAGATGGAGGAGCGTCTGCGTTCGCGCGGTCGCTCACCCTCTGGGTGGAGCCATCGTTGCAACGCGGCGGCGCCATTCGGATTCCTCGGACCGTGTAAAACATGAAAGGCGACACCCGATCACGTGCTCCGACCCAGACAGCAAACGTTTGTTGCTGCTTAGTTCTGTGGGTCAGATATCTTTCAGGGTGGGATTCTGTTGAAGAGTCAAACGGAGATGTTCAGTGTCAGCGGGCGGCTTCCAATAAAAGTCCCCCTTTGTTTTGATAGCTGCTGCTACACACACTATGTTATGATTTGTTTACATCAGAGATCAATCGGGGATACAGAAGCACATTGCATTCACATTAAAAACATTTGTAAACATTTTGAAAAAAATAATAATAATTTGTTTTCTAATCATTTTTCCTAATCATTTTTTTTTACGTATTTCTAAGTACTGTATTTCTGAGTCCAAAAAGAAATAAAAAAGAAATTACTTTACTTACTAATTTTCTCATTTGAATGCAGCAGGCTTCCATAGGCGGAGGCTACTATTAATTTGTTTTTACACTTCCCGTCATACACCTGACAAGGGCGGCAGCAGAAATTAGAATGTAGACAGAAACTTACTGAATGCTAATGCTATTCTATGGGAATTGAATGAATGAGTAACCTTTGGATGACCTTTGTTACTTGGGGACTGAGTCTGCTGACTAGCTGATTCCCATCGATATGCTAAACTATGCTAAGCTAAGCCAACAAATTTAGCAAGACAGCACATAAAGAGATTTTCTCTGTGTTTTCTTTCCAAAAATCTTTCCCAAAACCTGGAAACCCCCGGCAACCTCAGAACAAAGCTCTCAGCATCCCTCAGACTGTCGAGTGCTACACCAGACGCTCGCTGCTGAGATCCTGCGCTTGGATTTGCTCAGCTTTAGAGGCGCTTCCAAATCTACCCAGAAGCCACTGGGACAGGAAAGTCCTGACAGTTGGTTGCAGTTGGTGAGCACTTGCTGGGGAGTTTGTCTTTTCAGAGACGCTAATAAACGACATCTCATGATCCTGCAGGTCTGAGACGCTGCAGGAGTTTCCTGTTGGTTCACTACTTTGAGGGTAAAATTAGCTTGTTGGATGACACAGCAATGAGGCCGCTCTGCCCTCCTCTTCCTCCTCCCCCATCCTCGTCCTCCTCTTCCTCCCCTCCGTCTCTTCTGTCTGTCTCTTGTGAATCAGGTGCAGATTAGTGGGAGATTGTGAAAAGCCGTCTGAGACCCTCACACTGGTCTTCCTCTCCATCCTCCTCCTCCTCCCCCCTCCTCTCCCAATCCTCCTCCTCCTCCTTCTCTATCATCCTCCTCCTCCATCGTTTTCCTCTCCTCCATTCTCCTTTCCTCCCTCCTCCTCCTCCTCCTCCTCCTCCTCCATCCTCCTCTTTCTCTCCTCCTACACCATCCTCCTCCTCTCCTCCATTTCTTTTCTGTCTGTCTCTTGTGAATCAGGTACAGATTCATGGGAGATTGTAAAAAGCCCTCCGGGACTGTCACATTGCCCCCCCCCCACCCCCCCACACACTCCTCCTCCATCCTCTTCCTCTCTCCTCCTCCTCTCCTCCATCATCCTTTTCCTCCCTCCTCCTCCTACAGCACCATCTTCCTCTCCTCCATTTCTTCTCTGTCTGTCTCTTGTGAATCAGCTGCAGATTAATGGGAGATTGTGAAAAGCCCTCCGGGACCCTCATATTGGCCCCCTCCTCCTCCTCCTCCTCCTCCTCCTCCTCCTCCTCCTCCTCGCTACTCCTCCTCCATCCTCCCTTAGTCAGCTCTGTAGTGTAGATGATAGACTCTTGTTAAATCTTCATCACTGGCCCTGTCCCATTTTTTCCCTCCTCTGTCTCAGTTCAGTTCTCATGCTTGCCTCCCTCCTTCCCTTCCTTCTCGTCCTTCCTCCATCCCTCTCTCCATCCCTCCCTCCTCCTCCTCCCTCCCTCCCTCCTCCTCTCACCTCCTCCTCCCTCTTCCTCCTGAGGGCGTGTGATGTTAGCTTTTCACAGAGTCCTTCCACCGGCCTTTGGTGCATAATGTATGAAGTCGCTGGTGTGTGTTTAACACTGTGCCTGACATTATTAAGTTGTTTCAGGCATATCGCTGCTTTTATCTCCAGCGTGGAGGTTAATCAGAGGGGATTTATACTAAGACGACTCAGACGCGCTCCAACCGTCACCCCCCCCCACCCCCCCCACCCCCACACACACACACACACACACAGACACACACACACACTCGCACACACATACAGTACGCTCACACATCCTCTCTGTCGTGTCCCAGTGCCTGCCAGAGTCACAAACTGGAGGCTCGTCTCAAAACAGTTTGAGCTCAAGGAAATCCAGATGTGACGCCTGTGATCAGGGAATCAAAATTCAATATGATAATAAAATTGATTATGAATAGAAAGAATAATTGATACCTTGGGTTGTGGGGTTTTTACACATACTAAGACGGAAAATAATACTAGACAAATTCTGTGGTATTATTTTCCCCATAATTAATGAACGTTATTAACTTAGTGAGGTAGAGTTAATACGAATTTAAAAATAACTGTGACTTGTGAAGGGAAAAAGCATGTTTGAATTAAGTGCAGTTTGCTTTATTGTATTTTTCTTCAAGTCATTGTTCTCAAGTTCCATTTTTATTTGAGATGGTCCACTGGTTATCCAGTTCCATCAGCTGGTTGATCATTGAACATTGACACTTTGGCATTCAGACCAAAGCTAATTATGGAAAATCCCTTCCAGACATTTTTTAAAAGATGTGAAAATTATACTTCTGTGAATAATCATTTGTGTTTAAAATGTTTTCCCATAAAAAAGTTAATTAAAAGAAGGCAAATTAGTTAGCCTGTTGATCATTGATCATGTCATTGATCATTTCTGTTAGTCTGTTTAACAATTGGCATCCTATTGTGATTCAACATTTCTGTTAAAATGATTTGGGATCAATGGATGAAGATGTGTGTCCAGAGAATCTTGATATTTATGTTTTTGTTGTTGTAAGGTACAATTTTAAGAAACATTTCATGTTTCATTTGTATTGACTGGAGTCGTGTGTGTGCTGGTGTGTGTGTGACTTTTATTTTCTGATTCTGCAAGACGAATGCAGCTAATTAACGGAGACATGGCGATGCTCATTAACGCCTCATGGAACTGTGATTGTTTAACTACAGGAATCTTTCTTTCATCACCGATATAATCTGTCGATGAATCTCATGTCTGATGCTGCAGATGCGTACTTGGCCCTCTGGCTATTGACGGCTTTAAAAAGCAGCAGCATAATCACTAAATAAACATGTGGTCGTCCCTTTAAGTGCAGCACACTGAGGGAGGGGGGGGGCTGCTGAAGGTTATCTCGGGACCTGGCGTGGTTTCCATGTTGCAGCCAGAACCAAACATGGAGCTGCAGATGGTCCCGGTTCTGATAGCGGCTGTGTTGTTGTGACCGGCTCTACTTGTTTGATCAGATGAAGAGAATTTAGATTGATAATGAGTTTTAGAGTCAGTCGTGCTTAACATCTGTGGTTTGTGGTCATGATTCAGTGGCTTCGCTTCATTTTGGCTGGAGTGTCTGGGGGGGGCTCATTTCCCAAATTAATGTTTGGGTTTCGGCTTAAGAGCATTACTGGCTTTCATGCAGATGTAACCAATCAGGGGACATGTGAAGTTCACTGTGAGCAGACTTTGAGTTTAGTTTTACGTATCGTTAAAACAAATAATAAAGTGAGAAACTGAGAAAATTAAATTCAAAACATATTCCGCTATATCTACTCGATACGGCTTTTTTTAGAGAAATAAATGATAAAAAAATACAAGTGCTCGACCCCTACGCAGACATGATGATGCGCACCTCTACAAATGTAACCACGCTCCGCCGCGAACCGTACGCAAGGGCTGTGATTGGTCCACACTGCGGCACGTGAGCCTCGAAGCAGCTTTTGTTTTAAAAACATCCAATGTTTGACTTAAATAGACCAATAAACTCCAACAATCTTCCCTCATTGTTCACTGTGGCTGCTCTGATGTTTACCTGAGTTCCGTCTGGGCTTCCCACACTGTGGGGAGTTTCCCTTTGGTGAATAACAGCTGATTTGCTGTGGCTGCACTGTTGTTTACGTGTTGCTGATTGAGGCTTCCTGTGCAGTTTCAGAGCTTTCACAGTCACCAAATATCCACTTCTAGAGCCTCCAACTCACGGTGACGCGCAGCGTGTCACTCAACCCTAACGCAGAAGTACAGTGGGGCACAAACACCCACGTGCCAAGGCTCGGCGTTGACGGCGTTGAGGCAATGCAGAAGTATAAACTAGGCTTAAAACCACGGCATCTCTGCAGCTGTGAGGTCAGAGGTCACAGCCGCTAGAACAGCCAGCAAACAGCCACATTCAAGCTCTCCTGGGTCACTGCAAACATCAATTTCAACAAATATATAGTGATGCGTTGTATGAGATCACTGCCGGCCGGCGTCACAAACTGCAGCTGTGGCGATGTCACGTTGAAGATGACGTGGACAACACTAGGACAACAAGCTACCCCGTAGTGGAAACACATCAGGAACTATGGAGAGTAAAATTAGGGTGAATAGAGTAGAGTTGAGCCGGCACCATTTAGAGGAAAAGCACCATTCATCAAAAGGTCATCAAAGGGGATGTCTAATGTGTCTCATCATTCATCTTGTGAGGAAGCACTGCTGTCTCCTGGTCATCCTGATCCTTGTCCTATGAGAGTCCCGGCCGCCCCCTGCTGGCCAACTCCACTTTGCAACATTTCACTTTTCTGGTGACTCTTGTGCGCTTCTCAGTTTGAAGGGTTCGGTGGACAAACTGGGCCAAAGTAGCGAATGAAAGAGACAGCTAATGATGCGCTTCTATGTTTGGCATCATCACCAGGAAGTGGCGTCCTTGGTTTCCTGGGACGAGGCCGCCACTCGGGTGGCAGCTCAGCCTTGACTCTGATGGTAGCCGCATGCACCGCGCTTATCATCTTGGTTTCCACCTTTTCAAGCCTAATGAGGAGTCTCTGCTTTGCTGTCGGAAACCTGTGGTGCAGCACCCCTTCACACACACCCACCCCCTCATACACCCACACACACACACACACAAGGGGAAGAAGGTAGGGCGAGCTCCGGCGAAGACAGATCAATTGCACAATCTCTGTCAGCCGCGCTCCCTCTCTCGTGCTCCTTTGTTCTCGCTCCTTGAGATCAAGCATGTGGTTTGAAAGGGAAAACCTCCTCTTATGACGACGGCGGCCGCATGCTGCAGCCTGGCCGCCTGCTCTGACTGACAAGGCCCCGCTGTTCCCAGCAAAGGTTTGACACAGAAACACACACACCGAGAGAAATCTGCAGGGTCATCTGGCCATCGCAGCAGAAAAGGCTGGATGTAGTGGACGTGTTGCATGACGGAAATTTGCACGTGGTTCCGCTGCTCGGGATCGTTGTCATCACAAGGCTCGACAGCCGTCTCATGCCGTCAATAAAATGCAAAGCAACAAAACAATCGCTGGGAGACGATCAGAGAAATGGCACCTTCATATCCTTGCTTTTCTTCTTCTTCTTCTTTTCTTCCCCCGCCCTCTTGTAATTCAGATCCACAGGACAGCAAAAAGAAACAGGAAGGAGCGTAAGATTTAGGAGGGAGAGTGATGCTATGTGTCACACGGAGAACAAACAAGAGGGAAATCTGTCTCGCCGCGAGGAGTCTGGCTTTTTGAGAATCTAAAAAGCCCCCAGAGGCAACGCTTCCACCAAATGAATAGATATCCATTTTCTAAAGACTCGTGCTCAGCGGCAGGCGAGGGACGGGGAGAGGAAAGGGTGGGGCCGGCGCTGGTGGGGAGGGGAGATATCCAGGCAGAGGGCAGACGCTATTAAAACTCGGGAGAATGAATTGTTAAATACCTCTATAAAGAAATATAAGACATGGCCCCATTTTTATGCTGCCTGGGCCGCTCTGCAGGCGAGTGATAAGGTGGTGAGGGTTGAAGTGTGTGTGTGCGTGTGTGTGCGTGTGTTTTCCGTGGGTGGGGGCGAAGAAAAAAAAAAAAAGAGGAAGAAGCCCACACCGAACACAACACACGTGGAGTCACACAATGAACATGGCCGCCTGAGCGTTACACTCCATCAGCTTCGCCCTCAACAGATGAGCACGTGTGGGCGCGCGGGGAACGCGACGGGGAACGCCACGGGGCGCCTTCCAATGTCATCAGCGAGGAATCTCCAGGCTTCAGCCAGTGTTTCCCCCGAGGGGCCTCAAAACCCAACAATAAATTACACAATTAAAGGGGTTCTTTTTGCTTTCACACGACGTGCGCATCACACCCGCCAGCTCGCTCAGACTTCCAGGTCAGGCAGCTGCGCAGGAATTTTTTCCCCCGTTGACATTTGTGTTTCTGCCACAATATCGACTGAAGAAGAGAAGAATGGCGGTGACATTCCACAGCACCTTGGAGATAGACGCTGAAATGTGTGGAAGAGTTGGGGAGGGAGAGGGAAAAGAAGAAGGGAATGGGCAGATAAAAAAATAATAAGAGAGAATGGAAAAATAGGTCAGCATTGTATCGACTCTCTGGACTCCAAAAATTATTTCCCTGACAGGATTGTGAAGCTCTATAACGTGTCATCAAGTTAGAGAGCTGATGATTGTGTGTTTTTTCCACACAAAGCATTAAACAGTCCAGGCAATATATTTTTTCATGCTATTGCAATCATACACAACCATGTGTGCAAAAATGGTCAAACATGGACAAAAGCCTGCAGAGAATCACCAGCCAACCGCGCAGTTCCCCTAGCACGGCTTTATTATGGAAGCACGGAGCGTTCACATGGGAAAAAAAGAAAACAGCAACAGTTTTTGGAGGTTAGGATTAGAGTAATGTTTTCCCTAAATTAACAAGATACTTCAAAATCCTGCAAGTGCAAAGTCCTGAGTTGTGTGTGTGACGTGGACAAAGTGATGGTCACACTGGATTTGATTCTAAACTTATGTTGCTTCTATAAGCTCTCAAGAAAGGAAAGAGAGCACATGCTGTTTTAAATGCTCTCTGAAAAACGACAGGAAAAACAAACAAAAAAATAATTTATGCTGAAAAAAAAGAAAAAAATGACAGAAAATCAAACTTTTTTTGCTGCAAACACAAAAAAATACTCCAGAACAAACTAACTAAAACAAAATAACTTAAAATTAGCTGTGTTTTCATGTGAATGTGACATGCTTCCCTTACCAACATCTTTAGGACGGCAGCAGGCAGCACTTTGCGGCCTTAAAAGCTCTTAACATTGTTGTAACTTCCCGCCCGGCGTCAAAGGCCAGGGCAGCAAACCACCAGCTCGGCAACACAACGCACCGCCGAGATGAAAACCTCCCGTCTGAAAGAGTTTAAAGCGAGTACCACACGAAGGAGGTGCTCCAGCTAGCCACACGCATCGCATCCAAATGTGATTTGTTGAGTTTTTAGCTTGTTTTATATGCTAATTGCCGGTTTAACGCCACATTCACACAGACGACTCAGCAAAGGGAGATGAAAGAGGCATTTATGTGCAATGACTGTTGGCAATTTGAAGTATTGTGATTGTGAGATGAGTGGCTGCTGCGGTAGACAAACAACTGAGCGCAGGTTTATTTCATGCAAATGCTGATTGATGTGCGTGTGTGTGTGTGTTGTTTCAGAGTGGATGCTGCCTTTATTCCTCCACTCTGTCTGTCAATGACAATCGCATTCATTGTGAAAACAAAAAGTAGAGTGCAGTAACACTGCGGGACTGAGACTTTTTCTTAAAACACGGGATTCCCCAACATGCGGAGAGATCTTTGCAACAAACACAAGATTTCATGAAACCAAGATTTTGATTTTGGGCGTCAGAGTCGTTAGCAAATGTGCGAGCTGTCGAACATGTTCCATCTTGTAATGATGATATCACCCACGAGGTCAACCTCAAACACTGCTCTTATTTGCATAAAGTGTGCATATATAAGAGATATGAAGAGGTAATTCCTTTGTAGGTCAGTGCTGTGCAATATGCTTCAATTGTTGAAAAACAAAAAGTAAAAGTGGATTCTTGAGAGGAAAACGTGCGCTAAAGTGCACTCGTGGTTGGCAAAACATACCAAATTGCCCACTTGGCTTGTTAAAACATGATAAAACTGCCCTCTTGGGAGGCAGAAAACACATGCTGAACTGCCTTCCTGGTTGGCAAAGCACACGAAACTGCCCCATCGCATGGGAAAATACACTCAAGTTCCCTGTTGGGAGGAAAAAACACATAGGTAAGTGCCCTCCTCATTGGCAAAACACACTTAACTGCCCTACTGGCTGGTTGAAACATGATCAACTGCCCTCTTGGATGGGAAAATGCGGTGTTAAGTGCCCTCTTCAGTGATAATAACACGCTGTAGGTGCCCTTTTTTCTATTTGCCCCTTCCCTTCAAAAAGTCTATGCATGCCACTGAGTAGGATACTGCTGCTTTAAGTGTGGTGAAGATACTCAAGGGATCTCTAGGTTCCTCTCAACCCAGGACTTGGTTGGTAAAATTCGAAGGTTTGCAGACGTGAGACCTTTCAGCAATTTTGCAGACTAGAGATGCAGCCGATGGGGATCATCCCCTGACTTTTGAGGAACAGCATGTTTCTTTATGTTCTTGTGACCTTCGAAATGTCCGTTTCTAACAAAGAACTGTTCTGAGGTGTGTGTGTGCGTGTGTGTGTGCGTACGTGCGCGCACGTGTGTGTGTGTGTGTCCATGACTTCTTGTGTTTGAAGCTCAGACCTTCAGCATTTCCATCAGAGTGGAGTCACACATGCAAACTCTTTTACTGATCTTTTCATTGAGTTTTTTGCCCGGTTGTAATCCCACTGAAAGTTGTTTCTGATTCAGTCTGCAAACATCTTCAGAATAAACATCACATCACAGCAGAAACGTGAGTTTGTTCTCTGTTGATGTAGGTCAGTTGGAGTATTTGGACAATAGATCTTGTGCATTGCATGGATGGCAGTGACTAAGTAAGTCCTGCTGCTCGATCCTGCGCCCTGAGGAGACCCGCGGGAATCTCTTAGCAAATTGGTCAGAACTAATGCAGCAAAGACACCAGCTGGGGTGACCAACACAACAGCCACTGCAGCACTTTCTGTTCGCAGCTAACTGAGACCTATTCCGAGGAGAGCTTACATCAGTTACCTGAAATAGATTTTGAAAACGAAATTCCCACACGTATCACTGGAGCAGTGCTCACCTTAACGCACATCCAAGAGGAAGTCAGACAGCCAGTCAGCCAGCCAGCCAGCCAGTCAGTCAGCCAGTCAGCCAACCAGTCAGCCAGCCAGTCAGTCAGTCAGTCAGTCAGTCAGCCAGCCAGCCAGCCAGCCAGCCAGTCAGCCGTCCCACAGCAGCCCTCCTCACGCTGTGGCAGGTCGCTGTGATGTTCCATCTGACTGTGGAACGAGATCCCTGGCCCCGTTTTTCTGCCACATTAGGCGCACACTGAAGGTGGCACTTAACTCCTGCACTGAGGAAAGACTGTGTGTGCGTCTGTGTGTGTGTGTGTGTGTGTGTGTTTGATATCTGAGAAGTGTATACTGTTGGGTGATTTAACTCTCTGGCACCATTAAAAAAAAACACTGGTACCACTAGTGCCCTAAAAAGTGCTATAAAAATGTAATTGATTAAAATCACTATTCCACTTTCAAATGCTCAAATCTGTTATCAGCTTCTCTCCTGAACGTGTTAAAAGATTAATGATCCTTTTAATTTATGAATTAATTATTTTAATTTGTATTTATTATATCTATTTTTTTAAGATTTTGGACATTTTTTGGTCCAATAGCTGATTTACTTATTATTATTTTAACTGGAGCAGCGCCAGTGTATAAAAAATAGTAAACACTTACAGACCAGAATTGATTTGAATTGAATCGCTGACTTCTATTCAAACTTCATTTTTTGGATCTGCGTTGATTTGGCGCCTTATGATGTGATACGTATTAACACTTTCTCAATCTGATCTCCAGGCTTGAAACTTGAATAATGTGACCACCAGGAGCTTCAGGGGGTCTTTAACTGGAAAAAACATAAAATATGAGATATTTAAGTGGATTTGTGGGTTAAAGTTACATGTAGAGCTGTCACGATACACCCAAGCCACGATTTGGTACAACTTTCGATGTTAAGGTCACGATTCGATTGGATTTTCAATACACATTTAATTTTCTAAAAACCCCTTTTTTCAGCACTGAGGGCTGTAATGATTAATAATTTAGGCTACTGTGTGAATTGTAAAGAAAAAAAATAACCCTTTTATTTAAACAACAATAACAAAAATAATAATAGGGATCCATTTTGTGCTCTCATAATTTCCCAATTCGTCTGTAATCCTGGTATCATTTTAGCTAATTTCAGCAGAGGCCAAGCTGAAATCAATGACTTCCATTCAAAGCACATTTTTTTGGATTGCATTGATTTCGCGCCTTATGATGTGGTACGTATCAATACCTTCTCAATCTGATCCCCTCGTTTGAAACTTCAATAATTTGACCAGCAGGGGAACCAGGGGGTCTGTTTAATTTTTTTGGTGGTGTTCTACTGCTTCATTTCCAGTTTCTGCTTGACAATGAAACACATGATTACAACTTTAAACAGGCAGAGGAAATGGAAAGAGTTTTTAGGGAAGCTCCTGTCTTGTTGGCAGGATGAGGAAATAATGATGATGAGTCTGAGTCACCGACGGCTTCTCTGTCCTCTCGGCACGTCGCCGCCCTCGATCTCGCCGAGCGGCTTGAAAGAGAGAGAAGTGACAACACAGGAAGGAGATAAGGAGGCGGAGAGACGAAAGGCGGGAGGAGCAAAGCTGGAGACCAAAGAAGGAAGGGGAGAGAAGGAGCAAGGTTAAGGGTGAGAGAGCGAGAACAAAGGGAGAGGAGGACGGCATGAGGGGGAGGGGGTCTATCCCACGTTTGCTCTCCAGGCCTTTCCCAAGCACCACCTTCTCTCACCTTTGTAATGCCATCAATGAAAAGGCCTTTAGGAGGGATGGAGGACTTGACACGGGGTTCAGAGTGGGAGCGGCCGAGCCGGGCGCGATCCGGCCAGAATTGATTGGATGTCACGTTCAGGTGCAGCATTTTCAGGAAAAGAGAGACAAATTCTAGACAAATAAAACAGAAACTATCTGCAATCTGTCATATTTAACAGGTGTTAGTTAGTCGGTAATCTGAAGGTGAACTCGAATAGTGAGGGTCGCTATCGTGAGCATTTATTTAACATGATTCTTTTTCTAAACTAAAAAAAATTATTCATGTATCGCAAAATAGTAAATCAGACAGAGCGTATTATTGTAACTTTAGGTCCCTGCCTGATACTTTTTATCATCTATAAAAATCCAGCAGCCGATATGTAGTTGGGCTCCACAGCAATAAAAAAATGTTTTGTACATGGGTATTGAGGACAGCCAGCATCAGGTCGGATCACAGCAGAGGTCAATAAAACAGTTTACGAAGCTCAGACCAGAAAACACAGAAAGTTAAATGAGCAGTGTGTAAAAATTAGGGGCATTTGCTGACATCAAACGATGCGTTTTTGTACGCCAGCCCTTTTTTGTATTTTTTTATCCATTTCCTTATCAATATTATATTACATTTTTTGTTATAAATGCTGAATATTATTACACAGTGGTAACTTTAATGTTGCACAGTGCTGCATTAGCAGCCGACTCCACAAATAGTGAAATGTTACGATACAAAATGTATCGTGAAGCATTTATCAGCTCACATCTCGTTTGGTCCACTCGTTGTGTTTCTTTAGCGAGCCGCCTGTGTGATCCGCCACCTTGCTTGCAGAGTTTTTCTGGGCGCTGCTGCTCCCGACACCTCGCTGCTCCTCGCTCTCCTGCTCAGCAGAGCTCCTGCAGGCCCCGGCGCCGGCGTCACGGCAACAATATGCACACGAGCATAAAAGCAGGCAGACGCCACAAGCTGTGAGCACCTCCATAGCCAGTTCCAACTGTGAGAGTGTTTCACAGCCCCGACGAGGGCTATAATGTGCAATATGTTCACAAATTCAGCCGCTCACTCTGTCTTTTCTCACGCTGAAGCTCTCTGCTCCTCTCTCACTCTTTGCGTCTGTCACCGTGGCATCTGTTGATGTCCTTTTAGCGACCGGGGGCTCAATCTGTCCAAAAAGCCCACTCGGCTGCCACCTCCCCGTGATCCATTCGCTCTCTGCAGTTGGCGTCAGCGCCGTTTGGAATTTAAGGCCTTAATTACCAATCGAGTAAAGCGCATTAGAGGGTGGGAGGGTGTGATGTCTTGGCAACATCTGTCAAACAGAGTTTAGTCTGGTGAGAGGAGCAGCTTCGGAGTGACACCGACTCAGGGACAACGAACAGACGGACGCCAGTTCGCACATACCTGGATTTTATCTGCGTCTCTTTGATTATAGGAATTGTTGGCCTGAAAATGTTCATCAATCACATAAAACCAGCAACAGCTCAGTCCAAATATGTCAGATATGCAGACAAGTCAAGTTTCTTTTTGTAGCTGCAGGATTGTCGCGGTGTGGAGGTGCAGAGTGAGAGTCGGACAGTTCCAGTTTTCAGGTGAAAGAGTGAGTTTTTTGGGAACCGTAGTTGGTCGGTTCACCAAATTGATGGACGCGTGAGTTAAATTCGCATTCACTTAAACTCTTTCAGTCTTCGGTCGCAGTACTTTCTGTCCTGTGAAACTCGGTGGGTACTTCATATGAATATGTCTCTATGCAGCAATGTGTCCCACCACATTTTGCTTTACCAGTCTAACGAAGCAGCTGAACTGTGTGTGCCATCGAGTCCGACAATAACACGCAATGACTAAATACCATCAACCTTTTCAGAAAAGCGAGAGGAGGGCCATCCTAAAATCCCAGAATCCATTTTGTTTTTTGTGTGTTATATTACATTATCCATCTTTGCTTGCAGTTTCTGTATAAAAGCGTCACCGTTGTCACCAGAGATATAAAGTCTCATCAGTATGACATCATTTATTTAGTTGGATGAAGTCTTTATTCTATATCAGTGTATAAATTCATCCATAGTTGTTGGTAAAGAAAAATGATGATGTAATATTGGTGACATTCTTGCAGTGTTTGATTTTTTGTTTATATTGTTCTGGTCTTGAAATGTCAATACAAAACAAAGTTTTCAAAATCATATAGAATACTGGATCTGAAAAGGATCTGCATGAAGTAATATATGCAGACACAGAAACTCAGTCGATGCCCTCAGGTCAACTTAACCTTTAGGCGATGACGGCGCCGACACTAAATCTCCTGGATGTGTCCCCTGTGGACAGTCAAGTGTTGAGGAATAGTTACAGATGCAGACAGCCAGAGTACCAGGGGTCTCATTTCCCCAAAATCTAAATCAAAATCCCTCACCAGGGGAGACTGCGGACAGACAGAATAAAGTCCTCATGGTCTCTTGACAAAAATAATTACCACATTACACACACACATTATGTGGAGGGATTTTAAAGGAGCAGTGTGTAGGTGTATTTGGCAACAACTAACAGTGCGCTTTTTTGCTCCCCCCTCTGTTGGGTGGAATATTCTGAAAGCTACGGTGGCCTTTGAGGACAAAAAGGAGAAAGGCGCAGAGGTTCACAGGCAGCATTACACCAGAGGGGGCGGAGCTTCATGAACCCAATAGGTGGCAACATGGTGGCAACCAGTATTCAGTTGTATTTCTGCCACGGGTGGCATTTTGGTTTCAGGTTTGTCCTTCTGAGTGACTGTGGAAACATGATGGATCCAAGATGGACGCTGCCAGCACTCCTATTTGTTTCGAAGTGGCCAATTCTATAGCTATAAGATAATAATAAAAGAATACATTCCAAACAACAATACACTCTTTATTTATACTTATTAGTATTATATTACATTTTCAATAATAGATGTTCAATATTATGACGGACGTTGACGTGGCTCAGCATCTTCCTGATGGTTTCTGTTTGTAACCAACAGCAGGGCAGGTAAGTTTGCTCCCAAAAACTAACATTCTTCCCTGAGCAGGTTGGAGATGTGGATTATTATCATCCAGCCAAAGTCTCCACAGATTGTGTCTGGCAGAAATTAAGGGAGTGATTGTGTTTTTCAGGACTTTGCAGATTCAATATTCCACTTGGTGAGGGAGAAGTACCGGTCACTGGTGGGCGGCTGCAGTCCTGCGCACGCTCGACACAAATCCCTGGCAGGCATCGTAATGACCCGAGGTATGGCAAATTTCATTGACTTTTATATTTCACTTTGAATTATTGAAGTGCTGCAATATAGAGAGCGAGGGAGGGAGGGAAGGAGGGAGGGAGGCAGGGAGATAAAGGAGGAGAAACAGGAAGGAATCCCAGATTGAGAGAGAAATGATAAACTTGTGTGGGAGGACAGAGAGTTTCCCGGTGCGGCTTCACCTGCTGCAGGAGAAGAAACCGGCTGATGAATTATTGACGATCGGCGTCTCGCAGGAGAATGAGACACGCGAGCGGGTGTCACTCATCCCACTGCGCCGGACCCGCTGTGCTCAGGCGGCTTCGACACCAGTTCCAGGTGCCACAGTGGGAATCTTAACTAGATCTTCTTAAAACTTAATCTGAAGCCCAGGC
>CAESWR010002596.1:89175-102742 GCA_903171835.1 Mullus surmuletus | reverse complement strand
ACTTTCGTCAAGAAAAATGTAATTGGTTGGTTGGTGAGTTTGGTTGGTTAGTTGATTGACTGGTTAGTTGTTAGTTAGTTAGTTAGTTAGTTAGTTAGTTGATTGATTGGTTGGTTGTTGGTTGGCTGTTGGTTGGGTTTGGGTTAGTGTATTTGTGTATGTGTGTTTTCAACAAAACTGTGCAAGGATCTGATGGTGAAGCGCCCTGTGTTACTTCAAACTGCCTTTAGGTAATCAGTACACAATGACATCACCATGGAGAGTACATGTCTCAGTTTGGTTGTAAATTAATAGATAAGATAAGATAAGATAAGACATAATAATGACTGACGATTGATGTTACCAAGCTAGCGTCACCTGATAGCTCTGTATCTCTCACTGCTGAAGTTTCTTTCCTCCTTTTTCTCCTCATTCATGAAGGGAATTTTAAAAGGAAAAAAATCCTGATGGGGTTTTATGAATCTTGATTAAAATTAGGACCACATAGTACCCCTGTGCACACACACACTCACACACCCTGCTGCCAACGGTCACACCTGTAGTTTATGTTGCCAAAATTGTCTTTCTAGGTAATTCAAACTGACATGGCATTAAGGGCCAATTAGAGGAACCAAACCGGGTCCTATTAGAGGGGGGAGGGACTCACAGAGGCCACTATATCAGTAGCAGTGCCCTCTGACTTTGCAGTGTGCAGCCCACCAGGGAATACACGAGGAGGGGGGGCGCGAAGAGAGGAGGTGTGTGTGTGTGTGTGTGTGTGTGTGTGTGTGTGTGTGTGTGTGTGTGTGTGTGTGTGTGTGTGTGTGTGTGTGGAGAGCAATCAGACAAGACAATTGATTAAAAGGTTGATTAAGGTTAAAGGGTTCGGAGATCGGCTGTGAGGAGGGACACAAGTATTCAGTACTACTTAACGGCATCGCTGACAGGCAAGGTCAAAAATCTCTGCAGCGGGAGACGAGTGAGGAGGAGGAGGACGAGGAAGGAGTGAACAAGGAGGACAGATGTGGGATCAGGGAGTTGAGCTTGGCACACTGAGGCGCTGCATGGTTTTATTAGGATAGAGGTGTTAAAAGTACCCCATCACTGTTGTGTCAATTCAGCAAAGGACTTAAGGACTTTGATTTAACTTCTAATGCTGTAATCAAAGCTAATCAATGCCAACCAAGTTGTGAAGGCTAGACTAGGTTCAGAGCCAGTTTTTTCCTCTACCATCTACCTGCTACCTATTTCATCTAGCGCACACACGCTATTGGTAAGGTTTAAATATTACATATGTTGAATCAAGCTAAGGATTAAGAGAGAAAGAATGTGATTTTAATTACTTTATCCGTTATTTCCAGGATTATAACCTGACATGAACTGACATGATATGATCTATTCTGACCTTTCATTCTACCAAGTCATCAAGTTGTAAGTTCAGATCTTTCTATCAGTAAATTCTACAAAAACAAGTCTACGTGTCCGAGTGATATTCCAATATTCCAAGTGCGCTAATCCTTTCGGAGGATGAAGATCCGAACAATCACACTCTGCAGAAAAGTGCTATGATTTTACGCTAAGGTTTTAAATTGTCATCCTCTTCCTCAAAATGAAATCTCTGTGTTGTTCTGTCAAATACATTTTAAAGGAGTGTATGACTATAGTTCTCCCCCAGCTGTTGGTGGCATCAATCTACAAATCAGCTGATGGACAGGTGGGAAATCATAGTGGAGGAGCGCCCCTGCGTCAGTACAAGTAACAGCCAGCAGGGGCACTGCTGAGCTTTCAGGTCCTCCCCTGAGCTCCTTCACAATAAATGTAGATAAAGTTGTGTCTTCAGGGGTTGCGTTTATCTGCTTTAATAAGTGTAGAAACTGCTTTGTGTGGAAGTGGAGGTAACTTGCTGCTACGGTGTGTTTCTCAACACTCCTCTCACCCTGACACAACCTCGGGAGTCAAACCAATTTTCCAACACATCTTCCTCCACCGCTGTCGAGTGTTTCCTCGAGTGAAGAGGTTCTGAATGGTGTCGTCACACTCCTCAGAGTCGAGCTATCAAGCTTGTCTGCAGTAGAGCATCTCCTCCTCTGTGTTCTCAAGCTTTGCCTGCATTTGCACAGATTATTTGCATTTGTACAGCAACCACGTCGCCATGGCGCTGCAACATGGCAGCCTGGCTAAATCTACTTCCATGAAAACATGTAGGGGTTGCTGGATTTGATTATATACTAATAAATACACTGTTGTAAACAAACCGTTGTCTAAACTGTTATTTAGCAGTTTTGCTGAATAAAATATCCCCAAATCTGAACATAGCTGCAGCTTTTTCATCTGATTAGTGTTGCTTGCTAACTTAACAAAGGACGATAAATTCACATGTAACATTATTCTGATGAAAGCATTATTATATTGGAAACATTTTTGGGTGCCACGACAAGATACTATAAATATGATGAGATGGTGACGAATGTCGGCCTGAAACCGTGTTAAAAATGTGCAATGCAACAATTCCATTCAAAAGGCACAGTATTTTCTTAGAATTAGTGATTCAAAAACCCATAGGAGGTCCAACAGCAGCCATCTTGGATCAATCATGTTTCTGCAGTATCTCAGAAGGACAAACATGCACCCACAATGCACTTCTGAACCATCTGTGGTAGCAATGCAACAGGGAACAGTCGTCGTAGAAGTAGGAAATGCTCTGCAGTCCTGACCATTTCTCCCTTTTGTCCTCAAAGGCCACCGTAGCTTCATTAAGTTCTCCCAAATGAAGGGGGGGAGCAAAAGAGCGCTGAGATATAGAAACGCACAGTTAATTGCCTCCAAAAACAACCCATTTTTACACACTTCTGACTTTAATCCTGTTTGAGTTTCCTAAGATCTTTCCAAAGTCACGACGGACAACTCCAAACTCTTAAAAACTTAAAAATCAACTCGAGCAGGTAAGTGAGGTATGTTCCTCAAGAGTCACATCTGAACACCAAGTACCCCTGAGCACACACACAAAACACACTTCCACACAATCTCACAGATACAAACAGGCGTTTCTATCAACAGCTATCTAGCAGCTCTGAGAGCTGTTGATGGAGAGCGAGACAAGGTGTTTCCCTTTGAAGCGCGAGTCCAGCGACTCCTCTTGTTTGCCGTGGGCTGTTTTGTTAACTCACATGCAGTTGTCGTTACTCTGCAATTATGGAGGGCTGGTGGGACGGAGGTTGTGCGCTGCACTTTTAGCTGCCGAGGTCGCCTGTCAGGCGGTGTTAGCTATAATTGCCGGCAAAGACGGAGGAAACAAAAGGCCGAATCCCCTCCAGCTCTCAACCTCTTCTGCCCATTAAAGCATTTGCTCTCTCCTCAGCTGCTTTCATACGTGGAAGGGAGAATTATTATGAAAAGAATTAGCTAAACAAGCAGCATTCCATTCACATGAAAAAAAATAAATAAATTCTTGCATCAAATAGCATCTATATGGCGTAAAGGTGCTATACAGAACATTTTTATAAAAAATAGATAATTTTTGAAAAAATAACACACCCACAGAAGGTCTAAAGGGGTGTAGAATAAAAGTCTTCATTTTACTGAAACACATTTTTTTAGTCCAAAAATAACATTTTTATAAATTTTTTACAGGTCCGAAAATTGTAGATATTTTCATCTGGTTGTCCTAGCCACATCCACAGGAAATGTCTCTAAGCCAATAGCATTAGCCTATTGATGTCAGGTGGGGTGGAGCCAGATCGCCAGAGCTTCACTGGACACAGTCTATGGTCATAGCACGGTCAAGAAACGGCTTTATAACCGCGGTATCGCCTTCAAGTCCTGTTTGACAAACAAAGAAGCAGGACTAGAGTGAACATTGGTGATGCTTGGTAAGCGTTGGTGCCAGCTGAAGGAAGCAAAGAGACTCCTCACTTGACATCATGGCTTGTCCACCGCAGAACATTAAGCCAACCTGGCAACTAGTACAATTGAAGGTTGGGGCGACAGCGGTTGAGTGTGAGCGCGCCACCTACTGACGGGGAGGAAAAGAAGTTCTATAGAGCACCTTTAAAGACAGGAGGATCTCCCAGTACCTCAAAGCCACAACAACACTGGTCACTGGATTCAGCCAAACAAGCTGCTCATGCTTGCTTTCATTAGCTCTCAAGAAAGGACGGAGACCGTCTGTTATGTAAAGATGCTCTCTAAACTCTGAAAAATGACCCACCAAGCGAATCAAAAAATAAATCACTCATAAAATGAGAATAAAAAATACTCCAAAAACAAACATTTCTCTGAAAATAATAAAAGAATAATTAAAGAATTTTCAGGTAAATGTAATACATTCCCATATGATGGTGCCATAAACCAACACACACTAACAAAGTCAACAAAACAACAACCCAAAATTAACTTCTCAAAAAAAAAAGTAGTGTTCAAACATCTGGGTGTGTCCCTCAGACACTAACAACGGTCTCAATGATGAAACAGCATCGATCAGTGGATCAATAATTCAGTCAATAAACAGAAAAATTCACCTGTTCACCTGTCTCATCAGTTTTTCATTATCTGGACATCAAGGCTAATTTCCGATAGCTGTATCAACTTAATATGTATGGATTTTTTTTACCTAAACAGTATAAAAATAAATCAGAACTGAGTGAAATTAATCTTAAGCAGCATCTCTGTTGGTGATTAATTATAATGAAGACTAACTATTATCTATGTACTACCATCTTAACATAAAAAAAATTATCCAATTTTTCTGAAAATATATCATCAGAAGTGATTTATGGCAACAAATCTATTTGCCGAAGTCAGTACAATTTGAGGGAAAGTGATGCATTTGGGTTTGGGGTTTTTGCAAATAAGCTGATTAATTAAGGACAGAACCTGCAGATTCATAGATAATGAGGATGGATGTTCACTTTAGCACTGAGCTACAAATGAACAACAAGCCAATTTCCCTTCACCTCTTCCCTGAAGGTGTTGAGCGGCAGCCCAACTCTGCAGCTGAGTAGTAAACAACTTCCCCTCAAAGTCTTCTTTCAGTCTTTCTCTGGCCAATTTGTGTTTTTTGGCTCGGTCGCAGAGGTTCAGGAAATTGGTAAACTCGCCTTAACGTCTATGTGGGTTTGTTGGAGAGGCAGGAAGGGGAGTCAACGTCAATCTGCGGCCGTTTGGGAGGGAGCGGGGAGAGACGGGAGGCAAGAGGGAGGAGGAGGAGGGCTGGCGTTAACTGTGAAACACTGCTGCTTAATCTCATTATACCAATTGTCTATGGGAGAGAATTAGAGCGGGATCGGCAGGAATTATACATGTTGGGGTCGTACATAATGAGCTCTGCGTAATCCCCCACTTGCAATCGAACAGTGCCAGAGCGCACCAGTGTAGGGGCACACACACACAAACACAAACACACACACTCCGCTTACGCCTTTTAAAGTGTGTTGCCATTGAAAGCCACAGACAAGCCTGACAGTCATCATTTTGAAGTGAGCGGCTGCAATTGAGTGTTAACAGCGTGCAGAGTGCCAAATTACACAGAGTGTGTGCGTATGTGTGTGTGTGGGGGGAGGGGATTATCATGGAAACGGACAGATAAATGAATAGGAGAGTGAGGGAGGGAAGAGAGGCAAGGTGTCTAAGTAAGGAGAAGTGCTCCAGCAATGAAGGAGAGGTGAGTGAAGGATTTGGCATCGAGCAATAAAGTTGGTGAATTAACATGGTGTCATTAAGAGGGAAAAAAAGCAGAAAGTGCTGTAGGAATCTACAGAGCAGGTGGAGGCAGCACCACCCTGTGGGCAACATTAGCACTGCAGCTAATATCACTTCAAGTACACTGGTTTTTCATTCACTTTGGCTATCAAAAAAAGCATTTTTCAAAACATTAGGCTCAAATCTCTGAACATTTAGTTGCTGTTCACTGGAATTTCTCATTCAATCAAGCAAACTGCACGTTTTGGTTGTGTGCAAAAGAGTCAGCACAATTATCAGCAAATCTGCAAAAAAACATTTATGTTTTGACGGAGCAAAATGGTTGAGCGGATTCTCACTGCTCTTGTCAACCCTCTAAATGTTCTTTCATGGTTCGAGGCGTCACAGGAAAGATTATCCATCCAGAGACCAAAATCGTTATGACACACACATCTGTGCTGCTTACACCTGTGACTCAGTGAGTGTGTGTGACGTCTGCTGAAGACCTGAGAGGTGACACTGTGTACACATTTACTGTGTACATACAAATGTGCACATCTTTTTTCTGTTTCCGTAATGTTGCACAAGACACAAGTTTACTGGGAAAAGTCAATTCCATTTAAACATTGCCTCCTGTTGCCCACTGAATCTAAAAACCTCAGGATGAATATATCAGAACATTCAGCCAGGAACTCGATATATATTTGATATTTGTATATATATATATATTGTATATACTGTAGTAAAATAAAGTGTGGTGACCAAACTCAGATGTATGTGTGAGCGTGTGCGCACGCATGTGTGAGCGTGTGCCCACGCATGTGTGTGCGTGTGTGAACCGCAGAACTGTTGTGACGATTGCACTAACAATTTAGTGGAAATGTTGAGAGTAATTTGAAACTGTAAGTGTGTAGAAAGAAGGCGAGACTGACTCTGTGTGTCCCTGGAAGACGTTGACAGAGTGGATGGACGGGTCTCTGAAGTCCCACAGTCTGAAGGTGGTGTCTCTGGATGAGGTGACCACCAGCCGCTGGGTGGGATGGGTACAGCAGTGAGTCAGCTCCTGGTCATGGCCTGGTTACACACACACAAACACACAAACACACAACACAGGACAGTGTTTGTGTCATTAAACAATTAAATGATTCCGGATTTGTCAAAGTGTTGAAAATAATTTCACCCTTCGATCCAACCATCGATCGGAGCTCACTCGTGTTTGTGTTTGGTCACAGAGTGCAGAGGAAATACGGTTTTCTTCAGTTTCGTTCTGAACTGCAAATTAGACCAATTAAGCTGAGTTTACCCTTCACTTACATTTGAAGTTTCTGGTTTCTTGCTACTCCAATTCTGGCCTTTCTAAGGAGGCAAACTGGTATTACTGTAACTAAGAATCAAATAGCTGGACACTTTATATTAAGTATATGTGGAAAACTAAATTAAATATAATGATTGTTTTGCAAAATATCAGCAAATAAATCCTACAAAGGAACATATAGAAACTGATAACATGTTTGTAAAATTCACTAAGATCCCAAATAAAGACGTTTGTGGACGTGCTGTTGGTCATCTAGTGAGGATGACGGCATTTATGACAGCAGGTGCAAACGGCAGATTGGAATGACAGTTTAACATTAGTTACTGACTTTTAACATAGAGACAGAGGGCGAGAAAGCGAGAGACAGACAGACAGAGAGTGAGAGAGACGTAGCAGAGAGAAACAAAGAGACAGAGACAGAAAGAGAGAAAAACAGAGACAATGAAACTGAAAGAAAGAGAGAGACAGACAGAAAAAGAGGGAGACAGACCACAAAATGAAAGTGACATCATGAAATCAGAGGTGTTAGCAGAACAAGAGGAAACCGCAAATAAAAAGACCTCAAACCTTTGGTCAATGAGGCCGCTAACATTCTATGTGCTTGCAATTTTGTAGTTTTCGTGTTTGCGCACCCGTGAGCGTGTGCACCAGCTCCGACGTCTCCACCTCGTACAGGTTGGCAGCGCGGTCCCAGGAAGCGCTCACCACCTGCCGGCCGCCCACCAGCCAGTCGGCTGCGATGACGACGCCCTGGTGGCTCTTCAGGGTTGCTGTGGCGACGCGGACGGTGGGCACCTCGCAGGGGCCCTCGCCGTCCACCTCGCCCTCCTCTCTGTCAGACGAGTCCTGGTCGTCGTCACACGGAGCCTGTGAGCAAGGAGACGGTAAGTTTGCACAAAATTACGACAAAAACCGGGATCTTGAAACCTTATCAACTGTAAAGGGATAGCATGGAAACCCCGTGAAACAGCTGATGATGGGGTGCATAGTGATATGAAGGGAGTGAAAATAGTGCCGGAAGTTTGAGAGGTCAGACTTTTTTGTGGCCAAGAATTCGGGATGCAAATGGGTTACTCTTTTGAACGCAGGTTGTTTTTTGGAGCAAAATGCTTTATCTATGTGACCCCAGCAACTAGATGGAACTACTTTCTGCAACACTGAAACCGGGCCAGACCTCTGCTCACGGGATGCAGTGGAGGAAAAGTTACTGCTGATGAACAACACTGATAGTGAGGATCTCATACAACTTCATGTCAAAAAATCTGAGCCATCCCTTTAAATCTCCCTCCCAGGAATAATGGCACCAGTGCTGACGCAAACGGAAGTGGCCAGACCAAAAAGCTTTTAATTTTGGTGCCACTGAGTTTCTAATTACTGCCCCTTAGGTGTATTGCTGTGCCGATGCCACAGGTGACGTCACGTCTGCTGCTGCCAGCTGACTCCACTGAACGCGAAGCAGTACTGATCGCGTTCGCATAGCACTCCCGCCCCCCCGCATGCCAATGCGTAGTACAGACACCCCCAAAGGAACCACAACGGAAACTACGGATGCTTTTCCATCACATAGCACACCAAGAGGGCTCAGTTGACAAAAGAAAAGGTGGAGGACAGACACAGAGCAGTGACAAAACTTATAGTGAAAGACCTCCATATATTTTCAGTGGAGGAGTCACCATCATTCAGGTGGAAAATGCTCTATTGCTATGATGTACAAAATAAAATTGTATTTGTTGTGTACCTACATGCTATCCAGACAATTCATATTTGTACCTGCATGGCTTTGTAAATCTTTTGTGAATAGTTGGTGTAAGTATGTAAATGGGTGTTTATAGATAAATTACCAGCAGTTGAATAACAATTAATATTCTGTACAATTTGCACATTACAAAATGCCTTAAAAATAAAAAGGAGCCGTTTTTGGACAAAGTTTGTATGTTTTCCATTCTTAAAGAACAGGTTTGGGCACCTTTTAAGCACTGGCAATGACAAAAGTACCAGTTTGGCACCGGTATCAAATAAAACCATAACAATACCCATCCCTACCCAGAAATGCCACAATAGTCGAAACCTTGAAAAAGAAAAAAAAAACGCACAAACCAACTCACACTGACATCTGGTGGTGGCTGGGGGGCAGGAAGCTGCACCATGTAGCGCCAGATGTGAGCCGTCTGATCCCCGGAGGCTGTGACAAACACACAAGAACAAACAAAACGATGCTCGCTATGTAAACTGTTCGACCTGAGAGAAGCAGGAAGAGAAGGCAGCAAACATGCGCTGAGCTAAAGACAGTCCAAGTACGTACAGGTGAGGGCCATCTGCTCCGTGGGGTGGAACTTGATGGAGTTGACTGGGGGGAGAAAGAAGAATCAAAGCTTTGACTCTGCTGATAACGAGACATGTCGTGATGCTCCATCACCTGCTGAGCTCAGAGTTCTTACCTGAGCCCGCGTGACCCGCATACCTCAGCAGACATTTACCGGTCTCAATACTCCACAGCAGCGCCGAGTGGTCTACGGGGAGAGCAGGTGTGGACATCTGCATTAGAGATCAGAGGCTGACCTGCAAACATGCTGCATCTCTGCACTTCAAGCTGTTCACAGTTGCTGCTCGATTATGACAAAAATCATCATCTCAAATATTTTTGGTCAATATTGAGATCACGATTATTTAGCACAATTATTCATTGACTTCAGAAACATGCATCTAGTGAACTTTTTTTAGTGTGTCTTTTTAACAGTGGATTTCCTTGAACTTTAAATATAATTCAACTGAAAAACAAATTAAAAATAAGATGAACAAGGCTAACTTTACGGAATTTTTCACTTCTAAAACCTTCTCCAGAACCCCTAAACCTTCTCCAGAACCTCTAAAACATTCTCCAGAACCTCTAAAACTTCCTCCTGAACATCTAAAACTTTCTCTTGAACATCTGAAACTTCCTCCAGAACATCCAAACCTTTCTTCAGGATGCGGCACAATAATTGTTTTATCTCTATAGAGATAATATATTATCTTTGCTTCCAAAATTTGCTAGGCCAAAAGTGTGATTGAAATTAACATGTGATTAATTGCCCAGCCCTCGTTCACAATTTGCTCTCACCAGCGCAGCAAACAGCCACATGGTGACACTCCAAAGGAAAACACTGAGGCCGTGTCCCAATTCAGGGTCTGCTGCTCCGGTGGGAAACATCCTACTCAGGCTGCTCAGGACACAGGCTTCAGCGTAGCCTGGGCAAGTTGCATCGTAGTGAATTGGGACAGTCTACCCTTCAGAGGCTTTTCTGATTGTGTCACCAAATGTCCGCGCCCTCAGCCTTACGTCACGGAATCCCCCAAACCAGTCCCACGAAACAAGCGAGTAACACAAAAGACAGAAAAACGGGGATCAAGAGAGAAGGACATAAAGAATAACTGTCAAAGGATCATTATGAATCCAGTGTTATGACGTCACACACATTTCAAATGCAGCTCCCTCGCACGCACACCCTGAATTGGGACACAGCCTGAGTATCCACCAAATACTTCTCACACTCTCCCGAAATGGAATGGTTAAACTGTGTCATCATTTCGTTTGGATTCCATTAATAGGTAATTTTCCTTTTTTGTTAATTTTTTTATTTTAAGGTGAGAAAGTAACCACGTAGATTCCAAATATCTGACATTTAAGAGATTTGCTACACAACTGCAGCTCACTAAAACCCCCAGACAAGAGTGCCGCGTTTGTTATTAAGACAGGATGTGTACACGTATTTTCACTCCACTTTTACCATATTTTTCTATAGAACCTGAGCTGATTCTCTGTGCAGAATTAAGAGCAAGAAAAAGGTGCAGCAATCTTCACAGTGGCAGCGTGTGACCTGAAAATTCACACACTGTGCTGAAAGTGTGCTGTCTTTTCGGTGCTCACACACGCACACGCACACACACACACACACACACACACACACACACACACACACACACACACACATACACTCACATACACTCACTTACACTTACACTCACACACACACAAATACAGGGCGTGTGAGTTAATAGGTGCTTGTTTGTGAAAACTGCACAGTATCAGTGTTTTTAATAGTACTAATTCCGAACAAAGTTATTTCTCTGTACTTGAACCAACAAAGAGCGGGTTAGACCCCACCCTGAATGATCAGTGATCAACACACACTGACGTATTTAGATGTATAAATAACCGTGGCCCACCTGCTGACGCAGTTCCCAGCACCACTGGCTGAGTGCGGGTGACACTGAGGTCCCAGATCCCGTCCCGGTGGCCCACATACTCCTTCAGCAGCTGGCACAAAGCCCGGGACCCTGTGGTGGCTTTGAAACTGGACACAATCTGAACAGCGAGGAGTGAGAGGAGGGCATGGTGGAGAGAGAATAAAACAGGGTGAAGTGGAATCAAACGGGCCTGCTGGAAGAAACCAACGCAACAACAACAACTACACAACAGGTGCACCCACAGTTTCCACAACTGAGCGGAATATTTGAATGAATGAGCTGATATGTTCGCCACCACTCATGACTTGGTAAAGGTGAATCAGGGGGCGACACACGGGGAATAAGATCACCTAACATCTACAATATTATGAGTGTTGTTTCAACAATGTGCAAAATGTATATTAATGTAAATCACTTTGCAAATCATGTGCAATGTCGATGTGAGAACTTTGAATTGTTTTTACTGGAATGTTTAAGTTGAATAAAAAACAAATAAACACTGTGTAAATTGATATAATTAAGGAGTTACAACTCAGTCAATTAAATATCACTAATTTTTTAGGGACGTTTACCAATCATCACAATCGTGAAAATCACTCAAATACGGAGATATTTTAGTAACGGTCTCTGACAAACACACTCAGGACACAGAGCGTTCTGTGTCATAAAGTGAAACTGGTGGCGTAGTATTTTTGGGTTTAGCTCAGGTTTGCTGGTGTCAAAGTCATAGACTACGCTTACATGCAGTCACTAAGCCTTTTCTAATCGGATTATTAGCAATAACCTGGTTGCACATGGCTATGTAAACAGAAATAACCCATTTAAAACCAGAATATTACCCCTGGGTTACTACCTCCGCATATTTATTCGTGTATACACTGATCAGGATCTCCCCATTAAAAGGTCCATGAATTTGTGTTCTGCGCTTGCTTTAGTGGCAAGGAATCTTGTACTTTTGAGTACTGGAACTACTTGTAAACATGGCCAAACGCAAGAACAACACCACGCAACAAAGAACAGTGTCAAGTACTGGTGGTGGGTCAGTACCAGCTCAAAATAAGGCGAGTGCTAACTAGGCTGGTTATTTTCTGGTGTGGTGTTGTTGTGATTCTGGATACAGTAGAAGAAGCGGAAATTACGTGCATTGTGTCATAATGGGGGAAACACAGAGTTGACAACCCAGGTGATCGTTACTGACATCTCATGAGCTTCCAAAAGCTTGAGCGTTTGTCAGTGAGGTGAGCTGTTGGTGCACCTGCAGAAAACCAATTTGTAAGAGTCTGGTCACACTGCGGACCCACAGATGGACAAACTAAGCTGGGAGCAGCAGTTGTGTTTGTCACAGCACAGTCACGACCTGTCCCGCACATGCTGCTTCAGGCAAACGGCCGACCACAGCAATCAGCTCCCACCGTCAGCAGCCATTAGATGCAGCAGCGAAGCGACTGGTTTCGCTCGTGTCAGACGTGTTAATGTCGGATCTCACTCTGCCAGGTGGGCGCACAATCACACAGCAGGTTCGACACAACCGCAAGTCTCTCTCGCCATTAGAGCACACTGAGCAGTGAATACATCCGAGGCGAGGATGGCCCGCCGGTTAACTGTGGCCAGTTAGTGCAAATCGTTGAATTAGTTCTCAGTCTCTTCATACTGACAAAATTAGTTCTGGCTTCTTGTTTCTCAGGCATCTACGAGCTCCCAAAAGGTCACAGTGGGATATGTGTTTCAGAAGAGCGACTGCCCGAGTCAGACGTAGTGAGCGTCCCCAGAGCTGCCAGATCACACTAGTAGAAGTAGCAACCTGCTAACCTGAAAACTGCAGGGCAGCAGAGCCCCTGGAAGGAGCTCACATCGAAGCTTTGACACATCGTCACACAATTTCTGGAAAACAGTGCTCCGCTATTTGTTCTGTGCAAACAAACAAGCGAGACCCAGAGCTCTCACACTGAATAAACAGTTCTTCGATCTGGCTAACAAGCTCGACTATGACTCATGTTGTCAGCTATGGAAGCGTATTGCATTCACATGAAAAAAACTGTATTCTAATTTCATTTTTCAGACAAAATGTCTTTTTCCCTGAATTATCAAGATACTTCACAATCCTATAAGAACTAGCTCAGCGCCTTCGCTGGACTCCGTGTGGATCCAGTATTTTCAGCTGTATTCTGATCGCCTCCCGAGTCACCACGTAGTAAATCTGGCCACATTCCAGCTTCATCATCTTGTATCCGTGGAGCTGCCACACATGTCCACTTGATCCTGGAGAAACGTTGCTACATCCAGCAGATCTGACTGAAGTCCTGACGTAGATGTGTGTGTGTGTGTGTGTGTGTGTGTGTGTGTGTGTGTGTGTGTGTGTGTGTGTGTGTG
>CAESWR010002596.1:69245-84772 GCA_903171835.1 Mullus surmuletus | reverse complement strand
GGGGGTACATAAACAGAGCCGGTACGTTTGGCTGATACATAAAAAGACCTGGTGAAAAGACTAATCAGACCTGGACAAGCAGACCATATTAAAACTTGATGACACAAGAGGAGAATGCAAGCTGAGCTCCAGGTTTTTCGCGACAGACAATTCAAGAACACAGTCAAGCAGGGAGAAGAGTGACTGCGACACAAACAGGGGGGGCGCAGCAAACTCAAAATCAACTGCTGCGTGTGTTTGGTAGTTTTTCCCCTCATACGATTTTGAAACATGAAGGTGGATAGACGTCAGACCTGGGTGGGCAAAAAAAATGTTCTGGATATTTTGGAAGTTTTAATAATAGCGATATTTGGTCAATATCCTTCAAAAATACATTTGATTGACTGAGTTGTAGGTCTTTAATTATATCTATGGCCATAACATGTATTTATTTTCTTTAAAGTATTAAATTAAAAATAATTTATAGGGACCCCATAACTGAACTATGGTGTAGAAATATTGATGTTCAGATGTTCTGCTGTAAGGTCAATTGTTCAGAAGAGAAAAGAGAGCCAATGTTTACATATTAGCATATGAAACCTTGGCACAGATGATTTGTAATTTAAATGCTTGATCATGTCAATTTTCAAATTTTTAAAGCAACACCCACGCTATTGTCGTAGATGATGTTTTGCCCACTTAGACATGCTGGCCTACACTGGCAATACAGAGTGCATTTCAAGCGCAAAATAAAGATGCTAGAACTTTAAGGAAGCTTCAGTCGTAGCTAACATTTTACTTGTTAAGACAACGTAATGTCGATTAAACATGTCTGAATAATATATAAAAATATGTATGAAATATATTTTCAAGTGTAGGCTTCTCTGTAGGCTTCTGCTGCTCAAAAATTCCAAAAATGGTTGTAGCTAGCTAGGAGTTGTTACTGTCAGATGATATTACTGCTCATTCTACATTCAAGTCCGTTTGTGGCTTCAAGGACTAAATCATAATTCCGGTGTTGTGAATAGCAGGGTGACCAAGAAAGACTGGCAACTGGAAACATGTCACCACAACTCTGCTGTTATCAAATCAGAGCAGCACTGCTTCTGTATTCTGGCAAATGAATATCTTATCTTCTTTCTACAATAATCCTTGGTTTACCATCATGAAGTTAAACATGGAGATCTTGCTCCGGCCTCTCATTGCAGTTAATCTAAATCACAAATAACATTCCCCTCTATTGAGGTCCGCTGGATTCTCCAAAGACCAGCAGACAAGGAGATTACAGGCAGCTTGTGAAGGTTCAACCACCAGATGAGGGAGAAAAGGCCTGCTTAGAATGCTCCAATCAAAGATCCGGCCCCAGGCTTGATTCATCAGCGGGAACCCTCGGGGTGAAAGTGCTGAATCACATCACAACATTTAACACAATGTTACAGATATATTCATTTATCCTTACACGTGTGAAAACACTGTATGCTGCCTATCAGACTTTGTTTCAACAAATTCATGGGAAACTCAACTTTAATAATTCTGGACCTCATCGACATAAATTGATGAGCGTAAATGACGATATGATTCACTAGTTGATAATCAAACACCCTTACTCTGACACCAAAACAACGACTATGATCCCCCAAAACAAACAATAAATTATATATATTTTTTCCTTTTTCAAGCATATGTCAATACCCATGAGTAAATCTGTGATGATACCATTAAAAACACATTCACTCTCACACCCTTCCTGTTGCTTATCTGAGAGATGGCTGCAAATAATCTCACCCGGCTCTCAAATGTTAACAACCAGGATGTTCTTGATCAAACACAGAACAGCTTTCACTATCTCACGGTGAGGATGCTGGTATGAATTGGGAATTGGAACCTCACCATATGGATTCTGCAATTCCAGTTCTCACAGACAAAATCACGACTTAAACAGCGGCCTTTTGGACACAATCAATCACTAACTTGTGCCAGTGGACCTATAAAGAATCCAGTGAGCCACGTGCACTTCCACTCCGAGCAGGTCAAGAAATTCTAGAGAATGCAAATTCCAAAAGATACTTTGACTAAAGCAAAGCAAGTTTAAGTTCCAGGAAGATCCTGTCACTTCAGTATTTTAAAAACAAACAACATTTTTGCTCTGGGGAGAACAGCAGATCTCAGACAGCAGAATACAAGCTGTGGATGTTGCAACACCAGGTTTAGAAATAAAAGCAATGCTGTTCGACCAGCTGGTACTGTACTCTCAGGGCTGAAAAAAAACCAACCTTATGCCACAACTGAATGAAAACAAGGAGTCACAAAGGAAGAAAGAACCCCTTTAAGAATGTCTTTCAGTGGGTGGAGAAAAACATTTATGAACACAAACAAAAATAGCTACATTTTAGTCATACGTTGATCTTTTTATGAATGTTTATCAAGTGTCTGTCTGCAGCTCTGCGAGTGATAGAAATGCTCATCCCTCACCTGTCCCTCCAGCATGTCTCCTCTTTGGATGCCAGGTGGCCTCTCCTCGGTGCTGTTGGTGCGCCGGATGGACAAACTATGAGCCTTGCGCTTCTGTTTGGGGTGACGGGCAGCTGAAGCAGAGCCGCTGCTGCTTCCGCCCTCCACAGGCATCCCGCCTACCTCCTGTGTGGCTCCGCCCCCACCCCTCCCCTGCTCACCTCCTACCTGTCAAGCAGGTAAACAAAGAGCCTGCTGGGTGGCTGGCAGACAGTTTATGTTGCTCAGTTCACAGCACGTGTCTGCATGTATAGGGGGGGAAAAAAGAGGGAAGGGTTACGTTCACAGTCTTTGCAACAACTACTTAAGTAATAAACACCTCAACCCTGCTCTGAACTGTCCGAGGATGCAATTAAGAGGCACACAGGGCAACTAGTGTCAAACAGTTGCTGAGGTAAATAAAATAAGATAAAAAGATAATGATCAAGATCTCTATGGAATACGTAAGACAAATGATACACAAGTGTTTCCCGGATGTGCTGATTACATATCATGATCCCAAGGATGAAGCTGTCAATCTATATTACTTCCATCAATCAAAATGACTGAGCGACTTGGATCATGATTGAGGTCATTCTTACCACACACACAAATCCAATCGCTGCATCGAACAGCTGATTCCAAGCTATATCCGAATGTAGACACAGTGAAGCTAATGCCGAACGATAGTAAAATAACGGTTTAAGAGGTCGCCTTCCTTCAATCGTCCTCGCCTGACAGACCTGTGAATATCAGCGAGGATGAGTCTGTGGCTGCTAACGAGCAGAACCTCGAGTGTCCTTCAGACGCGAGGAGACGCAGCAGGAATCTCTGCACGATGCAGAGAAGCTGCGGCGACGGACGTGGATGTGAAGACCGAGTCCAGCGAGCGAAGCACCAGGCGGCGAGCCTGACACTGCGGAGCCGCTAAAGACATCCCTCGTGTGCGCTGCGGCCACAGACGAGGGGGGCTACGGCCCGTAAAACGGAGGGGCTGTCGTGTCAGCACAGGATTCCGGCAGAACACGGAACAAGAGCCACACTCACCGCGATGACAGCCCCCCGAGCTTCAAACCCAGCAAGCATGGAGCTCCGGTGGCGCTCGAAGGCTAGCGGGGGCTCGCTGAGCCCTCTCCCCGCACTGCGACGCCAGGCAGCAGCCGCCGGCCGAGCCCCGAACAAATGACGTAACCCTGGAATATGGCCGACTTTAACATGTTGTCCACGTATGACTTTAACGGGGTGAATAACGGTAGCTCAGTGTTAGAAAACTACCCAGTAATGCAATCCGATTTTTGACACATCACGTATTTTGATTGTACATCAACTTCCGTGTGACGTAGTATGTGTTGGCACTGTCTGAGCCAATGAGCTGCGGGGCCGCTGACCCGCCGTCCAATGGGAGCTCGTGTCGTCAGACGCAGCGCTGCTAAAGCTAGGTCGCTCGACTGTAGGATTGTGCTTTGAAATGTCGCCGTAAACACGCGAAAATTACTACAATCGGAGTGTGTGTTCCACCTGAAGCGGGGTACTTTCTCTTGTAAGTAACTGAACTTTTTCCGGCTCCGCTGCACGCTGTTATTGTGGCACACAATGCATACTTAAGTCAGGTTGTCAGAGGCCCGGGTGGCGCGGCCGGGCTGTGCCGTGGTCCGATGGACGGTGGAGGCCAAAACATGAAATGGATTCTAATGGAACGACACGACACTGAGTTCTGCTGTTGTATTTTACTGCTGTTGGTTTGTTTGTTTGACTAATCTATCAGTTTAGATTGCTCGATTTATTTTTTTGATTGATTGATTTTATTTACGGGCCATGCCATGGAGTGGCCCATCCCACATGGAATTATCTGAAACCAACATAATATTAAAATGATATTAAAAAAATAAATAAATAAATAAAAAGTGTGCCCTCGAATAAAGTAACGGCCCCCAAAAAATGGGCTGCCAGGTGTGTATCAGTTACAGGTGTGAAGTTACAGGAGTGAATACCGCAGAATAGAATATCGCAGGGAATTTAGGCACATTTTTGGGGGGCGTTACCCACATGTTTAGCTGTGTTGTTCATTCCATGAATGCACAAAGTTTAACTTCACTGTAAAGGTGACTAAGCAGGCTTTCCAATAGTATAAAATACGACGCCAATTGGTATTATTAAAGGGGAGAAATTATTGACTGAAATAACAGTTCTGATGTTTCTTGGCTGTTACCCACACATTTAGCTGTGTTGCTCATTCCACGAATGCACGATCTTTACAAGTTACACCTCGTTGTCAAGATGACTAATCAGCCTTTCCAATGGTATAATATATAACAGCAATTGGTATTATTAAAGGGGAGAAATGATTGTCTGAAATAACATTTCCAAGCTTTTTGAGTGGCTCATATAAAGGCATTTCACTTTCAGCTTCTAATGCTTCTAATCCAGATAAACACAAAAGTCTAAGAAGAAGAAGAAAAGGTCAACCTCAGTACCCCTAACTCTATATTGAATATTTGGAATTATGTCCGTTCTATTCAATTTAACGATTGTGCAAGAAGGTTAATTTTGATGTGCTGTAGTACTCGTGCATTTACAACTGAGGATGTTTTCTTTTAATGAATATGAGCTCGACAGTAACCTTTTATCGAGCCAGTTCCTGATTAGTCTTTGTTTTGTTTTGTTTTTTTCAAATAATATGAATATTTTTGAATTTGTGAAGTGCTGGTTTGCAGTTTTTAGGTGGTACGTTGGGTATTCAGAAGCATGTGCGGAAATCACGCTACTTTTCATGTAAAGCGTGTAAGGTTTAAGACTCATTCATAATATCGAGAAATTGCATCCTAAATCCCCTTTGCGTCCTGTCGTTTGTGATCCTGTTCCGTGTTTTACCGGCACCCACGCCGCCATCCCTTGTGATTGGTTTTCTGTTTTGGTCAGGCGATGGTGCGGGCCGTGTGGGCGGTGCTGCGCGTGCTGCACTCTCAGGGAGCCGCCGTGCGGAAATCAAACGTACCTTCGCTGGTCAGCGCTGCTGCGTCGTGGATCAGGGCTTCCCGGACGCCGGTCGCCGCCTGCCGCAGAGGTATATCCAGGTAAGCCTGCGCCCCCGCGGGTCCTGCTGGAGCCTTGAAGCCGCTGAAGTCAGGAAATCCGGAGAAAAGCCTCTTGACTCTGCCTCTGTGCTATTGATAGCTGAGATCCGCTGCAGCTTGCTGGTCTGTGTGGGGACCAGAGGAGTTTACCCAGACTGCAGCTTGCTGGTCTGTGTGGGGACCAGAGGAGTTTACCCAGACTGCATTTCAAAATTCTATGTTGGTTTGTTTTCAGATCATTGTTTGAACTTATGGAATTATATTTGTTCTCTTATCGACACATATTGTGCTCCAACGAAAAACTCCAATAATAAGTTAGCAAGAAGTAGGACACAGGTGAGCAGTAGGGGACAGCTCTTTGACCTCATGTTGAAGAAAAACAAGTATTAAACGTTTGCTTTCCACGCCTGTTCTTCATCCCCGTGGGCCCCAGTGAGGTGAGACACCTTCATTCCACCTTCAAAATGCCTGAGATCAACACGGACCACCTGGACGACAAGCAGGTGCAGCTGCTGTCAGAGATGTGTATCCTCATCGATGAGAAGGACAGAAAGATCGGAGCAGACACCAAGAAAAACTGCCACCTTAACTCCAACATCGACAAAGGTAACTTTTTGCTGCTTTCAAATGCCTGATGTAAAATCAGATTGCCCATTAACGCTTATAAAACTCGTTTTGACCAGGTTTACTACACAGAGCTTTCAGCGTCTTCATTTTCAACAGTGAAGAGAAGCTGCTTCTACAACAGAGGTCTGATGCCAAAATCACTTTCCCAGGTCAGTAGCAAATTGGTAACATCTATTTATGTCTATCAAAAATATTGTTTTGCATCTTCTGCTTGTTTCTAATGCATCTGTGTGTGTGTGTGTGTGTGTGTGTGTGTGTGTGTGTACACATAGGCTGTTTCACAAACACATGCTGCAGTCACCCATTGCACACAGAGAGTGAGCTGGAGGAAGCGGATGCGGTGGGAGTGAGGAGAGCTGCCCAGAGGAGGCTCAAAGCGGAGCTGGGTATCCCAATGGAGCAGGTACGATCCCCTACGACAGGAAGTCCTTTACACACAACCTCAAAAATTAAGTAGCCATGGCAACCAATGGATGCCTTGTATATACCAGAGATAACATGACACCCCTGCTTGCAGAATCAAATTGTATATGTGGCTTCTCACAGGGCTTAAAATTCATGAACAGCTGAATCAAAATCGTTTGTGGTTTTGAAAAGACAAATCAAGTTTGGTTTTATTTTTTAATACCACTGATGATGGAGATAGGGGGCCCTAGTTGGGATTGTGTGTGTGTGTGTGTGTGTGTGTGTTGTTATTGATCACTCCCGTTGCTGCCCAGGTGACTCCAGATGAAATGACATATCTCACAAGAATCCACTACAAGGCCCAGTCGGATGGAGTTTGGGGAGAACATGAGATCGACTACATACTCTTCATGCAGAGGGTAGGCTTCTAACCCATGTGTCTGGAAATACTACACATATAAAAAACTCAAATCCAAATAGCTCGTAGGTGGGAACGTGGCTCTGTAGGTTTTTGTATTTTGCCTTTTTCCATAAAGTGTAACAGGTTCAGATGGCTGAAGACATGCAATTAAGTACACAAGCTTTTCTGTCTTTTTTCTGTCTTTTCTGTCTTTTTTCTTTCCAAAGATCAAAGTCATTCCACACAATGTTTTATTATATGTATATATATATTTATTATTATATTATATCACACTGACCGGGCTTTATATCAAATAAGGAAATTGGTTTGTGTTTGGATTGCACATGAATTCGGTCTCCTTTGTTTCACCTTAGGATGTGGAGTTGAGTCCGGACCCCAACGAGATCAAAAGCCACTGTTACGTGAGCAAGGAGGAGCTGAAAGAGATGCTTGAGAAGGCCAAGCGCAAGGAGCTGGAGGTCACACCTTGGTTCCGCCTCATCGCCGAGACCTTCCTCTTCCAGTGGTGGGACAACCTACAGAACCTCAAACAGTTCATGGATCACAGCAACATCCACCGCATGTAAACCGCAACTGGTTGCAGGCACCAACCTCCGTCATTTCAAAGAGTCACACGGCTGGACAGGCTGCTGAAGACCACCCATCCTCCAGGCTGGGGAGTAGATATCAAACATCCATGCACAGTTTTGAGGGAGTGGACTGGCAGCATTTGTACAGCTAGAAGCAGGTGTAGCATTTTGAAAACCGATGAGGTAACAGCAAATGTTTTAGTTTTGTTGTTGGGTGGGTTTGTGACACGGAGTGGCATCGACCTGCTCAAGAGGAAAGAGGTGACACGAGCACAGCTGTTTGTTGAGTCAGTGGTCTTATAACGCATGAGCAGCACACTGGATTTACATTTACATACCGAAGAGCAGGTTCATAATGTTGAGTAAAGGTAGAAAAATGCTTTTTTTATTGTGGAAAACTCCATGAATAGTTTCAGATCTTAAGTGCCCGATTCCAGGTCATTACCTTTAGATGAAAACACAAGACGATCATGTTTGCCTGTACAGAAAACGTCAGTGAAGTAGGCGCATATTTGTACTCTTACACAATAAAGTTTTCAATTGACTGGCTTCTCTTCATTTGGCAATGAAAGGTACCAATAATACTGAAAATACACTTGCTGATTATGGTTATATTATAACAGGTGTACTGCAGTTGTATTAAACATTGTTTTGTACAAACCGCACAGGATTTGGTGGAATACTCTCCAAACCCGTCTCCTCGGTCGACCTCAAACTGGATTTCTTATCAAATATAACATAATTATATATATCTAGATCTAATATCTAGGTTTACATGTGAGGCCGTTATTTTTTGAATAACCTTTATTTAGACGTATAACCTGAAATGTCGTGTCTCTTCATCCAAAAAAATCACTGCATTTATGAATCTAGTTAGTTCTTTGTAATCAGTAAATCGGACAGATACTGCAATTCTGATGCTTTTTGAAAAACAACCTGCAATATTTCGCTCATAAATGTTCAGTCTCTCGTTCATTCAATCACTGCCTAAGATTCTCAACTCATCAAGGAGCAGAGTTCAGTTCTCAAATCGGTGCGATTTTCTGTCAGGCAGGTGACGGGCTCCTGTGATTATAAGACCCGGTCCTGGCTGCAGCCCAGTGAAGTTGCAGCCATAGATGTTCATGCATGTAGATACTATCGGCGTCCGTGCGTCATTGTCATTGCAGCCGCCATGTTGGTCAGGTGGAGCAGGTGGAGCTCCACCGGCAATCACAGTTATTATTATCCAATCTCATTGAAATGTTGACCTGTTTTCAAACGGCTTTAGCGAATCAAAATGAATTTCCATAACTTTTGAGGACTGACTGACTCACGGACGCAAACGAGGGATTGTTCTGCTCAAAATATCACACAGCAGCAATACACAAAAAATGACAAATGAAAGTCTTGTACAATTACTTATCTCTTAATTATTAAACTGATTGAATAAAGTTATAGAAGCAAGGTTATCATTCCATTGTATTGACGCTAATATAAGTGATCGAAAGAAAATGTAGCAAATTAGAAAGAACGTAAGGCAGCTCATGTCTTCCGTACCCCCTAAATCATCATAAGGTTTTGTGAACAGAGCATCATGTATCTATAATGGTAAATAAAGAGTGCCTGTCAAATGCATAACACTATCCAGCTGCCTGACTTGGAATTCTATGTCAAAGTGAACAAAATGATGGACTTTTTTGATGGAGGTTTGAGAGTTGAACCTAAAGGAAAAAAATATAAAAACTATAAAATCATTCATTAAAAAAAGAAAAAAAGAACACAAGGCTTTGTGTTCTACCGATAAACACTTCCCTTAGCAGTGGTTGCAATGCAACTGCCTCTTATACAGGAGACTTTGATGTGGATGAGCGAAAATATAAAGAGGCCCCAAATACGGTGTCACTGAATGTGCTGGATACGACATACCATGTAAGGAAGACGGAGCCCCTGAGCAAGATGGCGCCGGATGAGACGAAGCCTGGAGGGCGGATCTATGTTTGAATATCTATAGGGTCTGGCGTTGCTTGCTAGCTGCTGCTTGACTTTCAGCAGCTGACTGGAAGCGTTCACACGTCCGTTCGAGGCTTCATGGACTCACCGAGTCCTTCGTAAAACAAACCAAACAAAAACATGAATCTCATCCGAGCTCGTCTCTCCTTCGGGAAACTCTCAGGTTGGTACGATCCACTTCTACTGACAGCTGTTCACTTCGACCAGAGTCGCTCAGTGTCGTCTGTCTTCGTGTTATTGGTGATCGATCCTGAGCTTGTTGACTGGCACATTTCAGCTTCACGCCAAAAAACACCCGGTGCCGGTACCGGTACCGGTGTTGGTGCTTTGCGGTCTTGATGTGATTCTGTCCGAAGACGGTTTGTTTGGGAGCGGCTGAGGTGTGGACATCTTTAGACGGAAACTTTCGATCCACCTGCTTTCCGATCAGTGGCTGCTTCCGCGACGCGCTTCGTGCATTGGACGTTTGATAGTAATTTCAGGTGTTAGCGGGCTGCCTTAGTGCCGCTGCTGCTGCTGCCTTAGTGCCGCCGCCGCCGCTGCCTTAGTGCCGCCGCCGCTGCTGCTGCCTTAGTGCCGCCGCTGCTGCTGCCTTAGTGCCGCCGCCGCTGCTGCCTTAGTGCCGCCGCCGCCTTAGTGCCGCCGCCGCTGCCGCCGCCCACTGTGACTCTCATCCGCGCTGTTTTCTCGTGTTGGTTCACTGTGGCACATTTTGTTCCACACCATCATGAAGTTCAGCAAAGATGGCTGATGCTCTCTGGAAAGGTTCTGCTCAGAGCTTCATACATTTGTCTCAGTGAGGATGCATGTCCGGAATCCTTAAATAAATGTGCTTATTATTAATTAAAGCGTATGTGTGTGTGTGTGTGTGTGTGTGCGCCCTCCAGCTATATAGCCTGTTGTTCACTTTCTCGCACATAGTTGCAAGCATTAGTAGTGAACACCGTTTGATTTAAGCCCATTTTGTCTGGTGTTTTTGGTTAATTTACGAAAGTCGGTTTCAGCAGATGCGATTTCATTTCATTTTATTTTATTTCATTTGTGTAACACCTTAAAAACAAAGATTAACAAAGTGCTTTTAATAATTAAGGATTATAAAAGCATGAGCAATCTACAGACCAACACAGTGAGGCATCGCTGAGACCAGAGGACAGAGATAAAAGATGAGGTTTGAAAATGAGTCAAACAAATGAGTAGGTATAGTAATAATGATTTTAGAAAATTGAGTTTAAAAGCTAGTGACAAAGAGCTTTGTGAAAGTTAAGAGCGAGTGAGGCCTTAGAGAGGGTAAAAACATTACTGAGAAGATCCAAAAGCTGTAATGGGTGAGAGAGAGACCTGTTGAAAAGGAGATGAGATTTGAACAGACGGAAGAGTGAAATAGAATTAAACCGATAAAAGTAGCTCCTCATTTCAAAACTTGAATCTAAAAGTGAGAATAAAGAAGCTTTGTTCCTGCTTGGTTGAGACTGTATTTCCTATTTTGTTGTTGTTTGTGTCACTGTTGGTTCAACAGACACCGACTCTCACCTCACCAAGTCATTCTTTTCCCAATATCTCAACAGTTCAGAGGTGCCAGCAGCTCCCAGAGAAATGGACCCGCCGAGGGATGTGCAATAAACTGCAGGAGGCCAAGGCTGATCCTCCCCCTTCAGTTCCGGCACACGGTACATCGAGACGTCAGCGCTCCGTCCTTGTCTTTGCACTGTTGGTCAGCTTGGTCTCGGAGGACTTTAGGCTCCAACAAGCCTCTCAGGATGTTTGTTGTCACTGGAGATGGAACATCTCTCGCGTCCCACAGGAAGGAGGGACAGAGGAAGTCGGGTGACATCTGGGGGCAATGGCGTCGGTGCCGTCAGCTTGTGAAAATGTATTTGCTTGCAGTTTCTTTGGGAGGATTTTCTGGTTTGTCTGATGAGCTCTTCGTTTTCTCACCCAGCTGCTCCACGTCCCGCATTCAAACTACCCGGCTACACACCCTCAACGCTGGACAGGAAGATTTTGGTCTGGTCAGGACGCTTCAAAACGCCAGACCAGATACCAGACCTCGTGTCGTAAGTAGCCATTTCCTGTTTACCTTCGAGACCTCCCAGCAAACTGCGGTCACATCGGCGATTCAGTTAGGACGAATGGCGAGAACAGAGCGGCTCATCATCTGAGGCGGGCGGCGGTAATTGGAGCTGTTCCTGACATCAGGGTGGAGATCTCGGTTGATGTGCTGCTGTGATACAGGACCTGGCTGTCACGAATACAGACTGCAGACCCTCCAGTGTCAGATTAGAGAACGGCTGCCATCATCATCAAGTGCATTTAAACCTCTGACTCCGTTACGGACCGTTTGGGACATTTCTTGCACATTTCAATCTTAATGGTCAATATAAGTATTCCAACTTTGGCTCTCATTCTCCCCTTCAGATCTCTATGTGTCACATTATACATACACTCATACTCTTAAGAGCCTAAGTTGACACATTTACTTCCATTCAAACTTCACTTTTTGGATCTGCTTAAATCTGCGTGTCATATGATATGAGAACTTTAAATACCTTCTCACTCCGATCTTCTGAGTTGAAGATTGAGAAATTTGACATTTTGCATCAATTTACATGTTTGACCACCAGGGGCACCAGGAGGTCTTTTACGTAGAGTTTCTCGTGGTGCTCTCCTACTTCATTTTTGACTCATGACAATGAAATACATGATTACAACTTTAAGGTATTTAACCGCAGCAGGGACTGAAGAACTGAATCCGAATTGAGGAAGCTTCTCTCATATACAGTTATTGCTGAGGGGCGTCGTCGAGACCAGTTATCATGCCTTGAGACAGCTTTGTTTTGAATCGGCACTATACAAATAAAAATTAACTGAATTTATTTGAATTATGCTGTGGATGTGGGTTTTGGAGCCTTATTTTTCTTGTTACTATTGAAATGTGTCTACACATGTACATATAATAAACCACATCCTGTTAATCAGTACCTGCAGTCAGAGAACTCATTGGTCTTGTATATTATTTTCTTCATTGTGTTCAACGCACAATTGTGTACCCTGGTGTTAATATGCTTTCTGTATTGCAGATACGAAACACTTGACGCTGCCAGAAACAAAATCAGGGTGAAGGTCTGCTACATCATGATGGCGGTCACAATAGGGGCCTGTTTGTTAACGGTCATAATGGGCAAACAGGTGAGTGCTTTACATCTGTGCGCATTGTTTGATCCTGTAGTGGTGGTGGTGGTGGTGATGGGAGGGGGTCGTAATACAACAGCTTCAGATACACATCTGTGTAAACATAAACATTATGACGCATAATTTGGCTGATTGTGTTGCAGGCAGCAGGCAGGCACGAGTCCCTGACTGTCCAAAACATGGAGAAGAAAGCTAAATGGAGGGAGGAGCTTCAAAAGGAGAAAGAGGCTGCGCTCGCCCTGTCCAGCAAGGCGCAGTGAGGGAGGACAAACGGCCCAACGCCCAACATCAGCCCAGTAGTTTTTCCTCCTCACTCCTTCCATGAGTGTGTGTGACCTCGTCAGAGCACCACTCCCATTCAAAGTAGAGTGAGCAGAATAAATAACGTGACGTCACCTTGGTGAGCAGGATGTTAGCATTTCCACACGCGTATTGTGCTTTTTAGGTTTTAGTTGCCATTGCCACTATAAATAGTTATATGTTGGCACAACTCGGCACAGAACAAATTCAACTTGCTCAGGCAAGAAAATTTTACAAATACAACCTCTGCAAAGTAAATGCCTTAAATGTGTTAAATTTAAATGTTTTTAAGGCAAAATTCTCTTTCAGACAGTATGTGTTGTGACAGTATTGGTCCGTCACATCCCAATAAATTAGTGACTGGGCTTGTTTGGTTGTGGTTGGTATCACGTTGTTTGTATATAGTGTGTTCCAAAACACAAATCCAATAAAATACTTATACATTTCTTGCCTAATTCAAGACTCAAGACTTTTACATACCGCATTCATCCATTCACACACTGATGATGGAAGCTCCCTTGGGAGGTGTTAACCGTCTCATTTGGGGTCCAGTGCCTTGCTCAATGACACTTCCAACATTAAGTCTCAAGGCTGGGGGATCAAACCTGTAGCGCTCTGGTTGCAAGGCAGCCACTCAGCCTCCAGACTCCTTGCAATTGTTCTGATAATCTGTTTTATATCTATTCCTCAGGCTGAGACATTACATCAATATTGCAGTTCTTTATTATCACTGGTAATATTTGCAGTATCAGTAGTATCACTATGGTTATTAGTAACTGAGTCACTATCAACAGCTCACCAGCCTCTCATCCATTGCCTCCTCTCTCTCAAGCCCAACCAGTCAAAGTGTGGTCCTGCTCCAGGTTTCCTCTGGTAAAGGGAGTTTTTCCCAGCACCTGTTGCCAAGTGCTTGCTGTTTGGGATATGTTGGGTTGGTAAATTGACATATACTATCGAGTCTGGTCTAGACCTAATCATACACATCCATCAAAGTAAATGTGTGTGTCTGTGTGTGCCAGATTAGTGGTGACTGTTTTAAAAAGCTGCATGTCTCTCCTGAGCTCAAAATTTGCCCCCCCAGTGTGAACAGTGACTCATGATCACCTGAATGACAATCAATATGGCGCTCACTAAAAGCATCTGAAAGGCGCCTGTTGTGACGCAGCTCTAATGATGTTGGGGAATGTGTGCAGACTTCCACAGGAGGCGCTAAACAACTGTTGTTTAGGTCATAAACCGTCTCAAAGAAAACACAGAATACTGGATACAATCAATGTAATTCACCAGGATATTCATGAAACGGCTTTTATGCAAATGGCATAACGGGACAGTTGCACAAACTCAATACAACGAACAGTCATGAATATGTAGAGCTGGCCATCTCTTACAGAGATTCTGACAAAAAAGTAAGCAATGTAAAGAGGACTTGGTAAACATTCATCTTAGTTAACTAACATGATCACCAGTATATTCAAGTTTAATCTGGATTTTTTGTTTTTTGAAATTATCTGGAAGGATTTTTGTAGAAGGAGGATTATGGCACCATCAGCAACATGAAAGATGCTAACCCCAAACAAAATAAAGGTTCGACTAAAAGGAGAAAAACAGAGAACTTCAGACCCAAAAGATGTTTGATGCGATTTGGCATGAACAAATTTAAAAAAAATACCAGCTGACCAGAGGTTGGAACGCGGTGTTTTAGACCACTCAACGCTTTGTGGCCAATTTTTTCAGTCTGATTGGTCGACCTTTGGGAAGTTCTTACAACTTTGCTGAGGCAGCATGATCCAATACTTAGTGGGCCACCACTTTCAGTTGAAAAGATTCTTGAGTCCCTTTGTCAAAGGGGTAAAACTATAAATTATGTAATCCTTGTCATGCCAGACGGGTCAGAGGGTGAAGACCACACTTCTTTACCCTTCGCTTCCTGAGAAAGGAAGAGCCGTGTCATCAACCAGTTAAATAGTTAATGTAAAAACTATGGTACTTTCTCAATGAGCAGGCATCAGTCCTGAACTAAAGTGCTGCAAATAAAATGAAATTATAGTAAGATAATAAAAAATTCCCGCTGGTCTGCTGCTCGACAGTTTCCAGGGTTTAAGAGTCTGGTTGTCTTGTCCAAGTCTGTCCAAATTGTCTCAGTGCGAGGGAAGACTGCAATTTCCCATGGTTCCACGGGAATATTCACATCACAACAGAGGCAGGAGGCAGTCAAAAATTTTTCAGGATGGAGCCTGTGCAGGTTGGGAGGTCCCATTGCTGGATGGAGGAATGCATGATATGAGGAGGGAATGCGAGCAGCCTGGTTGGTCTCCAACAAGCTTCATCCCTCAGTGACCCGAGTCAAGTTCTTCATCTGTCTTTCTGTGGTCACTTGTCCAATGGCTGGAGAAATTCACCTCCTATTTCTTTTTTTCTTTTTAAAAGTCATTTAAGTGCCTTCAGTAGAGGTCAGTTGAGTCCTGGGGTCGAGAAAGGCAG
>CAESWR010002596.1:31230-43987 GCA_903171835.1 Mullus surmuletus | reverse complement strand
ATATTGTCATATTTTAATGTTTAACAGTCATTTGACTGCATGCACCAGCATCACCACAACAAATTCCTCGTATGTGTGAAATCGTACCTGGCAATAAAGTCCTTTCTGATTCTGATTCTGATTCTGATTTGGAAGCGTGATTGATGCCTCGGCCTCGCTACTTGCATGTTGGATGTGAGAAGTTAATTTAGGTGCATGCGTCTGCTCTTTATACTGTAAATCTCGAGTCTTACATCTGGGAAATTGTACGTACTTAAAAGTTAATATAAATCCCCCCTCAGTTTATCATTTACGTGTCAAAATTCGGATTGTACCATATATTAATTCCCAATAGCAGAGGTTAAGAACAATTGTCACAAATGCACATTTGAATCAGCCGGGGAGAGATTAGAGTTTTTGGGGTGTTTTATTTTCCCACCCCTTATACTATTAACATACATGTCTTATAGTAAGTTAGTGTAGTTTTGTGCACACACTGTGATGATGTCCATGTTGTGTGTAGTGGGGGGAAAGGCTACATCTGTAGGTTGGTGATGATGATGGTAGAAAAGTTCACAGACCACCTTTTAATGTTGACTCAAATCCAAACTCGTATGTTTTTTTGCTCTTTGCTCCTCAAACTCCTCTGGTTTTGTTACTGTGGTCAAAGAATTAAATACACCAATGAGTCAAATCCATGGCTCTGAGTTCGACTTTGATCCTAAAAAAGAAAAGACTCGAAAGGTCCAGCACACTAAACAACACCTGTCATTTGGTAGGATGAATTTGAACACAGTCGACATTTTCCATGAAGTTCACTGATTCATACATGGGAAGGAGAAGAAGAAGTAGGACACACTAATACACACCAAACTGTATTCAGCATTCAACCTGTTTCATTGCTCACATCACAGTCTCTAATATATCCGTATGAAGAAAAGGCTAAACTCACCCTGGTGTTGCTGTAGCCTCTGTGCAAACAAGACGCCCTCTGGTGACGACCCTGGGAGCTGCATGTGGAAGCTGGAGGAGCCGGAGTCTGTTTGCCCGGAGTCTGTTTGCCCAGAGCCTCTCCGAGGTTGTCGATAATAAGGACTGTAGTGAAACACGGCCAAGTTCCGTAGATAACGGGGTGTTGATGGGTGGGGGGTCACAAAAGTTGTTTGTGTGGCAGTAGACTCAGGTGGAGATTGGACCAGGTGTGGATTCCTAATTCCTAACACAGCAACAGATAGCAGCTGGCTCACCAACACTGGTGGTCTTACCGAAACATACAATCGTGTCCTGAAATATTTTCTTGACACATGTAGAACATTTGAACATGTTCTGGTGGACTGGTGGGTCTCTTGCCAGAGACTGTCACCATGGTGTGTGTCATTACCGGCTTTCCTGAGGCCGAGCTCTTTCATAAAATAACGGCAAATATTGTTTCCAAAGCTTTTGTTCCACCCACCACAGGTGCTAGCATAAAGAATGACAGCAAATGAAATAAAGTTTAACAATTTTATTACAAATGATTAATTGTATAATTCATAGGCCCGCTGTTAACCTCCTCTCAGTCTCAGGGCAAGTTAAGTATCACACTGTAGACAGCAAACAATAAGTCTTACACACTTGGTGAATTAACACTCCGTTTGCACATGTAACACGTTTCACATGATTAACCATGTCACACCTCAAGCCTGCCCTAAAGATTGAGACTCAACCTCTGTACGTTTTTTAAGCAGAGGAAGCAAGCAAATTAATAATTAAAGAAATAAACAAACGAATACCAAGAAAAGAAAGAAAACTAGTCCGCCCCAAAGGCAATACCCATTTCTTTTTGCCTGCCACCAGCTCAGTTGCCAGGGTGGACTAGACAAAGCAAAAAAAAACGCAAATGCAACTGATGCTCTGCAGGGAAACAAGTATCAACCTTAAAACACTGCATTGGTTAAAATACGTCCCAACTGGAATGTTTAAAAACTAAATAACTAAACTTAATTATCAGTATAAAAAATACTACGGGTCATTCCTGCACTCCTGTGTTACATGTGCAATTTAATAACCTGTTGCACCTCCTCCTTTTTCACTCTGTGCCCCCTGCCACACATTTTCCTTGAACTTTTCACCACATTTGGGCGCCCAAAGAGCGTCCAGACTGACCAAGGTTGGAACGTCCTCTCCAGTATTGAGGCAAACCCTTCAGTCTCTGGGAGCCTCACATCCCGCGTCCACTGCTCTCCGTCCAGAGTTGCAGGGTGCTCAGGAACGCTGGCATCCAACCCTGACCTCGCCGCTCAAGAAATTCTGCTTCAAGGCAGGGGGAAGCTGGGATCAGAGCCTTCCTTTGGGTATTCTTGTGATCCGGGATGCGTAGCAGGAGGCATGGGGGTTCAGCCAAGTTCATATTTAGTCATGAGGTGCGAGACCTGATGTGTAGTTCTCCTAAAACCAACATGTTAGATTTGGTTTCCCAGTTCGGGGAGTGCGTGCACCAGGCTGCGAGTTGGCGAGGGAGGCACCCGCCCTCCTCTTTACAAAGTGGTATGAAGAAGCGGTTCTACTGGAGACCAGTCGATCCACATTTCTAGCCCTGGAAGCAGTGGTTAGTGCTGCAGCCCATGCCCGGGTCTGCTCTCGCTGCTCAGTCTTCTGGCCCATGTGTGATTGAGAATAAAGTGTTGAACACAGACTTTATTATCTGAAAATTATTATCTTTGTTTTGATGACTTGTGACTTGACTTGACAAAAAAGACTTGAGACTTGACTTGGACTTTGAAGTAAAATACTTGGGACTTTACTAGACTTGACACACATGACTTGAATGACTCGAGTGTTGTTGATTTGGTGTTTTCAGTTTTAATATGAATATAAAATGTATATCCAGAATGAGCGCAGGCTGAGAATGGTTTTGTCATGATTGGATCAATACCCTGTCAATCAGTCATGTCCTCTCTGCCTACTTAATGTGTTTATTGGAGAAACGCCCTATGATTGGAGATTTGGCCAATGACGTTAAGTGACAGTTACTAATATCTTTCTTTTCACTTTATCAAGATCAGATTGGGCAGGTAAAAAAGGGTATCTTGACTTGAGCTTGACTTGTCCTATTACAGAACTTGACTTGACTTGACTCCCCCCACCCAAAAAAGACTTGGGACTTACTTGAGATTTGAAGGTTAAGTACGGTGACCTGAAGGGGGAAACCAACATTACAAAATGTGAAACACCTTTACAAGGTTTGAGACAAATTTACATTTTAGAAAACACTTTTACATATCATAAAACAAAATTACATTACAGGAACACATTTACAAGTCCCGAAATAAATGTACATTTGTGAAAACAAATTAACAAGATGCGAAAGACTTTCCGAGACAAATTTACAAGTGGTGAAACACTTTTACAAGACAAGGATTAGCAGCAAATAGCCAGTTCGAATGTTGTTGATCAAGGAATGTTTTGCCCGTTTTGTGGTGAGCACATGAGTCGATTAACGCATTTTTGTTTTTCATCTGGTTTCATGTCGGTCTTTAGAATTTTTAAATGGCACAGACCAGACACAAGGACCAAAGCATGGACATCTCAACAGCTGTAAAATGCTGAACAAAGTGTAGCATAGCCGTCGCTATCGGAAGTATGTGAATGAACGTTAGTAGCATGATTAGCTGGCGACTGCTAACTTTCTATTTTGAAACGTGGCTTTGTTAATTTTAGCAGAAAAAACGTGCTTTTCAGAGCCCTAAACATGACACCATGTCAATGAGGACCTCATTGTGATATTGTTGTGTCCCTCAAGATATTCTTTGCACTGTTGCAGCATATCTGGTCCATCGGTCTGGTCCATGCCCCTTAAACACTCTAAAGACCGACCGCACGAAAAACAAAACCGCGTTAATCGGCTCGTGTTCGCCACAAAATGGCCAAAACATTCCTTTTTTTCAATTTGCACTTTACAATTGTTAGATTGTTAGAGATGCCTGTTTTGTATGACAGGCCATTGTGATGTTTTCATGCCACAGTGTAGTGTAATTGGAATTTTATTAATAATTTAAAAAAATTCTCCATGTTGGTTCACCATGAACTCCATCGGCAACAACAAGCCAACAAAATTTCGGGACATGTAAATGTGTTAAGGACCAAGGTACGTTTTATCAGTCCATTTCCTGGCCATAAAAGACAGGAGCAGAAACAAAAAAACAAGCTGTTTTGTCGTTTTTCCGTTCTGCGAAAAAACAAAAACATGGTTCCTTTTTTTCGTTTTTTCCTTTTCATCAAATAAATTAAAATACCACTCCATATTTCGTTTCATTGGTAGGCGGGGCTTCGAAGCCCGCCAGTGCGGTGCCCTTCAAAATAAGGGTCCTACCCTTCATAATAAAGCTCCTGCGCCGGCAGGCATGGAGAAACTGACTTTCGTTGTATTGCCTGCCCCCGTATGCACTTATTCTAAATCAAAGCAAGTAGTGTACGCAGTACAGGGTTTACACGGAAGTAGGCTATTTATTGATTGAGTGAGAGAGAGATATTTATTGGTTATTAAACACACAAGTCAAGACCGACGAGGCCCGCTGAAAGTAGGTATTTAGAATGACCAGCAAGTGTCGCCATGCCTCAACGTTGCCATCAATCATCCCCTACAGACAGCCTACAGGTGTCCAAGGGTACCCATTTTGATCTTCGGAGCTGGGGTATTGGTGGTGGATTTCGGGTATCCCTACCAGTAGCTGGTTGCTGCAGCTGTGCTAATATACACGTAGGGCTGTCACAGCCCCACTCCCTCCCAACTCCCTCATCGCCTGTCTCCACCAGTGTTGGATGACCAAGAATTTCCTCAAACTCAACGGCAATAAATCTGAGGCCCTGCTCATCGGCTCCAAATCAACACTCACCAACCTCCATATCACCCCAGCATCCCCCATCATCATAGACAACATCCCAGTCTCCTTCTCTCCCCAGGTCAAGAGCCCATACTGGACAGCACCCTCTCTTTTGCTCCCCACACCCATAACATCACCCGGACAGCCTTCCTTCACCTTCGAAACATCTCAAGACTCCGCCCCTCACTCACCCAATCAAGTACCGAAATCCTGGTCCACTCATTTGTCACCTCTTGCATTAATCACTGCAACACCCTCCTCATCGGAAACTCACCAACAGACTGCTTTTATTATTAATTATGCTTTTATTGTTTTACCAGTGTTTTAACAATGTTTTAACAGCACTTTGTTATTTATGTGTGTATGTATTACGTATGGATGTATGTATGTATGTTTTTAACTTTGTAAGGACACCTTGGGTCACTTGAAAGGCGCTTGAAATAAAATGTATTATTATTATCATTAGTTATTATTATTATAGCATTATATGTGATGAATCATTATATATAGTATTATATGTGATATATAACGTGACATCTTGAGGAAGTTAGACAAAGCAGAGATGAGACCAAATCCTGGTGAACAAACAATAGTCTTTAATACAGCCATCTGTAAAGCTTACACAGGGTACACATCAACATGTTTGTCTAACAAGAACAAAGTCAGAAAAAAGCTAAATATTAAAAAAAGAAAAACCCACATAACATTACGTCACAAAATTGTTAAACCTTTGAAATAACAAGTAACAGCAAGATCCATCCCATACACACGTTACAGTAACTTCAGCTTCAAATCCGACAGATCAGACGTTTCGGCTCTCCCTACACATATCTTTTTACAATATTAATGATGTCCTTCCATGGTCTTTTCCAATCTGGTGTTTACTTGAGCATCTACCGTATATAATCAGAACAGCCGTTTTACAGGCAGGTAGGCAGGCAGGCAGACATACAGACAGTCAGCAGACAGACACATACACACACAAATACGTTTCTGGAATAAATTAATAATAGATATAAGAAAATTGATTATAATGCCTATAGGGATGGCAAACACCAATTATATCAAGAGCAATAGGATATGAACCCCAGCCTTGTAATTTTACAAAATGCTATGTTTATAAAGTAGAAGTGCATTGTAGGCTTGAAAGAAAATGTATAAAGCAGTATGCTAACCTTGGATCCTGTGTGCATTCCAGGACTGCACCACCCGGCCAAGTCCAGTCTCTGCTGCCTGACATGTAAGTGTGGAGACACAATATTGTGTCAAGTTGTCCTCCATGTCAAGTTCCTCCTGGTCTACGAGGTGGATGAGAGCCCTTTTCAGCGGGTAGTTTACCCTGTTGTTGACCTCTGGCCACATCCTTTCAACAACATGATTCTTCAACATGAAAAGAGCAAAAACAAAAGGTTAAATTGACTTTCAATTATGACAATTATTACCTGTAGCTAATAGTAATCCCAAATAATGAGACATACACACAAATATTATGGGGCTGTTTTCATCAATATTATCTATGACCAAGGACGGCAAACGCCCGATTATTATATGTCTTATAAAGCGGGGTACACAGATAGGAATTTCTCAATCTTAAAATATTCTTTATCCCAGCTTCTACCCTGCTTAAGAGGACAATAGGGCAACTTACATGTGTTGACGATGTTTGCAAATATGGCTGCCTCGCTGTGTTATTCCTATAGCTTGCCAGTTTCTCCTGCATGAAAAGGGTCAAGTAGAACTCTTTTCCATGGTCTACTCGGATCTGGTCCCACATTCCGTACTGCAGGACAGCACTTCTGGAAAACATCAACACGGGTATCACAGTTATCAACTTACTCAACTTCCTTGTTGTCCATCCTGCTTCATGATTGGCTAGATTCCGTTCCATGTCAAAATTCAGCGAGTCCTCACTCAGAGTCAGCTCCCCCCACACACATGAGGAGTTTTCGTATATATTGGACAAGTTACATTTTTACGATAGTTGGCTCTGACTCTTTTCGGACCCGATTTAGTAACAAATTAACTTTTAACACACATCAGACCACAGGATCATCTTATAGGATTGTCTTATAAGACATAATCAGGTCGTCCTTGGTCGGGAAGGAGGGAAATCGGGGCACAAACAGCCCGATTAAATCTCTATGCCTACCCCTCTTTAGATGACGTAGTTGGACAATGTCTACGATGTAAAACAATATTATGGAACAGAGCCCACAAAGTTACCTGAACACGTCTTGATATATTGTCAGGTTGTTTTTGACAGGCATAGTGGAATGGTTGACAATTTTGCTGGAGAAACCGTCTACAGAGAGGACATGTGTCACACCAAACATCACCAACTTTTCATTCTGATCCAAGTGCAGTTTGTGACCCATGTCCTCGGCACTGTAGGGCACTGTATTCAGGCTCCTCGATCTCTGTAATTTGACTAAAAACAACAAAAGGCAAAAAGTTATGGTATTTTCACAGTGGCCACCTACGCTAGAAGAAAAGCTTACTATTAGTTTCATAACACCTACCAGATGACAATCGGCATGATATGGCTGCTTAACTTGTCTCAAGATGCTACCAATGTGCCCCTCGGATGCTCCGATTCCTTTTGAAGACAGGTAACCAGTCATCATTCGCCTTCCATGCTGTGGTCCAGTCTGAAATTGAAGATGGATGTGTTTCAATCAGCTAATTGCGATCTTTAAATATCGAATAAATAGGCACATGGTGTTAAAAAATATATTTTTTTAATGTTCTGGAGTCCACAGGTGGGGGGATGTACATGACAGCGTGATGACGGGGAGGGGGAACCAATCCCCGCGCACTTTTCGTACCACACCAGCTGGTCACCGCCAGACAGTGCTGAAAGCTGTGGACACAGAGTAGCCACAGAGGACGGGGGTTTCTTTCTCCACCGCCTGACACTGATCGAGTCGAGCCAGGTATAGGTCCACTCATGTTATCCGGCCCTTCCTGGAGACCCAGCTAGCAGAGGTTCCCTACGCTGGAAAGGGAGCGTTTCATTTATTTATAGTCTGTGAGAGGAGCTAGCAACCACTGTAATAATCAACCAATCAATCAATCTAGCCATCCTTCCCTTCACCCATCACAAGCTAATGGTCATTTTCACTGTCAATCATAGCTATAGATTGTGCTAGCTATGCTTTAATCATCAATTGCATAGCAGTTTCTGCCATTCCTGAGGACAGTTATTCCCAACCATTTTTGCCTGTAAAAATAGTCTACATGGCACCCATCATAATTCTTTGTGTTCTATTTTTGCTTATATCTTTGTCATGGACCAATATTATTCTAATCTGGGAGAGTATATTTACTGTAACACCGGCAGTCTTTGACCCTGCATTGCTACAATTATACTTGGTTTCTTTGAATGACTAAGAAGGCTAGACATAAAGTAGAATAAGACCAAAGTCTAAGAGAAAGAAACAACTGTCTCTTCAATAAAGCCACAAGTCATTCAGATAAACTTAAACATGAAAATATCAACAACAAAAAAATTTCAGAAAACAATTTTTAACTGTAGAAAACATAAATATAAAACATAAGCACATCTGAAAAACATTCCAATTTTGAAATTAGTCACTACTGAGTTGACCTCAGGTAGCCAAGTGCTGCAGACAGTCCTGCTACTTCAGTGTAGGTGGGCAGCTCATCCCTGCACTTGAGGCACTGATCTGAATTTTCTTCCCACTCTCTGACACAGTCCACACACCCCACCAGGCGCCAACCGCAGGATGAAAACATGGGCCGAGTCATCGTAACTGGAAAAAGAAATACGGGTATGTAAAAATAACATATTGATTAGGCTTGATTAGGGATCTGGATGAGTCATTTCAAGGCATTTCAATCTAGACAACTGGATTTATTTTTGTCTTGGATGTTTCACCCCTTATCCAAGTAATTTCATCAATTCATGCAGACTAGACTTCCCAATCTACTTAGATGAAGCCATTTGAGTAGCCTGGTGTCTTTCTCCTAAATTCATAATTTCAAGTGTTACGGTCGTCGGGTCGCCCGTCAGAGGAGGCTTGTGTTCTTTTTCTAAGGTGTCTGCTGTTTCCAGCCCGGCCTCTGCATTGGGGTTCCCCCGTCATGGCCACGCCCCTCGCCTGCGTCATCCACCTTCGCCCCGCCCCGGGGAGATTCCCTCTCACCACTTGTCAGCGGCTCTGGGCAATCCGGCTGATTGACTGGCTACAAAAGACAATTCAAGCTCAGCAGCGGGGGCGGACTTTGAGAGGAGTACTGTGTGTATAGTGCGCTGTCCGACCCCCTCGATTGAACAATTTGTGACCTGTGTGTCCGAGTCTGGTTTTTTCCTCGTTGGTTTGATTGTTTTCGTTGTTTCTTTCCCACCTGACCGTGGACACGGTCTTTGTTTTTTGTTTGGTGTGAAACAGTTAGTTTTGTGTGAGAACCGTATTTTGTTTTCCGGAGCGTGGCTCCTGTGTAACTTTGTTTGTGGTTTATTTGCTTTTGTTTCATTAAGGTATCGTTAGAGCCTGTAGCACAGCTCCGAGAGATTTGTTTGTTATTTACACATTTTTTTTTTTTATAACTAAATTACCTTATGAGTCCGGAGCATGGCTCCGAGTAATTTAATTTGTCATTGACCAGTTTGTTTGTTTCTGTTACATTTCCTATTTAGTCCGGAGCGTGGCTCCGCGTAGTTTTGTTGTTTCATTTTTTTGTTGGCCAAATAAAGCCTGGTTTATTAGAATTTTATCCTGTTGCCGCCTGGTTCCTCCTTCCCCTAGCCAACTCCTGGGACTGGGTTGTAACATCAAGACAAAAACTCAACACTACTACATTTGATACTTTGATGTTATGCCGACCAATATTCAAACATGCAGAATGGAAGCAGTACCTCTGCAGACCAAACAGATGAAGGCCTGTTTGAATTCCAGCCAAAGTTGCGGCTGAGGGTCACAAGGCTGCGGATGCTCGTTGTGGCTTCCTCCAGCCCTTGGGACACCTCCAGCAGTTCCTCCACTTGGTCCCGTAGCCTTTGGACATCTTCATTTCTGCATTTGGCACATTAAGCATACTGTTGACGAATTTTAAGAATTGAAGTCATTTGAGAAATAAGCATACTGTGTATAGGTTATTTGAGAATGATTGTATTGTGAAAGTTTGAGCTATGACAAGGAAAAATAAAATAAAATGGAGAAGCAATGACACGATTCATGGTTTAACTTGATAGTGGTCTGAACCAAACCCCAAAGGAAACCCACAATGGCATGATGCGAACATGCAAAGTCAACATTAAGAGTGCTTTGGCCAACTAGAGATTCCCACCCCGGACCTTGTTGGTGTCTGGGCAACCACTGATCCACAGTGGCTTATTTTTTGCTCACAGACAGCTTTAGTTTTTGGAGGATGATAGACACAGTTGCCTCTGCTTCTGTAAATCGCACCATGACCACTCTCGTTGAAAATAGCTTCCCCTCCACCACCTCGGACACATGAAGGGCCCTGTAATGCATAAACAGTAATGAAGCAAACCGAGCTACATAACTACATTCATTTGGTTAAACAGCCCAACCTGTAAGCCCATGTAAAACTTTAAATGCACCACACTTCTGATTTGTCTGTAGTAATATGTTGTTTACATTCAGTATGCTCAGTATGCTTAAAATTAGATTGTAAATTATTAACTTGAGCGCTATTAACCATTATAATTTGCCCTTTCAATAGACACATTAAGTTACCATATGTCCCTACCTTTGAAATGACTTTGGCGTAGAAACTGATCTGGCCAGTACACTCATGTTTCCAGCGACCTGCGGGTCACTCCGAAAGCTAAACTGGCGAGATGTGGCTGGGGCTGATGTATGTGCTGGTGCTGCCGCTGTCTCATGAGTCTCCCCAGTTTCTCCATGCACTTCATAGTGATCATAGCAGCTCCAGGGAGCTGACACTACCACCCTCAAGTGGAAAAATGGCAACGTTTGCTTGATCCGTCAAGTACAAACTGGGCATGTTGACGGTGGTTGCCAGACCCATCGCACGCAGTCGTTAGTTCTATGGGGTGGGTAAAAGTAAAAAAGAGAGACTGGACCAAAAAAATCTAACACCACAACGTAGTCCGGCGGCACCTCTGGAGCTCCGTTTGCTCCAGGCGGATGCTTTGAAGCGTCTGAGCGCGCAAAAAACGCTTCACCCAGGGGCGTGCTGGCCATCTGGAAGACAGGGAAAGTTCCCGAACGGCCGGTACCCAGGACGGCCGGCGGCCCCCAGCCGGGCCGCGGAAATATCAATCAGTGCCTACCCCCACCCTCTCTTTGGAAGAACACAAGCCACCGCGATCGCGCATATCCGACTATTGCCAGCGAGTCGCGCGATATCGATTAGCAGCGACACCCGCTCTGAAGGTCAGCGTCGGACCCATTTTTGCCGTAACCAGGCAGTCGAAACTATCCATTCCGAAAACAGGATTATGGCGGCTCCTCTGTAAACTCCCAAAACGTAACCTGTGTTAATGCAATTTCTAGTGCTACTGGAAGTGGCAGTGATTCTTCTGCTCTGTCTTCTTCACAGACAGATCAACACAAAACCTACCTGGAAAATGCGTGCAATTCTCTCTACACGCATATCATCCAGTCTGAGCGTGATTCTCTTGTTTCCCTTGTAAAGTATGAACGTCTCCATTTTTCTGAAAAGGATGCTGCTGCTGCTGCTGCTGCTGCTGCACAATGCCGGAGGTAAAGAGAGCGATGGGTGGGTGGGCTCGAATTTAAGGGGTGCGTCACCTGCTCGTCAGTAATTGGCGCAAACGTTTGGGCGGTTTGCTGCCGCGGGAACCGGATGTGGAAAATACTGCGAAGAAAAACCTCCGTAAATCGTCAGACGAAGAAGAAATGTTTTAAAAAGTAGAAGAAGATAGACTCATCCAAGTTGGCGGTTGATGCAACGGTCTAGGTTGTCACCTGTTGGAGAAAAAATTTGGAGCAAAAACCGAATTGAAGGCATGGCCTTCAATTAAGCACATGCTCCTTCTCCTGCGCGTTCTTTCGAGTCTTAGGATTAAGCCAGGAATCATTCCTTGCCATTCGGAGTCACCGTTCTCCTTTTATTTAAGCAGTAGAACATAAACCGGTTACAAGTCTAACCCCGAGGAGGGAGAGAGAGTGCACAACCAGTACAGCAACATGGTCTGCCTTCCTCTCTCTCCTTTCTCTGTCGCCCTGCGCTAACATTTATACTCTATCTAGCGGAATGTGTGTTTGTCCAGATGCAGGGGAAAGACAGCAAGTCTGCTCTTTGATCCTCCTTACATGGGTGGTCGTAAAGTCACCCCCCTTCTTGGGTCTTGTCCTGCAACGTCTCACGCACACACATTCACGCCATCCTACCCTTCCTAACCTGCTGTATGTTTAGAGTCAATCATTGTGAAGTATTTTTAGAGTTTATTGCTATTTAGGTAAACAACTCATCATCTGTTCCTTCCCTTATCTGTTTCCCTCCTTGGTCATAAAACCATTAACATTCTTTAACTTACCCCCTCATTCTGCCTTTACTTTAATTTTTTACTCTTTCAATCCCTCCTTGAACACAGCTTACTGTGTTCACCATTAACTTTCTTCTGAATTGTTCCCTCTATCATTCTCCCCGGCGCAGTGAACACGTCAACTGCCACAAATCATGAATACAGTGGAACAAATTAACAATCCCTTACCAAACGTTACAATCAACCCGTTCCATGATCCTAACAATTTATTGAGCCAATTAGTGAGTGGCTGGGCCGGTGGCTCAGTGGGCACAGGAGAAAAACACTGGTTTGTGTGGTGGTTTGTGTCGCACAATTGGATTTGTGTCCAGCCAACGCAGATTAAAAAGAAGTGGTCGGACGTCAAGCAGCCAGACAGGTGGGGGTCAGCTGAGAGAGGAGCTCACACACGCCC
>CAESWR010002596.1:0-27342 GCA_903171835.1 Mullus surmuletus | reverse complement strand
CCCCCCCCCCCTTCTATGTGAGCAGGGCTCTGCCTGTGGGGGGGTGAGGTGTCTTGTAGCCAAATGGTGGTGCAAAGTTCATGGTGGTAGTAGCTGCTGCTGCTGCACTGGAGCTTCAGGTGGGGGTGCTGTGGGCATCACTTTCTCAGCCTCTTTATTGGTTTACGACCCTGTGGCAGCTTTTACGACAGTTGCTGCAGCAGTAGGATCTCCCCCCTCTTCTCCCCTCTCTGCTCCTTTTCACCCCTGATCTCCTCTTCCACATCAAGGCTGATCATGTCCATGCTTAGAATTGCTTCTCCATCCAGTTTATTCATTTTTCCTTGATGATGAATACCAAGAGGGAGCCGATGTTGGGATTTTTTTTTTTTTTTCATATGGTGGTGGCTGTTCTTGCATCTTCTTCAGTTAGTTATTCATTTATTCCTCCCTATTGTCTTCTGTGTCCAGGCACTTAACCCTCTCTCTCACCCATCAAACAACACACTTATTTAACTTAAATTTAGCTTATCATTTGTGCTCCGCCGCTATTAAAATTCATCTTCATTACAATTTTGCTTTTCTTTTTAATAGTACATTCATCTTACCATGCCGTGGATTTTATTCTGCTTTTACTATTTTGTGGAATTGTAAACTAATTTTATTTTATTTTAAGCAGCCTATTTATTTCCATTTTATTCCTACTTGGTCAGCACTCAACATGTCCTATTTTATGTGTGCTATTCAAATTGACCTTTGACCTTTGGCTTCTCATGATGAGGTCCCTTGTACCAGAAACCACACCTTTTTTAACCCCAATTTGATGCCATGTACTGATATGACATAAATCCCTTTTTAATACTTCACTACTTCTCTAGGAAATGCTGCACACATTAATTTGGAAATGCAGGGAATATTAAATTTGAAATCTGCCATTTTCATGCTATGCTCCCCCAAAGTTACAGCAATACATCAAGTACACAATATTTTAAATGTATGTTATCTCAGCCAAGTCTGCCTTTCCCCCCAGTTATGCTTCACTGCTTTTTTTCTCTTTAACACAAAATTGTGAGACTACTGACCTCAAGCAACAACGTCGCACCACACCTCATAATTTGGATATATTCAATATGCAGAATTCGATGAAACAGGTTCTGCTTACCTTTTTATATGGACGTCCCAGAGTGTGGCGTTCCGCTGCAGCCTTCCATCAGGTCTGATTCCTCAGAAATTTTCTTTTGTCCAAAACTTTTTGTTTTTGCTCTTTTGAAATTCCAGAATCATGTTGCTGAAAGGATGTGGCCAGAGGTCAACAACAGGGTAAACTACCCACTGAAAAGGGCTCTCATTCACCTCGTAGACCAAGGACATCATTAATATTGAAAAAAGATATGTGTAGGGAGAGCCGAAACGTCTGATCTGTCGGATTTGAAGCTGAAGTTACTGTAACGTGTGTATGGTATGGATCTTGCTGTTACTTGTTATTTCAAAGGTTTAACATTTTTGTGACATAATGTTATGTGGGTTTTTTTTTTTAATATTTAGCTTTTTCTGACTTTGTTCTTGTTAGACAAACATGTTGATGTGTACCCTGTGTAAGCTTTACAGATGGCTGTATTAAAGACTATTGTTTGTTCACCAGGGTTTGGTCTCATCTCTGCTTTGTCTAGCCTCCTCAAGATGTCACGTTATATATCACATATAATACTATATATAGTGATTCATCACATATAATACTATAATAATAATGTAGTGTGTTTCGCCTTTCCTCATGTTTAACGCTACATTTCTTGGGATTAAGACATCTCCACCAAATCTTCCACCAAAGACAACTTGTTTCCCCCACCAAGGAATAAAGATGTCAGCATGAGCCTCGCCAGATCAGCTAGAGGTTCCTCGGCCAGCAATAAAGAGCACTGGACTGGACACGGAGGTCAAGAATTGACCTTTCATATAAACACAATCTTTCCAGGCCCGATAAAGATCAGGTTTGGAACAACAAACCTTCCTTTCAAGCCAAGGAAGCAACACCAGACCTCGGTCGTAAAACCTGGACAAAGGAATGGACATCACATTCACACACTGATGAAATCTAACTTAATAAAATATGTAATCTCCCGAATTCGGTTTTAACCTGAACCATTTCACCACACCGATGAATTTCGTCCAACTCCGGTTGTTCTACGACATTTGTAGGCTAGGTTCTTAAATTCCCGATTTAATTAGCTGATCACACGAAGAGTCACACTGACCCCCGATGACCAACAATAATAACTGTGAAGACACTCTTTCCACAGGCAGAGGCAGTTCACCCTCAAATAGACATGTGATTTATAATCCTATTTACGTATTTAAAGGGTATAATCTATAATCTTGCTGTTTAGATTCTATAGATATGTTACGCTGCAGAAAATGTTAACATTTTACATGCATTAATGATTACTGTCATGTAGTCAAATGAAGGCACGTTCCCTTTTTGATATTCATCATTTACTAATTCAGCAACTGGAGAATATCGGTAAGGAAGTGTTTTGTAAGAATTACATCAGTGAAATGTGTATGATCTGAACTTCTTGGAGACAAAGGAAATCAAATGTATTGAACATTCTGGTTTTGGCGGGTTTTCCATGTCTCCCCCTTCTCTTTTCTCCATCCTCTTGCTGCCATAAAATCTGCATCTCTCCAATGAGATGCTCTTCCTAGCCACATGCCCAACTAGGATAAAAACACACGCGCATCCGTTGTTCACCCTCTCTTAGCTCTTTTAGCTCTTTTTGCTCTTTTAGCTCTTAGCTCTTTTACTCTTTTACTTATGCTCTTAGCGCTTCTATCCTTAGCCTTAACTTTTCCGTTTTTATCTTTTTCGCTTTGTTTTAATTTTGAGTCTTCCACGTTATTTTGGCTTCCTTTTTGTCGACTTACTGGTGTCATCCAGAGTAACTTTACACCTCTTGCAAGTCTTGGATGCTTGAAGCAACTTCTTTGCTGTTCCCAGTTTAATCCAGAGTTGTTTTCGTGGCCGCCCTCGCTTCACTTTCCGGCCTATTTTTGGTATTTTGACTTTTAGTTACAAAGATCGCTAAGACTTTGTAAGTCCTAATTTTACCTCACCTAAGTCTTTTATATTCTTTTCCCCTGTTAATACGCGTAAACAGGAGGAACATTTTTTCAGACCCGTTTAATATTTTTATTTGACTTTTGATAACCTTCAACGTTCAAAACTCAAGTCTGAGTTTGAAGAAGGTGAAAGATCTACTGGCCAGGGAGATTATTTTCATTTTTATTCAAATAAAGAACCGAGCAGATTTTCCATCAGCTGAGTTTTGTACCCGACATCCCTGCGAACATCACCGTATCCTGAAACACATCAGGATTTTGGAGCTACAACGTGGACGTCCTGACATCGCTGACGTCACCAGAACCTCGGAGAGCCAACCTCGCCGACGTTACTAGATTCAACACAATCCTTTGGAGTTCCAACGCAAACGTCATCCTGGTACAAAGTAAGACCTCCAACTCCACACCACAGTGATATTAAGTTGATGCCAATAGGGATTTACTAGTACATACAATTTCTTTACAAGCCGTTTTTAAAGAGATTTTAGATAAATTCTTTTATTTTGATACTTTCATTTTACTTTGTCTTTTCTTTCCTATTTTCACTTTTCCTCCTGCCATCTCTTACCCTTCCGCCAACAAATATCCAGCAAACAATCCATCATTCACTACCATCACTTATAGTTTTGATCTGTTATCTGATTTTGTTTACCATTATTATTTTTCAATAAATTGTTCATATCCATACTGAGATTGTGTTGTGATACTTCTTCTTGCAAGAAATAGATCAATGTATTAAGAATTCACGATTTCAGACGAGATTGCTTCAAAATGTTTTAAGGTTAATTATTAAACAATTAATAATTGACTTCCGGATAATTGCGGTGGTGCCCCTAACGAGACAAAGGTAAATTTATCCAAATTTACCCCAACATCGCTACAGCCCTCATAGCAAAACCAGAGAAGCAACCAGAACAGACAAAATACTGTCCTCAGTCTGTACTAACATAAACTAATTAAGAAAACAAAACAGCAAATCATTTTGGCATAAAAGAGACGACATGGGTTGACTGAGCTCCTATCAAAGTTCTGGATCTGCATCACTCCATAACATAAGCAAACTTTGCTCGTAACTGCTTTCATCTTTAGAATTTCCATACAGGACGCTCTAACCCATGTCTCACCATGTTCGAAAATAAAGCTAACAGAACTAAAATAATTCAGAACAAAATAAACAAAATTGTAGAAAGTAGAAAACCAAAATTAAAATTCTGTGAGAAATTTTCAACACTTGCGAACTCTAAGCCAGACTGAGAAGCTTGGCTGCAAGGTTGCCAAGGGCAGGACAAGATAATAGCAACACGATAATATCATGATAACGACAAAAGGCAGAAGCTTCACAAACATATAGACAGGTAACCGAAAACTACCCCAAATCAAATCAAAGGCGCTCTAACATATTATCTTTCCCTTCATCAAAAAATCTAACTTTGAGTAACAAGGGTGAGATCAGCGGAATCAAACCTGCATCTTTCTCCAACCCAGCAGAATCACAGCACGCACAAATACTTGCCTGCCCTTTGTCTGGGGGACGGCCGTCAGACCCTTTTCATTCGCTAGGATATTAAGCACTTAATGGGCTGTTTTTTTTTCTACCCTGAACAGCAAACCAGTTGCCCAGCAATTCATCCTGTTCTCAGCACTCATAAACACATGGCTACCCTTTTGTCCGGGGGACGTCAGTCTGACCCTTTCCTTCTCTGGGATAGCATTTCATGGTCTGGTATTACCTACAGAATCACGGTCCCTGCCCGAATCTTTTCTGTTTATCGGGATGCCTCCCGATGTTCAGGAGATCAAATCTTGGCCTGGCCTCTGCCTATGGAACCATATAATTTCAAACAAACTCTAGTGTTGTTACCTCGAAGTTAGCGCTTTAGGTGAATTTAGTGGGAAGGAATCATGTTAAATAACTACCCCATAATATGAAACAGAACACAACCAAGACAAACAAAACATTAGAAGTTAACAAAAACATAGAAACTCCAACCTCACAGCAAACTTACCCAAAATCTCGGATGGCGTCACCCTTTTCCGGCACTCCATTTCCTCAGACTTCAAACAGAACACAGCAACAGTAATTCGATTTTCAAAAGGACCCATACCTCTATAATATTTGGTGCGCAGGTTGCAAGTGTGTGTTTTTGGTCTGGAAAAGAAATTCTGAAGAAGGTCTCACGGCACCATCTGTTGAGGAAATTCGCAGCATAAATCCATGGGTCAAAGTTTGCTGTGAGGATGTGAGTTTATTCAGCAAGCCGGCGGTCCGCCATGCCGGTAGGCGGGTGAACCCACCAACATAGTTGATGGGCTTACCAAGAATGTCCGTGGTGGCATCTTTCTTATACATCTACATCAAAGAAATCAGGGCAGGACCAAATGTTTAGGCAGGAAGTGGACAGAGTAACCAATCAACATGCAGGAATCTGCAGGACAGTGAGATGCTAATTCAGACAACATAGAGGAATGAGGAGACATCGAGAGTCTAGGTGGTCGGAGACTAGTAAGATGTGGATTCAGATGAGGACAAAAGGTGAGGCGCACTGAGAGACATCATGATGGTCCGAGGTGTGAACCTTGGAAGGTTTCCTGCAGAGTTCAGAGGGCAGAGGGGCTCTGTTCCTTCTTGGAACAGGAAAGGGGGGTGTGGAGGCTTAGGGGGGGGTGGGGGGGAAATTTGTCGTAAAAGTCCATGTGGCACGTATTTCAACACACAATGCGTATTTTAAAACATTTTCGTCATCAAGGCTGAAAAGAAGGAGGAGGGGTGAAGCATGTGCTCTTAACCGGGATGGAGATGCTCATTCTGGGCTAGGATATCCAGGAGAGCCGCCCTGGAGGTTTCAAAGGAGGAGGAAGAGTGACGCACCTGCTCTTAGCAGGCATAGGGATGCTAATTCTGGGGCAGGAGATCCAGGAGAGCAGCCCTGGAGGTTCAAAAGAAGGAGGAGGGGTGAAGCACCTGCTCCTAGCTGGGATGGAGATGCTTGTTCTGGAGGAGGAGATCCAGGAGAGCAGCCCTGAAGATTTAAATGGAGGAGGAGGTGTATGGCACCTGCTCTTAGCCAGGATGGAGATGCTCATTCTGGGTTACGAGATCCAGGAGAGCCGCTTTGGAGGTGTGGATGATGATGGAGGATGATACACCTGCTCCTGTCCGTGAATGAGATGCTCATTCTGGACTACAAGATCAAGGAAAGCACCCCTGGAGGTTTAAAAGGAAGACGAGGGGTTAAGCACCTGCTCCTAGCCGGAAATGAGACGCTCATTCTGCGCCACGAGATTCACAAGAGCACCCATGGAGGTTTAAAAGAAGGAGGAGGGGTGAAGGTCCTGCTCCGAGCTGGGATGGAGATGCTTATTCAGGGCTACAAGATCGAGGAGAGCATCCCTGGAGGTTTAAAAGAAGAACGAGAGGTGAAGCACCTGCTCTTAGACGGGATGGAGATGCTCATTCTGGGCTATGAGATCAAGGAGAAAACCCCTGGTGGTTTAAAAGGAGGAGGCGGGGTGAAGCACCTGCTCTTAGCCGACATGTAGAAGCCCCTGCTCTTAGCCGGCATGGAGATGCTCATTCTGGGCTACGAGATCCAGGAGAGCTGCCTTGGAGGTGTGGATGATGATGGAGGATGATACACCTGCTCCTATCCATGAATGAGATGCTCATTCTGGGCTACAAGATCAAGGAAAGCACCCCTGGAGGTTTAAAGGAAGGAGGAGGGGTGAAGCACCTGCTCTCAGCTAGCATGCAGATGCTTATTTTGGGGCAGGAGATCCAGGAGAGCAACACTGGAGGTTTAAAAGAAGGAGCAGGGGTGAAGCACCTGCTCTTAGCCGACATTTAGATGCTTATTCTGGGGCAGGAGATCCAGGAGAGCACCCATTGGAGGTTTAAAAGAAGGAGGAGGGGTGAAGCACCTGCTCCTAGCCGGGAATGAGATGCTCATTCTGGGCTACAAGATCCAGGAGAGCCCTTGGAGGTTTGAAAGAAGGAGGAGGGATGAAGCCCCTGTTGTTGGCCTGCATGGAGATGCCTATTCTGGGGTAGGAGATCCAGGAGAGCACCCCTGGAGGTTTTAAAGAAGGAGGAGTGGTGAAGCACCTGCTCCTAGCCGGCATGTAGATGCTTATTCTGGGCTACTAGATTGAGGAGAGCACCCGTGGAGGTTTAAAAGACGGCGGAGGAATGAAGCACCTGCTCCTAGCCGGGAATGAGTTGCTCATTCTGGGCTACGAGATCAGGAGAGCACCCGTAGAGGTTTAAAAGAAGGAGGAGGGGTGAAGCCAATAATCTTGGTCTGCATGGAGATGCTCATTCTGGGGCAGGAGATCCAGGAGAGCATCCCTGGAGGTTTAAAATAAGAAGGAGGGGTGAAGCACCTGCCGTTAGCCGGGAATGAGATGCTTATTCTGGGCTACGAGATCAAGGAGAGCACCCCTGGTGGTTTAAAAGAAAGAGGAGGGGTGAAGCACCTGCTCTTAGCCGACATGTAGATGCTTATTCTGGGGCAGGAGATCCAGGAGAGCACCCATTGGAGGTTTTAAAGAAGGAGGAGGGGTGAAGCACCTGCTCCTAGCCTGGAATGAGATGCTCATTCTGGGCTACGAGATCCAGGAGAGCACTCCTGGAGGTTTAAAAGAAGGAGGAGGGATGAAGCACCTGCTCCTAGCTGGGATGGAGATGCTCATTTTGGGTTACAAGATCCAGGAGAGCCCTTGGAGGTTTAAAAGAAGGAGGAGGGATGAAGCCCCTGCTGTTGGCCAGCATGGAGATGCCTATTCTGGGGTAGGAGATCCAGAAGAGCACCCTTGGAGGTTTAAAAGAAGGAGGAGGGGTGAAGCACCTGCTCATAACGGGGTGGAGATGCTCATTCTGGGCTACGAGATTCAGGAGAGCCGCCTTGGAGGTGTGGATGATGATGGAGGATGATACACCTGCTCCTAGCCGTGAATGAGATGACCATTCTGGGCTACAAGATCCAGGAAAGCAATCCTGGAGGTTTAAAGGAAGGAGGAGGGGTGAAGCACCTGCTCTCAGCCGGCATGTAGATGCTTGTTCTGGGGAAGGAGATCCAGGAGAGCACCCCTGGAGGTTTAAAAGAAGGGGGAGGGGTGAAGCACTTGCTCCCAGCCGGCATGTAGATGTTTATTCTGGGGCAGGAGATCCAGGAGAGCACCCCCGGAGGTTTAAAAGAAGGAGGAGGGCTGAAGCACCTGCTCCTAGCCGGGATGGAGATGCTCATTCTGGGCTAAGAGATCCATGAAAGCACCCCTGGAGCTTTAAAAGAAGGAGGAGGGGTGAAGCCCCTGCTCTTAGTCGGCATGGAGATGCTTATTCTGGGGCAGGAGATCCAGGAAAGCCCCTGGAGGTTTAAAGGAAGGAGGAGAGGCGAAGCACCTGCTCTTAGCCGGAATGTAGATGCTTATTCTGGGGCAGGAGATCCAGGAAAGCCCCTGAAGGTTTAAAGGAAGGAGGAACTGGTGAAGCACCTGCTCTTAGCCGGCATGTAGATGTTTATTCTGGGGCAGGAGATCCAGGAGAGCACCCCTGGAGGTTTAAAAGAAGGAGGAGGGGTGAAGCACCTGCTCCCAGCCGGGATGGAGATGCTCATTCTGGGCTAAGAGATCCATGAAAGCACCCCTGGAGGTTTAAAGGAAGGAGGAGGGGTGAAGCACCTGCCCTTAGCCGGCATGTAGATGCTTATTCTGGGCTACGAGATTGAGGAGAGCACCCTTGGAGGTTTAAAAGAAGGAGGAGGGGTGAAGCCAATAATCTTGGTCTGCATGGAGATGCTTATCTGGGGCAGGAGATCCAGGACAGCACCCCTGGTAGTTTAAAAGAAGGAGGAGGGGTGAAGCACCTGCTCCTAGCCGGGATGGAGATGCTTATTCTGGGCTATAAGATCCAGGAGAGCACCCTTGGAGGTTTAAAAGAAGGAGCAGGGGTGAAGCACCTGCTCATAGACGGGATGGAGATGCTTATTCTGGGCTACGAGATCAAGGAGAGCACCCTTGGAGGTTTAAAAGAATGAGGAGGGGTGAAGCACCTGCTCGTAGGTGGGAATGAGATGCTCATTCTGGACTGAGAGATCAGGAGAGCACCCTTGGAGGTTTAAAAAAAGGAGGGGTGAAGCCCCTGCTCTTAGTCGGCATGGAGATGCTTATTATGTGGCAGGAGATCCAGGAGAGCACCCCTGGAGGTTTAAAGGAAGGAGGAGGGGTGAAACATTTTCATCATCAAGGCTTAAAAGAAGGAGGAGGGGTGAAGCATGTGCTCTTAACCGGGATGGAGATGCTCATTCTGGGCTAGGATATCCAGGAGAGCCGCCCTGGAGGTTTCAACGGAGGAGGAAGTGTGACGCACCTGCTCTTAGCAGGCATGGGGATGCTAATTCTGGGGCAGGAGATCCAGGAGAGCAGCCATGGAGGTTCAAAAGAAGGAGGAGGGGTGAAGCACCTGCTCCTAGCTGGGATGGAGATGCTTGTTCTGGAGGAGGAGATCAAGGAGAGCAGCCCTGAAGATTTTAATGGAGGATGAGGTGTATGGCACCTGCTCTTAGCCAGGATGGAGATGCTCATTCTGGGTTAAGAGATCCAGGAGAGCCGCTTTGGAGGTGTGGATGATGATGGAGGATGATACACCTGCTCATAGCCAGGAATGATATGCTTATTCTGGACTACGACATCCAGGAGAGCACCCCTGGAGGTTTAAAAGGAAGACGAGGGGTTAAGCACCTGCTCCTAGCCGGAAATGAGACGCTCATTCTGCGCCACGAGATTCACAAGAGCACCCCTGGAGGTTTAAAAGAAGGAGGAGGGATGAAGGACCTGCTCCGAGCTAGGATGGAGATGCTTATTCAGGGCTACAAGATCGAGGAGAGCATCCCTGGAGGTTTAAAAGGAGGAGGAGGGGTGAAGCACCTGCTCTTAGCCGACATGTAGCAGCCCCTGCTCTTAGCCGGCATGGAGTTGCTCATTCTGGGCTACGAGATCCAGGAGAGCCACCTTGGAGGTGTGGATGATGATGGAGGATGATACACCTGCTCCTGTCCGTGAATGAGATGCTGATTCTAGGCTACAAGATCAAGGAAAGCACCCCTGGTAGTTTAAAAGAAGGAGGAGGGGTGAAGCACCTGCTCTCAGCCGGCATGCAGATGCTTATTTTGGGGCAGGAGATCCAGGAGAGCAACAATGGAGGTTTAAAAGAAGGAGCAGGGGTGAAGCACCTGCTCTTAGCCGACATTTAGATGCTTATTCTGGGGCAGGAGATTCAGGAGAGAACCAATTGGAGGTTTAAAAGAAGGAGGAGGGGTGAAGCACCTGCTCCTAGCCGGGAATGAGATGCTCATTCTGGGCTACCAGATCCAGGAGAGCACTCCTGGAGGTTTAAAAGAAGGAAGAGGGGTGAAGCACCTGCTCCTAGCCGGGATGGAGATGCTTATTCTGGGCTACAAGATCCAGGAGAGCCCTTGGAGGTTTGAAAGAAGGAGGAGGGATGAAGCCCCTGCTGTTGGCCTGCATGGAGATGCCTATTCTGGGGTAGGAGATCCAGGAGAGCACCCCTGGAGGTTTTAAAGAAGGAGGAGGGGTGAAGCACCTGCTCCTAGCCGGCATGTAGATGCTTATTCTGGGCTACTAGATTGAGGAGAGCACCCCTGGAGGTTTAAAAGACGGCGGAGGAATGAACCACCTGCTCCTGGCCGGGAATGAGTTGCTCATTCTGGGCTACGAGATCAGGAGAGCACCCCTGGAGGTTTAAAAGAAGGAGGAGGGGTGAAGCCAATAATCTTGGTCTGCATGGAGATGCTTATTCTGGGGCAGGAGATCCAGGAGAGCATCCCTGGAGGTTTAAAATGAGAAGGAGGGGTGAAGCACCTGCCGTTAGCCGGGAATGAGATGCTTATTCTGGGCTATGAGATCAAGGAGAGCATCCCTGGTGGTTTAAAAGAAAGAGGAGGGGTGAAGCAACTGCTCTTAGCCGGCATGGAGATGCTTATTCTGGGGCAGGAGATCCAGGAGAGTACCCCTGGAGGTTTAAAAGAAGGAGGAGGGGTTAAGCACCTGCTCCTAGCCGGGATGGAGATGCTCATTCTGGTCTATGAGATCCAGGAGAGAAGGCTTGGAGGTGTGGGCTGCTCTCCTGAATCTCTTAGCCCACAATGAGCATCTCCATCCCAGCTAGGAGCAGGTGCTTAACCCCTCCTCCTTCTTTTAAACCTCTTCCGGGGGCCGCCTGCACCACCGCGTAGCCGAGAAAGAGGCTCTTTATCCCCGCAGGGAGCCTCCACAAGCACCCCCTCCTCTCCAGCAGCAGCTCCTGGCACTGTCTTCACCGTCACTTGCCCAAAACAGAGCTCCGTGTGCGGAGACTCCAGACTTCCAGGGCTGCTGTCCTGGATCTTGTAGCCCAGATTGAGCTTCTGCATCCCGGCTAAGAGCAGGTGCTAAACACCTCCGCCTCGATTTAAACCTCGAGGCTGCTCCGCTCCGCTGGATCTTTTTACTCAGAATAAGCATTTCCATCTGGGGTTGAAGCAGGTGCATCATCCTCCATCATCATCCACACCTCCAGGGCGGCTTCGCTCGATTTCTTAGCCCTGGATTTTCGTTTGTTTGTTTTTCTGCATCAAAAGGAATGAAACAGCCACTGGCCTTGGAGTTCAACGGCATAAAACTAAAATCAAAGAAAAAGTGCCACAAGCTAATTGAATTTTAGCCCTGTAACAATCACTTAAATTTATCCCAGACTGTAAAGTGTTTTTCAAAACTGTTGAAGGGCTCTCAGCATTTTCACCAAGTCCACTAAGCGCACACATCTTCTGGATGAGACAGTGAAATTCCCCGAGCGTCATCTGTGAGGTGTAATTCAAACTCCAGGCTGGTACAAACTATCATCCAACACGTACCAGATCGATGTCAATTTTTCCGGACGATGGTGGAGAACTCTGATGAATGGCACAGTAAGACCATCGCTAGGGCATCTCGTTTTGATCTCTGGCATCCACCTATCTTCTGCTGGTGGCTTATGATGACATATATAACCCTCAGGCACTCATATATGTGTTACACTTTTAGACTGTTAAGTGCATTACATGTACACATCAAGCTATGAGAAATATACACAAATATTAAATTGTACTTTCATTGGGCTCATTTTTTTCGTCTACATCTGACCTAATTATTGACGTAAAATGTTATTCAATGTTTAATGATTTTAACCCTTTCTCTGCCAGGCCATTGCCAAGATGCCACAGTGTTTTTTTCATGAAAAAAGAAGAAAAAAAACTAATAAAAAAAGAGATTATTCCCAATAAACTACATGTAAACTTGAGGTTTTTTTTCATGCTTAATTACAGCCTTGGATATATCAATGATCAGTAGCAACATTGAAATTTGCGGTGGAAGCTCCAGCTTGTTGCACCGGATGGTGCCAACCAGAGCCACGTGCCCATAACACCGAAGAGCCCCTCAGTCATCTCCAGGACGACCCTTTTTTGGCCCTGATGTCTCTCTGCTGTGTAGATGAACAATTTCCACGGATATCACAAGTCGTCAAGACATCTTTACGAAAACAGCACTATCCAAGCGAGAAACAGCGTTTGAGGGCATAATATTGGAACAGGCAGTCATTTCAATATAAAAAGCAGTCTGATTAAATATTGACATTGAATTTGTCTATTTTATAGAAATGTAGTATTTCTACATTTGAGGGAGTAGTCACATCTGTACGAAAACAGTAGTATTAAAGGTTTAAAGGTATAATATTGAAATGTGCATTGATTTCAATATACAAAGCAACATGAATCGATTTTGACTTTGGTTGTGTCTATTTTATTGAAATTTGCCAAGACCGCCAAGACTGGGGCTGGGCAGAAACGACAGCTTTTTAGATTGAGGAGTGTGAATATAACCAGGCAGCTGCTGCGTTGGGCATATTTCGATACGCTCCAACTGCGTAGCGAAAGTAATGCATCTCTTCAACTGACTTGACAGCCCACCAAAAACCCTACTCAAAACACCTGTTCTGATCGTCAATCTCCTCAACATTCTGTCCGCTAATCTATTTTTTGGCTTTGATTTTTGCTTCTTTTCCCTTCAAACATTCCTCTAATTTTAATAGTTGATTTTTACTACGGCTGCCCTCATTCACAAACCCTCATTGTTTCATCCAAAATTGCATGTATTTCAGTGAATCATGACTGTAAAAGATGGGCATTTTTAGGGAAGCTTCATCTTTATATCGTCAATCTCCTCAAAACTCTGTCCGCTAATATATTTTTTGGCTTTGATTTTTGGTTCTTTTCCCTTCAAACATTCCTCTGATTTTAATAGTTGATTTTTAATAAGGCTGCCCTCATCCATAAACCCTCATTCTTTCATCCAAAATTGGATGTATTTCAGTGAATCATGACTGTAAAGATGGGCATTTTTAGGGAAGCTTCATCTTTATATGTTTGATTTCTGTCATTACCATCTCCAAATGTTCTATTCCAGAATTCTGGAGTCTATTTTTGTTAAAGACTCCGTGCGTGCATCCAAAATTGCATGTATTTCAGTGAATCATGACTGTAAAGATGGGCATTTTTAGCAAAGCTTCATCTTTATACATTTGATAGGATGGTTTGATTTCTGTCATTACCATCTCCAAATGTTCTATTCCAGAATTGTGGAGTTTATTTTTGCTATAGAGTCTATAGCAAAAAGTGGGAGGACTTTGCCTTGAATAGTGACTGTAAAGATGAGCTTTTTTAGGACAGCTTTATCTTTACACATTTGATAGGATGGTTTGATTTCTGTCATTACCATCTCCAAATGTTCAGTTTCAGAATTCTAGCCAGTTTAGTTTCTGAATAACATGTAGCTATACCGCAGACGTCCAGAGGAAGCCATGTGAAGAGTTCCTCAACATCTGTTCGCCCGCAAAGGCACACATTCGTCCACATTAATTTGCAGAAGCTGCTTATTGTGTCGATCGGATACTGCGATTTGCTCCGCTGTTGCGGGAGCATCACTTTTTATTTCGCACGAACAAAAACGCAACAGCTGTACTGTCGACATACCGTAATCTTGATGTGTATGAATATCCTCAATAGTTGTCCACCCACGCGACAAAAGTAATATGTCTTCAACTCACTCAACATGTCACACTCCAGGGGAAAAAATAACACACAGAATACAGAGAGTTCAGTCACGTTCAAAAGGCCACAGATCAAAAGAGTCAGAGTCAGAGGGTAAAACATCAAAGAATAACCGCATGATATCAAAACAATTTTTGGCGGGGTGGGTTTTGTTTATGGTTTCACTGCAGAATGTTTACACAGGTGCAGGTGTAGATGTACATGGCTTCATTGGCTGGTTGTTTCATCAGCAAAAGTAAAGCGACACTGTGGAGGAGTCTGATAGGTTCTTTTGTTGGCAGCCCAAGAACTAGTCAGAGAGGATCTCAGTTAAAAAGTAAAAAACTGTTTTATGCCGGAATATGGTCACAGGTAAAGCATCGACGGCGCTGGACTCAGGTGACAGGATCCTTATGGGATCTCAGGCTCTTTGGTTTCATGTAATTTAGAACCAAATGGGTCCTCAAGCTTCAGCTCAAGTGGAAGAAGTTGTGTTGAAACTGCTGGCTCTGGCACCTTTTCCCTGATGGCAGGAGACTGAAGAGCGGTTGTAAAGGGGTGGAAAGGGTGACTGGCAATGTCGATGGCTCCGTGAGTACAGATTGTATCATCTGCAAACTTGATGATGTGGTTGGTGCTGTAGGTTGGAGCACAGTCGTTGGGTCAGCAGGGTGAAGAGCAGTATTTGCAATGTATGCTGTGACAGTCTCTGTTTGCTGCTGCTGCTGCTGCTGCTGCTTGTAAATCCATTTGGTGTCCAATGCCTCAGAATTCTATCTCCACTTCTGAGCTCAGGGCCCACATGTTTAGCGATAGCCAGGATTAGCAGGCTGAAGGCCTCCTGTAAGCTGTTAATGTCATCCTAAAAAGAATAAGATCTAAGAATTTCCTCTGTCCAATACCAACCTAAATGGAAAACGAACAGTGGAAGAGGAGAGATCAGGAAAAGCTGAAAAGTATAGGTTAAATTACAGAGTTAAGGTCAAAGGTTTGGGTGCTCTACTTGGGAAATGCCTGCTTATACAGGGAGATTTCTTTCAAAAACTCACACTGCTCAAGAGTAATAATGCAACATCACTGTCAATTATTGTCATGTCCAAAGGTCAAATAACACCTAGCCAAAAATATCATTTTGCACTAAGTACACAGAAAATATTTCATTCTTTGTGCTTCTTGTCATTTAAAAATGGGGATTAATATTCCCAAAATGGCATGAAAGAGATACATTACTTTAAAAATCTATAATAATAGTTATGGTCAGTCCTGAAGTTGGTCAAAAGATTTAGAATTTGGCATGGGGAATGCTGTGAAAGTATGAAAAAAGTCATCCATATTATTATTTTAAAGCACTTAGAACAAGTGTTCCTGTTTGAACAAGATTGAAAATCAGAACAGGGGCCTCATGTATCAACGCCGTTTACGCAAGAAAAACGTGCGTACGCAAGGATCGGAGCTCACGATGGGATGTATCAATCCTGAAAAGTGCGTCGATTCTTGCGTCTGCCACGGCAGCTTCGGAGGTGGGGGGGGGGGGCAGCTTGCAACGTCGGACCGATCGTGGGGGGGGGATGCTTGTAACATGGGGGGGGGGCCATCGCGTTACGCGCCATGATGAACGTAGAAACAGCGCTGCTTTGGATGCGACACAAACGACTGCACCGCGAGTGTTTTTTCTCCTGCGCCCACTGAGGCACCGGCCCATCGACCCACCAGGACAATGTCTGTCCGTTGGCCAGTCCAGCCTGTTGGTGACTGTCAGTATTTGACAACCGTGCACACATCGGGCACAAATCAGCGATCAACACAAACACAATCACCTACGTGGCTGTTAAAGAGCCTTCACTATTGTGCAGAATGTGCAACTGTCAACAATAGCAGCAGTTGCTCTTTTGGAGGACGTGGCAAACCGCGCAATCAGACCGGAGCAACATTTCATGGAGCGGGAGGACTTGCTCCACAATACAGATGTGGCTGCCGAGCCGGTTCTGGCTCCCGCGGCCTGTCCTGCTGCAGATGTGGAGGAGCTGCAGCCTGCTCTATGGCCCGGAGAAGGTGGGCCGCATTGTGACGGCATGTGGCGTCCTTCACAATGTGGCCAACCTGCATGGCATCCCTCTGGCCGAGCAGCATGTCCCCCCGTGAGACCACCCACCCAGATGCCGGAGGGATGGACGTCGATCCCCGGCCGGGAAGCCGTCCTTGCCCGCCAGAATGTCATCACCACAATGTGAATGAGGAAGAAGCGCACGATTACAAGATTCATGAAGCCATATAATGGATTTATTTTGTTCAACTAAACGTTGAAGAACGTTAATCATGCTGTCGATCCGTAATTGATGCCTGAGACTCCACCTACAATCTCCTCTTGTGACTGAAGGACTGCCTGTGTGAGGACCCTCCCGCTGCGTCCGGGTGGGCTGGAGGATGCGCCGCCGCGTCCGGGTGGGCTGCCGGCGCCACACACACACTGGCCGACACATCCGTTTCTGTTGAGCATTAAAAATATGGGTTCATTGAAATGCCTGATTGTGTGTTATTCTTGCGTTTACATCCATGACAAAGCATGCGGAAATGTAGTAAGAATTGGACCCCCCACTTACCCTCCAGGCTCTGGGAGTCAGCGCGGGGGGCGGCGTGTGTGAGCTCCTCTCTCTGACCCCCACCTGTCTGGCCGCTGGACGTCCCGCCACTTTGATGTGGCTCTGAGCCCACCGCGTCCACTCTCTGGCAAACTTTCTCCTCACATTGTTTGTTTTTTTTTATACTGACGCGACAGGCTGCCGAACAAAACCCTTTGTTTCTCCTCCACCTCCCCGACCAGCACCTCCAGCTCACACGCCGTCAACTTCTTCTTCTTCCACATCTTTTTGCGAGCGTGGACAGGAGAGACTCTGTTTAGATTGAATTGCATATAGGTGGGCGTAACGAGGGCGGCCCCGGCCACGCGCTCCATTCCACGCTGAGTGGGATGTATCAAGGAGAGGTGCGCGGATCCCGGCGCTCACACTTGTTGATACATCCGGAATTTTTTTTCGGATTCTTGCGAACGCTGGTGTTTAGTGTGAAATCCACGTAGTTGTTAGTACATGAGGCCCGAGGTGTTTTGAGATTTGAAAGTTGGACAACATTGGAACAATAAGTGGAACAATAAACAAGCGCCCTGACAGATACGCACTGGACAACTTTAGGCAGCCGCTTTCAAACCGATAATCTTCCACGGCACGAGCCCACCCGGGCCACACGCGCAACTCTACTCTCCCTCCAACTGGCGCGCCAGCTCAGTGAAGCAGAAAAAAACGGTTGGATTTGAATCAAAGTGTATTTGATTGTTGCATGAGGGAGGACGAGTTGGACTGGGTGCAGGAGGTGAACCGACCCGACCGAGAGGGGAACAAGGTCTGCACCCATACTGCCTCATGCGCTCTGCTCCCTGCTGATCCAGCTCGACCTCTCTCGGTCTAAAGCCCCGTAGTGTTTCTTCCTTGAATTCATAGTGGCATCCACGGCGTATCTACGTTGTGTAAAACGCAACATGCCACGGAGAATACCCCGAAACTGCGGAGGCTGTTATAAAAAAAAGTTGTCATTTCTCTCCAGCCCCAGTGTTGGAAAACCCGACACAGATGACGTCACTCTGCCATGGGGAGCCCCCGCCCTGAGTTTGCCAGATTGGAACCAACCGACGGTGAAACAGTGACTATGCGCCTCAGATGTACCAACCCTGCAGCTACCCCATGTGAAGATGTCCCACAGGAACCACGCCGTTGTATTGACGAGACTTGCACACCGGAGTCTTTATTCAGAGAACCCTGTTTACTCGTCGCTCTTCTACCTATGTTCACGATGACACACAACCTTATACACTACTGCCACCTATTGGTTTAGCGGTATAACCCACTGGACTTGCGATGGTCCGCTTCAATAATGCCGTCAAGCAGCGAAGCTGACAGCACGTCTTCTCTCTGCTGGCAACATTCAAAATGTAATCTTGCTTTTGTTCAAAAGAAATTCTACATTTCTAGTTTGTATTCGTTGAAACGACTTTTCTGGGTCAAGGTGATTCAAAATTTGATGTGGCAATGCTACATTTCTATGAAATAGACTAATTCAACATCAAAATTGAATAATGCTGCTTTTTCTATTGAAATAACTGCATGATCCAATATTCTGCCCTCAAAAGCTGTTTCTCGCTCAGATAGAACTGTTTTCGTAAAGATGTGTTTTCTCCTGTATGGAGACAAGGTGATTCAAACTCTCATGTGGCTATACTAAATTTCTATGAAATAGAATAATTTAACATCAAAATTGAATAATGCTGCTTTTTCTATTGAAATTACTGCCTCTTCCAATATTATGCCCTCAAACGATTTTTCTCTCTTAGATAATGCTGTTTTCGTAAAGATGTGTTTTCTCCCTCATCGAGACAAGTTGATTCAATATTTCATGTGCCAATATTACATGTTTGTGAAATAAACGAATTCAACATCACAATTGAATAATGCTGCTTTTTCTATTGAAATTACTGCATGATCAAATATTCTGCCCTCAAATGCTGTTTTTCGCTCAGACAAGCTGTTTTTTGTAAACTTGTCGAGACAAAGCGATTCAAAATGTCATGTTGCAATACTACATTTCTATGAAATAGACTAATTCAACATATCCAATATTCTGCTCCCAAACGCTTTTTCGCGCTTAGATAATGCTGTTTTCGTAAAGATGTGTTTTCTCCCTCATCGAGAAAAACTGACTCAAAATTTCATGTGGCAATACTAAATATCTATGAAATAAACGAATTCAACATCAAAATTGAATAATGCAGCTTTTTCTTTTGAAATCACTGCATGAACCAATATTCTGCTCTGAAACGCTTTTTCACGCTTAGATAATGCTGGTTTCGTAAAGATGTGTTTTCTCCAGTATCGAGACAAGGTGATTCGAACTTTCATGTGGCAATACTAAATTTCAATGAGATAGACTGATTCAACATCAAAATTGAATAATGCTGCTTTTTCTATTGAAATGACTGCCTTTTTCCAATATTCTGCTCTCAAACGCTTTTTCACGCTTAGATAATGCTTTTTTCGTAAAGATGTGTTTTCTCCCTCATCGAGACATACTGACTCAAAATTTCATGTGGCAATACTAAATTTCTATGAAATAAAAGAATGCTGCTTTTTCTATTGAAATCACTGCATGATCCAATATTCGACTCTCAAAAGTTTTTTCGCTTTCATGTGGCAATACTAAATTTCAATAAGATAGACTGATTCAACATCAACATTTAATCAGGCTGGGTTATTCTTTTGAAATGACTGCCTTGTCCAATATTCTTCCCTCAAGCGCTTTTTCGCTCATAGATAGTGTTGTTTTCGTAAAGATGTGTTTTCTCCCCTATCTCTCAAAACAAAATGACCAAGATGAAACAAGATCATCAAGTTGACTGTCCAGGGCAGGATCAGCCCACCAAGATAATGTGAACTGTCTATAAAAATGTTACTTCTTCATGTATCGACACTCATTCTGGCTGAGATCCCATAAGGATCCTGTCACTTGAGTCCAGCGCTGTCAATGCATTACCTGTGACAAGATTCCGGCATAAAACGCCTTTTTACTTTTCGACTGAGATCCTCTCCGACTAGTTCTTGGGCTGCCAACAAAAGAACCTAACAGCCTCCTCCACAGTGTCACAGTATTATTATTATTATTATTATTATTATTATTATTATTATTATTATTATTAAACCTAACAAGTGTAGACACTCAACAATGCTGAGCTCATATTTAATGCCAAAGAGATACACGTTTGATTATCTTATTTGTTCATGTTTTATTTGTTACTGTGGACGAATGCGTGCTCTGGCTGGAGCATGAGCGTGCATAAACATAAACACAGGCATGCACGCACGCACGGAACACACATACGCAAACACCTGTGTCCCCCGACCTCTGGTCCATAAATCACACTTCCACACAACTTCCAATCACACAACCAGTTTTACACCATTGTGTTTGGAAAGTCCTCACATTTGTTTGTACTTTTCTTTGGATTCAATTCAGATGTTACCATCCCATACCTTTTTTTTCCCCCTGTAAAATTTGAAAATCTTTTCAATTCTGAAATATCGATCTTTGGGCAAATTATGAGGCCCTTTGGTTTTGTCAGGGTGTACTAGGGCTTCACAATTTGATAAACTTTGTGCGTTTCAGCATGTCGGATGATTTTTTTTGTATCTACTTGCAAAAACACTCATTGTTCTAAGTGCTTTAAAATAATAATATGGATTACTTTTTTCATACTTTCACAGCATTCCCCTTGCCAAATTCTAAATCTTTTGACCAACTTCAGGACTGATCATAACTATTATTATAGATTTTTAAAGTAATGTATCTCTTTCATGCCATTTTTGGAATATGAATCCCCATGTTTTAAATGACAAGAAGCACAAAGAATGAAATATTTTCTGTGTACTTAGTGCAAAATGATATTTTTGGCTATGCAGTGGGCTCCTTCAAATGTTTGGCTAATTTGTCCAGCTTGTTTGGCATCAAATAAAAGTAAAAGTTCAACATAATTCCCTGCGGCGGCCGTGGAGCCGTCCGCGAAGCGTCCGTGAGCAACACTTTCACTGGCTCCGAATCCACTTTAAAATATCCTCCTCATCAGTTAAAGAGCTCTGAATGATCTTGTAAATTGTATTCTTCTCCTCATTATTATTATTATTATTATTATTATTATTATTATTATTAAACCTAACACGAGTAGACACTCAACAAAGCTGAGCTTATATTTAATGCCAAAGAGATACAAGTTTGATTAATCTTACTTTTTCATGTATTATTTGTTATTGTGAACGAATGTGTGCTCTGGCGGGCGCACGCGCGCGCATAAACATAAACACAGGCATGCACGCACGCACGCAGCACGGAGTCTTTAGCAAAAATAGACTCCAGAATTCTGGAATAGAACATTTGGAGATGGTAATGACAGAAATCAAACGTATAAAGATGAAGCTTCCCTAAAAATGCCTATCTTTACTGTCATGATTCACTGAAATACATGCAATTTTGGATGAAAGAATGAGGGTTTATGAATGAGGACAGCCTTAGTAAAAATCAACTATTACAATTAGAGGAATGTTTGAAGGAAAAGGAACCAAAAATCAAAGGCAAAAAATATATTAGCGGAAAGAGTGTTGAGGGGATTGACCAACAGGTGTTTGGAGAGTTGGAAGTTGGACAACATTGGAACAACAAGTGCAACAACAAACAAGCGCCCTGACAGATACGCACTGGACAACTTTAGGCAGCCGCTTTCAAACCGATAATCTTCCACTGCACGAGCCCACCCGGCCACACGCGCAACTCTACTCTCCCTCCAACTGGCGCGCCAGCTCAGTGAAGCAGCATGACATAATTTTCCACCACACATACAGACACTCATATCAACTTGCGTCTATTTAAATCCCATTTGACAAAGGTGGGTTGTGTGCACATATCACGACATAAACAAAAAATGCCATTGCGGAATGGGCTTCAAATGGGAACCAGCTGTGCGTAAAGGGCACATCGCGCCTTTTCTTCCACTAATGTTTTTCCTTTTCAGATGAACTTGGTTCAAGCAATTGAATATTATAATATTGGCATGTAAGCCTGACTCCCGATTAAATATTGACAGAATTTCTACATATGAAAACATTATAAAAACGGTTGAATTTGAATCAAAGTGTATTTGATTGTTGCATGAGGGAGGACGAGTTGGACTGGGTGCAGGAGGTGAACCGACCCGACCGAGAGGGGAACAACGTCTGCACCCATACTGCCTCGTGCGCTCTGCTCCCTGCTGATCCAGCTCGACCTCTCTCGGTCTAAAGCCCCGTAGTGTTTCCTCCTTGAATTCATAGTGGCATCCACGGCGCATCTACGTTGTGTAAAACGCAACATGCCACGGAGAATACCCCGAAACTCCCGAGGCCGTATGTTAATAAACCACCTGAACGGTCCAGACATCTTTGGCAGAGAGATGTGAGATACTTCGTTTACATCAAGGTTTCAGCAGTGTTAATTTGGTCAGGTTGAGTTACCATTTCGCGTGCCAAACGGGTTTGTTCTGTAATCGGATAAGACATAGATCAAAATATATCAATATAGATGTCAATGTATTTGCTGACTCATATAGTTGCACTGAATAGTGGTTGTTGTCAATTATTTACTGCGCTGAAATGTGCCTGACTCCGTGGAAACATGCCTTTGAGCTATTGGTGACGTGTGCGCACGCATCCGCCGGTTCACCAATTTGCCACTTGACCAACTGCGCTCCGCCTGCGCCCAAAGCTGACCAGGTTGGGATCGGCGAGCTTCCAGCGCACCTCTTCGCGCTGCTGACGGGCACGAATTTCTCAATAGGCCATCTGATTCGGTCTGCACCTCCCCCTGCTCCGCCGCCAGGCCCGTCTCTGCGCACTTCGGTGCGCCTTGGCTCACCAATTTTCCAACCTGGCCTCGCGCGGGACTGCGCTTCACGAAGTTGCCACTGCGCGGGTCTGCCACCATCCGCTGATGTTTCTCATCCGTGCTACTGATGCGTGTCAGCAATGCGACAGAGGCCAAGGAGAGAGCGGTACCATTGGCTGTGCTGCAGTGCATCATGTGGAGGAGCTGCAGATGGCAGACTTGTCTGAATGGAGGCAGCAGCAAAAGCTGACCTCCGTCCAGTGGAAAAAACTGCATGGGTTGGTGTCGGAGGACATGCAAGATGTCTGAACATATGAATTAGAGATTTTACAGGGTGCAGCGCAGGAGGTATGTATTGGACTAACGGTAAAACCATTGCCCTGCCTACGAGGGTCCCCAAGGCAGTCACATACTCCACTTCAGAAAGGTGGTTATTACATAGGAAGCATGTGCATTTCAGTATGTTGAATTAATGTAATGTACGGTTATCAACAGTTTTATTTCAAGTAGGGTTTTTGTGGGCTGTCAAGTTAGTTGAAGAGATGCATTATTTTCGCCACGCGGTTGGAGCGTAGATCGACACGGGCCCAAAGCGGCGGCTGCCTGGCTATATTCAAACTCCTCTATCTAAAAAGCTGTCATTTCTCTCCAGCCCCAGTGTTGGAAACACCGACACAGATGACGTCACTCTGCCACGGGGAGCCCCCGCCCTGAGTTTGCCAGATTGGAACCAACCGACGGTGAAACAGTGACTATGCGCCTCAGATGTACCAACCCTGCAGCTACCCCATGTGAAGATGTCCCAAAGGAACCACGACGTTGTATTGACGAGACTTGCACACTGCCGTCTGCTGGCAACGTTCAAAATTTAATCTTGCTTTTGTTCAGAAGAAATTCTACATTTCTAGTTTGTATTTATTGAAACGACTTTTCTGGGTCAAGGTGATTCAAAATTTTATATGGCTATATTGACTTTCCAGAAGCTTAGATCGTGTTATTTTCCTCGTGAATTGACGGATTTTAAATCATCTACAATGAAAGATGCAGTTTTATGCAACATAATTAATACTTGACTGGGTTTTAGGCAAGGCTTTTTCTTGTTGAGACATTGATAAAATAGCACAAAGATGTGTTTTCTTTACTACTGCTGACTGGCTGTTTTCGTAAAGATGTGTTTTCTCCCCCATCGAGACAAATTGATTCAAAATTTCATGTGGCAATACTAAATTTTTATGAAATAAACGAATACAACATCAAAATTGAATCATGCTGCTTTTTCTATTGAAATGACTGCCTTTTCTAATATAATGCCCCCAAAAGCTGTTTCTCGCTCAGATTGAGCTGTTTTCGTAAAGAAGAAACTTTCATGTGGCAATACTGAATTTCAATATCAAAATTGTATAATGCTGCTTTTTCTATTGAAATAACTGCCTCTTCCAAAATTATGCCCTCAAACGCTTTGTCGCGCTTAGATAATGCTGTTTTAGTAAAGATGTGTTTTCTCCAGTATGGAGACAAGGTGATTCAAACTTTCATGTGGCAATACTAAATTTCAACAAGATACACTGATTCAACATCAAAATTTAATCAGACTGGTTTTCATATTGAAATGACTGCCTTTTCCAATATTATGCCCCCAAAAGCTGTTTCTCGCTCTGATAGAGCTGTTTTCGTAAAGATGTGTTTTCTCCAGTATTGAGACAAGGTGATTCAAACTTTCATGTGGCATTACTGAATTTCAATAAGATAGATTAATTCAACATCAAATTTGTATAATGCTGCTTTTTCTATTGAAATGACTGCCTTTTCCCATATTATGCCCCCAAAAGCTGTTTCTCGCCCTGATAGAGCTGTTTTCGTAAAGATGTGTTTTCTCCAGTATGGAGACAAGGTGATTCAAACTTTCATGTGGCAATACTAAATTTCAACAAGATACACCGATTCAACATCAAAATTTAATCAGACTGGTTTTCATATTGAAATGACTGCCTTTTCCAATATTATGCCCCCAAAAGCTGTTTCTCGCTCTGATAGAGCTGTTTTCGTAAAGATGTGTTTTCTCCAGTATTGAGACAAGGTGATTCAAACTTTCATGTGGCAATACTGAATTTCAATAAGATAGATTGATTCAACATCAAATTTGTATAATGCTGCTTTTTCTATTGAAATAACTGCCTCTTCCAATATAATGCCCTCAAATGCTTTTTCGCTCTTAGATAATGCTGTTTTCGTAAAGATGTGTTTTCTCCCTCATCAGGACAAATTGATTCACAATTTCATGTTGCAATACTAAATTATTATGAAATAAACAAATTCAACATCAAAATTGAATATTGTTGCTTTTTATATTGAAATCACTGCATGATCCAATATTCTGCCCTTAAACGCTTTGTCGCGCTTAGATAATGCTGTTTTCGTAAAGATGTGTTTTTTCCAGTATGGAGACAAGGCGATTCAAACTTTCATGTGGCAATACAAAATTTCAATGAGACAGACTAATTCAGCATCAAATTTGTATAATGCTGCTTTTTCTATTGAAATAACTGCCTCTTCCAATATAATGCCCTGAAATGCTTTTTCGCTCTTAGATAATGCTGTTTTCGTAAAGATGTGTTTTCTCCCTCATCAGGACAAATTGATTCACAATTTCATGTGGCATTACTGAATTATTATGAAATAAACAAATTCAACATCAAAATTGAATATTGTTGCTTTTAATATTGAAATCACAGCATGATCCAATATTCTGCCCTTAAACGCTTTGTCGCGCTTAGATAATGCTGTTTTCGTAAAGATGTGTTTTCTCCCTCATCGAGACAAATTGATTCAACATTTCATGTGGAAATACTAAATTTCTATGGAATAGACTAATTCAACATCAAAATTGAATAATGCTGATTTTTCTATGGAAATCACTGCCTTGTCCAATATTATTATTCCCCCAAAAGCTGTTTCTCGCTCAGATAGAGCGGTTTTCGTAAAGATGTGTTTTCTCTAGTATGGAGACAAGGTGATTCAAACTTTCATGTGGCAATACTAAATTTCAACAAGATACACTGATTCAACATCAAAATTTAATCAGACTGGTTTTTATATTGAAATGACTGCCTTTTCCAATATTATGCCCCCAAAAGCTGTTTCTCGCCCTGATAGAGCTGTTTTCGTAAAGATGTGTTTTCTCCAGTATGGAGACAAGGTGATTCAAACTTTCATGTGGCAGGACTAAATTTCAACAAGATACACTGATTCAACATCAAAATTTAATCAGACTGGTTTTCACATTGAAATGACTGCCTTTTCCAATATTATGCCCCCAAAAGCTGTTTCTCGCTCTGATAGAGCTGTTTTCGTAAAGATGTGTTTTCTCCAGTATTGAGACAAGGTGATTCAAACCTTCATGTGGCAATACTGAATTTCAATAAGATAGATTAATTCAACATCAAATTTGTATAATGCTGCTTTTTCTATTGAAATAACTGCCTCTTCCAATATTATGCCCACAAATGCTTTTTCGCTCTTAGATAATGCTGTTTTCGTAAAGATGTGTTTTCTCCCTCATCAGGACAAATTGATTCACAATTTCATGTTGCAATACTAAATTATTATGAAATAAACAAATTCAACATCAAAATTGAATATTGTTGCTTTTTATATTGAAATCACTGCATGATCCAATATTCTGCCCTTAAACGCTTTGTCGCGCTTAGATAATGCTGTTTTCGTAAAGATGTGTTTTTTCCAGTATGGAGACAAGGTGATTCAAACTTTCATGTGGCAATACTAAATTTCAATAAGACAGACTAATTCAGCATCAAATTTGTATAATGCTGCTTTTTCTATTGAAATAACTGCCTCTTCCAATATAATGCCCTCAAATGCTTTTTCGCTCTTAGATAATGCTGTTTTCGTAAAGATGTGTTTTCTCCCTCATCAGGACAAATTGATTCACAATTTCATGTTGCAATACTAAACTATTATGAAATAAACAAATTCAACATCAAAATTGAATATTGTTGCTTTTTATATTGAAATCACTGCATGAGCCAATATTCTGCCCTTAAACGCTTTGTCGCGCTTAGATAATGCTGTTTTCGTAAAGATGTGTTTTCTCCAGTATGAAGACAAGGTGATTCAAACTTTCATGTGGCAATACTAAATTTCAACAAGATACACTGATTCAACATCAAAATTTAATCAGACTGGTTTTTATATTGAAATGACTGCCTTTTCCAATATTATGTCCCCAAAAGCGGTTTCTCGCTCTGATAGAGCCGTTTTCGTAAAGATGTGTTTTCTCCCCCATCGAGACAAGGTGATTCAAAATTTCATGTGGCAATACTACATTTTTATGAAATAAACGAATTCAAAATCAAAATTGAATTACGCTGCTTTTTCTATTGAAATGACTTAGATAGAGCTGTTTTCGTAAAGATGTGTTTTCTCCAGTATCGAGACAAGCTGCTCAAAGCTCGAAGCTCAAACTTTCATGTGGCAATACTAAATTTCAATGAGATAGTCTGATTCAACATCAAAATTGAATAATGCTGCCTTTTCTACTGAAATCACTGCCTTTTCCAATATTCTGCTCTCAAACACTTTTTCGCGCTTAGAAAATGCTGTTTTCGTAAAGATGTGTTTTCTCCCTCATCGAGACAAATTGATTCAAAATGTCATGTGG
>CAESWR010002595.1:114654-125160 GCA_903171835.1 Mullus surmuletus | reverse complement strand
GGGGGGGGAGTTGTTCGGGGGGGAGAACAAAGAGGAAGCATCACCCGTGAAAGGGCAGGTTTCACATGGCGATGCACTCAGGAACGTCAAAGGCTTTGTTTCATCGGCTGCTAGTTCGCTTCATCGCTGGCAGGGTTTAGCTAGTTAATGGTATCACTGGCTAAATATTAAAGGGATAGTTCAGATTTTTGAGCTCCTCACCATCAGTGTGGTTCATCAGCAGTGACTTTTCCTCCACTGTGTCCCGTGAGTTCTGACCGGGTTTTGCTGTTGCAGAAAGTAGTTCTGTCTAGTTGCTGGAGTCACACGGAAACAACATGTGCTCAAAAGAGTAATACACGAATTCTTGGTCGCAAAAAAAGTCCGACCTCGCAATGACCCGGTACTACTTTCCCTCCCTTCGTATCACTGCGCGCACCTTCATCAGCTGTTTCACTGCGGCTGCGTCTTCTCTCACGTACGTGCTCATGGTCAGGTGACCAGATTTCTGAGACAAAATCCGGGGACATTTGAAGCTCAAAAGTCAATTAAAAAGTGAAATAAAGAAACTGGACATTTATGGTTTCATTTTTTTTTTTTTTACATGTTTATTCAATAAAATTCCGTGACTCAACACACTGATCACTGCAAGGACCGGAGAGTAACAGGAGAAACAGGAGACTTTCCCCCGGAAATCATCAGCTCACAGCTGCAGCGTTTGTGTGTATTATTGTCACATTCATGGCGGTGACTGTGAACGTGGCGGCGGCGTTAGCCTGTTGCTAACGGAAGCAGAGCGACGCGGCGCCAGCTGAGGTGTGATCACGGCTCTTCGTCTCTGAGTGACTAAAGTTGATGACAGTGAAGCACGTGGCTGTTTGCAGGCTGTTTGCTGGCTGTTCCAGCAGCTGTCAGCGCTGAGAGATGCTCGCAAGGTTGTCCAGCAACATTGGATCAAAGTTTCCAATCGCTCCTGCCAGGACAAACTCAGGGCAGCTTTGAAATCTAACGACTATCTTCTCTAACAACACATTCATCTGCATTTACAGGCATGAAACAGGCGTATCTGACATTTATTTATCAGTGGAGTCCACGTCACCATGTAGAACCAATCAGCCCTGATGGAACCGGGGTAGAGAAGGTTCTGGAAAAATACATAGTACCATACACTTGCCAAAAAGTACCTGCAGCCACGTACTTGCCAGGTACTTTCTGGGAGTGGAAACGCGCCCAAAGCAGGGTAGAGTAGAGTAGAATAGAGTGGGTACCGTGCGGTGGAAACGCGCCGTAATTAAAACCTGGGCTCTATGTTTACATATTTGGCGCTAGCTAGCACCGCTAAGCTAACCAATGAATGACCGAGTTGATTGTGAGCAACAAACTTCCCCCGGCAGCAGCTGTTGGTTCTCAGGCCCCCGTCAATGATTGATGGGGGCTCGGCGGTGCAGATAAACCCGCGCTCCCCTCGGCTCGGCTCTGCTGCCACCATCCACTGCTGCCGCCATGCATCGTCTGCTCACCGCTCTGGCCGCCGTTCTGGCCACGCTGTCCTGCGCCTCCTGCCAGGAGGCGGAGAAGGTCTTCCTGCAGAGAGCCGGCGCGGCCTTCAACACCCGCAAGTACGAGTCCATGCTGACCGTCGCCAACGGGGAGCAGTTTGGGAACTGGACGTGGCCTGAGATGTGCCCCGACGACTTCTTCGCCGTGGGCTTCAGCGTCAGGGTAAACGCCTCCACCTGCAGAGAAGAGATCTCCTCGTGTGCGTTCATCTTCAGAACATCTGTTTCTGCCTCCTCAGGTGGAGTCCAACCAGTACGTGTCCGACGACACCGCGCTGAACGGCATCCGCCTCATCTGTGCCAAAGATGAGAACCGGAGCTTCCTGTACTCCGTCGAGTCGCACACCGGCTAGTAAGGAAACACACAGTATTCCTACTTTCAATTCATGTATATGTGTTTTTCTTTCTGTGCTAAATAAGCCACAGCAGGAAAGGTTGTCCTCTTCAGTGTGCTGTAGAATCGCCATCAATATTTGTCAGAATCAAACATACATGCAAATATGGCTGATACAACATTTAGAAATGACACTCATCAGTTTTTAGAACTTTGATGGTTTCTTTCACAGAACATCAAAAACCATGAATGGAGAAAAACCAAAGAAGGTTCAGGTATTTACAAAAACCCAGAAATATTCCTGATGTTCCTTCAGCTCCCAAAAAAAGGCCCATTCCCAAATGTCCAGTTGCTGAATTTCACCGGAAATTTGCAAGCCTAATCGTAGGTCTGTTCATGCGGGATCTTAAACAAATGTGAACTCATCGTTCTAAGTAAGTTCCAAAAGGTACGTCGTCATAAACCTGCTGCCTCCTCACGATAAAGAAGAAAAAACCAGCAGCTGGAGATTCAGCCCTCCTGGATTTGTATGCATGTGGTGTTGGGAGGTTTCAGTGAGATCAATGTGCTGACAGACGGCGCTCGGACCTCCGCCATGGAGAATAAAACTGTCTCAGACGTGCGAAACCTTCCGCAGATGCAAATCTTTTTTTTTTTTAAACCTGCAGCAGTAAATAAAGAGTGAGGAACGCGTCCTGCCACTAAAAGTTAGCCGTGTATCGATCGAGCCTTGTACTTCCTGGAAAACCTGCAGACCTCGATATGTTGACGCATTTATATTTATTTTGGACGTTAATGTGATGAAAACGTCAATAGACGAGTTCTTTCCCCTCCTTTCCCAGTGATGCTAAAATGTTTTATTGATGTGCGTGCGGCGCGGCGCGCGGCGGCCCGGCTGTCTGAGAGCAAAGTTTTGTGAAAGCAGAGTAAGTGATGTCGCCGCGTCTCCTCCTCACCAGTTTCGGCGAGTGGTCCCAGCCCCAGTACTGCCCCAGCGGCGTGCTGAGCGCCTTCCAGCTGCGCATGGAGCCGCACCAGGGCCTGTTCGGCGACGACACGGCCGCCAACAACATCAAGTTCCGCTGCAGCAGCAACCCCACGCTGGAGGCGGCCGGCCTGGACTGGGGCGAGTACGGACACTGGAGCCACGAGTGCAGCCAGGGCGGCATCTGCGGCATCGAGACCAAGATGGAGGAGTACCAGTACGGCCTGGACGACTCCAGCCTCAACGACGTGCGCTTCCACTGCTGCGCCAAGCAGGTGAGGCGCCGCCAGACTCCACCCGCCACAAACCGGGGGAAACCGGCCAATCGTGGGAACGATCAGAGGAGGAAAATGGAGAAAGATGGAGCCACGTCAGAGTTAAAACCTCAAACATGTTCCACAAACTTGTAAGGATTGGGCATTTTCAAACACAGCTAAACGTGTGGGTAAGGCCCCCCCCACCCCTACCCAAACATGTTCCAAAATCCCTCAAAGAAACGTTATTTCAGTCAATCGTTTCTCCCCTTTAAACCAACTGGTGGTGTATTTCATAGCGTTAGAAAGCCTGATTAGTAAGGCTGGTTATGGTATTTATTGACCGAAACAACCCAGTACCAAGCAGTTATGAAAACTGCACCTGTCAAACGATACCTGCAATCGGTTGTTTATGTACACAGATGTAGAAAATCTATGGTTTTACTTGCCACCGATCACCGCAAGTGTAATTTAAGCACTTTAAAAATCTATCTGTGTAAAAATCTTTTGAATGGGGAGGAGTGGTGACATTTGCACAACTGATTGCTTTGAATTTGCATGATTAATAATGAATGAAGTAACAAAAAGTATCAAATGAAGTACTCAATTGGAATGTTTAAGGGTACTTGTATCGGCACTGGTATCGAACATTTTTAAACGATACCCAGCATTCCTGGAATGAGCAACACAGCTAAACATGTGGGTAACGCCCCCCAAACGTGCTGCCAGGAGTGTGTCGGTCACAGGTGTGTAAGCGGGACCTTATTGGCACCTGACTGAAAACCAACAGAATGATTGACTGAAATAATGCTCATGAGCTTTTTTTACTTCAGGAAGTAGAAACGAGGCCTTCAAAACTACAATTGTTGGTTCTAAATGGTTCTGGATTTTGCCGGCCAACACGTGTTTGTGTTGGTGGGCTCCAATCACTAGGTTCGGTACACACACACAAAAAAAAGTAGGTTTGTTTCACATCAGTCACAAGAAACCAACTTTGGTAGCGAAATCAACGGCGGCCATCTTGGTTGTTTACATAACTGTTCATTACTGCAACTGTCACCAGTGGAGAGAGAAAGTGTTTACTTTAAAGCATCATTTGTCTGAGACGGGGAAGTAAACACGATGGTGGCGTCTGGAGGAATGAAAAGTTTGTGCGTGTGTTTCATAACTGGATGTTTATGACTGTGTTTTCCTTTGACAGTGATCGTGGGAGGAACATCCACCTTCACCTGCGGGGCTGTGAATAATAAAAAGCTCTTTCCTCAAACGGCACCGTGTCTTTAATCAGCTGAATCGCTGATGTGTGTTTGGATCAAAGTCGTCAGAGTCGATACATCGGCAGCTGCTCAGCATCACAGCCCGGTTCCTGAGCTGACGCCCCCGCCCCCCCCGCACACACACACACACACACACCGCAACGCATGAACGCGGACGCTGACGCCAGTGTTTCACAGCCTCCCCGATGGAGCTGCGGCAATTAAGCTACGACAAGAGAGGGGGTATTAATTAATTTACAGTTTTAAGGCCTGACAAAGGTTGATAAGACACAGATTGGCACACACGCAGCTAATTGTGTTAATTAATTGGCGAGAAGTTAATCTGCTGTGTGTGTGTGTGTGTGTGTACGTTATCAAACGGGGCGGTAATGGTTTTCTGAAGATCTGGCGAGTCAAAGCGAGGCGATTAGAGTTGAGAACGAGCGGCTCTGGTGGCGGCGCCACTGACGTCGGCCTCCGGAGGAACACGGATCCACGCGGCGGCTGGGTGGTTAGCGTGGTTAGCACGGCTAGTTCAGCCTCCGACAGATCAATACCAATACGATAGTATCCAATACAATAATAACATCGTCGCTACATAGCCAAGCTAGCAGCAGCATGGCTAACATTAGCGCCTCTTGTGGTTCTAATGTAGTAATGTAATGTTTTTCTAATCTTGTGGAAGCTAATGTCAGCTCCTCACATTTCCACCTTGGAAACTAAAATTAGCGTCTCGTGTTTGTAATATGGAAGCAAACATTAGCATCTTGCATATTATTAACATGGAAGCTAACATTAGCATGTGGCGTGTTTTGAACATGGAAGCTAACATTAGCATGTTGCAGGTATCAAACATGGAGGCTAACATTAGCATCTAGCGTGTTTCAAACATGGAAGCTAACATTAGCATCTTGCTTGTTTCAAACATGGAAGCTAACATTAGCATCTAGCGTGTTTCAAACATGGAAGCTAACATTAGAATCTTGTAGGTATCAAACATGGAGGCTAACATTAGCATCTTGCTTGTTTCAAACATGGAAGCTAACATTAGCATCTTGCTTGTTTCAAACATGGAAGCTAACATTAGCATCTAGCGTGTTTCAAACATGGAAGCTAACATTAGAATCTTGCAGGTATCAAACATGGAAGCTAACATTAGCATCTTGCAGGTATCAAACATGGAAGCTAACATTAGCATCTTGCAGGTATGAAACATGGATGCTAACATTAGCATCTAGTGTGTTTCAAACATGGAAGCTAACATCAGAATCTTGTAGGTATCAAACATGGAGGCTAACATTAGCATCTAGCGTGTTTCAAACATGGAGGCTAACATTAGCATCTTGCTTGTTTCAAACATGGAAGCTAACATTAGCATCTTGCTTGTTTCAAACATGGAAGCTAACATTAGCATCTAGCGTGTTTCAAACATGGAAGCTAACATTAGAATCTTGCAGGTATCAAACATGGAAGCTAACATTAGCATCTTGCAGGTATCAAACATGGAAGCTAACATTAGCATCGTGCAGGTATCAAACATGGAAGCTACCATCTAGTGTTTGTGATGTGGAAGCCACAGTTAAACTCCGCCTGTCTGTTATCCGTTTTAGCAACATTTAACACATGAAGATAGAAGAGAATTTACGCTAACAAACACGGTTTGTTTTTATTCAGCCGCACAGTGAGAATCCAGAAGGAAGTATTATTGATAACGTGACGGTGGTGTCGGGCCGGCTGGAGCCACAGAGCAGGAAGGCAAGTTGCTCTTCGGTTCCCTTGGTTTATTGCAGCAAAAACAGCTGGACAAAACTTAAAAGTAACAGAGAGTCGCAGTACAGAGACCGGAGAACTGCACAGACCGAACATTACAGAACGATCTGCTCGTGGTCGCCCGGCTTAAATAGGAAATGCAGCAATCAGGAGGATCGGGATCAGGTGCGACGATGGGTGAGGAAACCTGAGGAAGAAGCAGGAACCAGCGGACTACCAAAATAAAAGAAAAACCTGGAAGTGCTCGCTGCCCGAGCAGCACCGTGACAGATAATGGAATCAGAACTGCACCTTCCAATCAGTTCTCACGTCTAAACAAAGATCAGTGTGAAGCAATAACGCAAAAAAAATATTGGCTCATTTTTCAATATTGACACATTTTGCAAAAATACGACTGTGACACTAAAGAGCAGCTTCAAAGAACTCTATATTATTACTACTGTATTATACGGTATTATTTACAGTATTTACTGAATCATGTCAAGGACGCCACAAGTACAACATTACTGCTACATAACTGAACTCCCTTTGTACTTGACAGCACAACCAAAGTACAAGAATATGAAAAGTACATGGATTTTCAGTTTAATAATAAATTAATAAACATGCATACTTACCTTTTACTTACAACAAATGATTTTTGACGAGAGTAAGTATGAACATTAAATCTACCATTCACGGCTGAGGCAGGTGGCTCCGCCCACCCTCAGTTGAGCAGGTTTCCATGGTTAAAGGGAGTTTTTCCAGCCCCTTTCACTGAGCACCTCCATGACATGTCAGCAGAGGGGCGTGGCCTCCACCTGCGCCGTGTTTCAGTGCATTTAAATAACCTGCGCTGCTGTGGTTTTACCCCCGGCGGCCACCAGATGGCAGCGCTCCTCCAGCGTCCCCGCAGCCCGGGTCCGAGCGCGGTGAGATCCGTCCGGGGCCCCGTTTCTTCAGACTCACAGCGGAGCTCCATTATTCACGAGTCGGCGCCCTCAGCAAGTCGCCGTGTGGAATCACCGCCGGCCGGCCTGCTCGCTCGCCTGCTCGCCAGCTCGCTCGCCCGCCCCGGCCGAGCTCGGGGACGCCGCGCCCCGGCTCAGAAGTTTAATATCCTGAAAACTGCGGCCCCAAATGTGTTTCCGTCCCGCTTATCGCCTCCCGATCTGCCGGCGGAGCCATTAGCGCCGGCTGCAGCGCGGAATGGATGTGGTGTTTGTGGGTTTTGGTGGAAGGCGAAGCTGTCGTCCTAACGACCCTGCGGCCGCCGCCGGCCGCCGGCCTCATCACTTATAGATGACGCCGGGCGCTGCAAACCTCCGCACACAAACACGGAGGAGCGGCGGTCGGCCCACGGGCGGCGCAGTCCAGTGAAATATTGATGCGTGTCGGGAGGCCGAGCGGCGGCGTCTCGGATGCAGAAGCAAAAACAAAGCAGGTTGTTTTGGTTTAACGGTGAAGGAGCAGAACCGCTCTGACAAACCGGCCGCCGAAAACAACTTCATGGAGCCTGAATATTAAAGCACGGAAACTGAGGCGACACTGGGGGGCGATAGTGAGCACTGAGGATGTGTCGGTTAGCGCTGGAGGTGTGGTGATGGTGATGGTGATGGTGATGGTGATTTGTCTCTAGCTTTTCACCCGAATTTATTGTATTTTTGCAATACTGGTAACTACTGGATGACAAAAATTCTTAATTCACATTTTTTATAATAAGAAAGTCACATATAGCACATTTATGCTTTTTAACAAAAACTAAACTATTTAACTAACCACCTCCGAGAGGTGTAATGGAGACAGTTTAAAAAAGAACAATGGAATTGAATTATTTTCATTTATTTTTTCTATCGTATTTTTGAGGTGCGCATCCATTTTTATGTATTTATCTTGTACAATGACCTAAAACTACAATATTCTTATCACATTTTTCATTATTATTATTTAAAAAATCATATATTATCGTATTATATATCATTTTATATCATCATTATTATCATTGTGCTAATATATACCATTTCTGCGTCGGAGGATTCAGGTTCGGGTTGGAGTTCTGCTTCTTCAGAGGAGCCGGCGCGACACAAAACAAGCAAGGAAACACGTGGACATTAAATATAAATCATTTTATAATATACAAATTGTACAGATGTCGTGGACAACAGGGAGGTGGACACTCAGGATAGCAAAGATAAAGAAACTCTCTCCTCCTCGATAGCAAACACGGCGGCACACGATCAAAGATACGCAACATTCAAGATGGCGGCCGAGGTCATAAAAGGAAAACATCAGCGACGACAACAAACAAAACAGAATAAGGAACAGAACACAAATACATTTTCCAGAGGCTGAAGCTAAAGTGACAACACGGACAAACGCCGGCATCCTACGGAATCGTGTTCTGTCGTTTCTACTCTGCAGCTCACGTCATAGCACACAGGAAATCAACCTTTTTTATCGTCATTTTTTACAGCGTTACTAAGAACGATTGCAACAGCGTCACAACTCAGGCTCAGAGACACGTATGCTGATCAGACAGGAAACGGCATCTGACCTTTTTTCAGGATTTATTTCTTTTTTTTTTGAAAACACAAAGTAATTCGAGCGTTCGTCGGCGGTCTTTCTCTGTTCATGCCTTTTCTTTGCTGTGTTTTTATCTATTTCTTTATTTTTATTTTTCTCCCCCTCGCTTCTACACTGAAAAAAGGGAGGAAAATCACAATTACCCAGAATCCCCCGGGTGTGCTCGCGTCTGATTGGGGGAAAGATGGAGCCCGGGCGGACAGCTGTGTTTTCACAGGAAGTCAGCGGGGACCAAACGTCACAGTTTCAGATTAGGACCCCAAAAAAAAAGGGAAAAAAACTGTAATAAACTTGTATTAATTCATATTCATGGAAACGACAGATGACAGTAAAACATTTATCTCGCTGCGGCGGCGGGACGGTGAGCTGATTAAATATGTCAAACTCAGACAGCGGCGAACCTTTTGGGAAATTTCTGTAACGTTCAGGCGGATCTCTGCGGCTGTCGGACGCCGTGTTTTGATTTTGAATCTCATAATTCAAACGTGTCGTAGCGAATCACGAGAGAGTAAAAGTGACAGCTGAGATGTTCCCGCTAATAAGTGCTGATTAACGCTCGAAATGCTGAAAGCTAAAAGCAGAATTAAAGGATCACACCGGTGTTTTTTTTGTTTTAGGCCCGCAGGCTTGTGTGTGTGTGTGTGTGTGTGTGTGTGTGTGTGTGTGTGTGTTTGGGTCGTTTAAACACTGAGCAACAAAGACGTGATGAAGGATTCTGTTTTTCGTTTTTCTAAAAAACATTCCAAAGCTAACATGTTCTAACATGTTGCTAACACTGCCTGCTACTCTCATAGCCTAGCAACGGTTGCTAGGCATCCAGTGATGATGAGTCATTGTTCAGTCTTTGCTTTGGAGACGTGCCGGCTAGCTTGTAAGCCGAACTAACGTAAGAGTCATCCAGCGAGCTAATGTGGTAGGATGACGGTCCGCTACCCTCATAGCCTAGCAACGGTTGCTAGGCATCCGATGACGACGATTCATTGTTCTGTATTTACTTTGGAAGTGTGCCAGCTAGCTAGCAAGCCAAACTAACAAAAGCTAATGCAGTAGGATGACTGTCCCTTACTCTCATAGCCTAGCAATGGATGCTAGGCTATGAGGCCTAACATTGGTCAGTATTTGCTTTGGAAAAAGCACCGGCTAGCTAGCAAGCTGAACTAATGCAAGAGTTAGCTAGCACGCTAATGCAGTAGGATGACTGCCCACTACTCTCATAACCTAGCAACTGTTACTAGGCATCCGATGAAGATTAATCATTTGCTTTGGATATGTGTCAGCCAGCTAGCAAGCCGAACTAACACAAGAGTTAGCTAGCAAGCTAATGGATGAGGAGACGTGTCCAATCACGCAGTTGTTGCTCGATGTCAGAATTAAACATTTCGACCCAAACAGAAAGTTGTAAATGTAATTATATTAAATTAATATAATTTAAGCTACAGTGTGTAAGAAAGCGCCAGATGGTGCAGATCCCTAACTGAGTCTCCAACAGGTCTGTTTCATGATAATTACACCAAAATCCACACACACTCACACACACACACACTTTGAATATGAGCGTGTGTGTTCTGTGTCGCAGCCGTCGCGGCAATCTGTGGAAATCCATTCCAGCTCTGATATGACCCTTGACCTTTCCTGCCATTAGGGTCGACCTCACGCTCGCAGGCCAGCGGACGAGGAGCATATGTTTTTAACAGTGTGTGTGTGTGTGTGTGTGTGTGTGTGTGGTGAGGGTCACCGTGTGTGTGACCCCGAACCGACAGCCGCCCTCCAGAGGTAGCTCGAAGTGTCAGTCAGAAGCTTTTTTTTT
>CAESWR010002595.1:51315-67680 GCA_903171835.1 Mullus surmuletus | reverse complement strand
CCGCCCCCACCCAGACACGCAAACATTGGATGCAGGGATGTCACGCGTGTTAAGAGGCTGATGCTTCCTGACTTTTATGCTTTTACAGCCTCATGTCCTACATTTCCCATCATGCAACCCTACCCTGTTTTGCTTCTTTGTGGATTTTTTGAGGCTAAAACTGATTTTTCATGCACCGGTTTGCTTCAGTCGAATGTGCTGAAGCTCAGCAGGAGAAAACTGGCCGAAAGTTTGCATGCAAAAGTAAAAAAAAATAGAAATGTGTGTTTGCTGCGCGGCCGCGATGAGCCGGAATTCTTCGTTTTTACAGCCAACTTTATTCAAAACGGTAATACTCGGGGGTGGGCGGTGGGGTCTGCAGAGTATGTTGTTTCTGAGCCTGATTTATAGAATATTTTCCTCCTCAAAGGCGTGTTAGAAACTTATTTTGGAGGCTGTCGATGGTGTCTTTTTGATTCAAAGGGAGATAAAAAAGAGAATTATGCAAAGTCCCGTTTGACTTTAATATGTGAAACAACTTGAAGGAGGAACTTTGAAGCTCGGCTCTTATGTGTGTTGTGGAGACGCCGGCTGACCTGCGCGTCTCCCGCTCCTCTTTTATTCTTTTGCATTGAAATACTGAAATAAAAGAGCAGAGTTCTAGTAAACATCGAAGGTCCTTCGTGTGGATGAAAATGGCGGAAGGCCGACAAAGGAAAATAACAACGTGGGAAAAGTATAAAAAAGAAGAAAATGACGCTGCTTGATGATAAATCAGAATGAAAAAAAATCAGCGCAGCTTCATTCTGACTCACTTACAGACATAAAATTCCCGTGTAAAGGACGTCTGAGCTGATATTTCCTGCTTTGATTTGCAGCGTTAAAGCCCGTTAGCTTCAGGTTAAACGCTTCTGTTCTGTTCCTCGGCTCGGCAACGCTCGGAAAACTCCAGTTTGGTCCCTGCGAGCTCCTCCGGTCGGTCGCCCGGAAACTGTGCCGTGTGAAACATTCATCACGACCAGCTGAGAGCCTGATTTTCTCTTTCTGGTTTTCTCGCAGATTTTTTTTGGAACCCTCAAAAAAACGTTAAAAAACTCTCTCTCAATCGTCCCTAAGAACGAAAAACGTCCCCTCCCTAAAGACTGCTGTAACACATACTAATATTTTTTTCACTTTGAATGCGTCAAACTTTTTAATCAACTTCAGCCTGAAATATATATATCAAATATTCATTATTGTGTGGGATTTTAACCCTCTAAATGCCAGTTTGTTTACGTAACGCCACAGTAACTCCAATGCAATCCATTTAAGATGGATCAGATGGGGCAATTTTTCTGCAGTGAAAGAATTTTATAGAAATCTCTCTTATTGGTTCCTGGGGACAAAAGCATCTCCTTCCAAAAGATTGCTGTAAAAATATCATATATCAATATTCTTTCTTTTTGTTCATCAGCTTGAGCCTAAAAGATACACATCAAATATCAAATATTTCATAAGGATTTTTGACTCTCGAAATGGTAAAAAAAAAACGTCCCCAGGAACTCTTAAGGGGTTAAAGCAGCAGAAATAAGGTGCATGTGTTGCCGTCGGTTACCGTGTAAATTACAACCTCTGGCGTGTCGTGAAGCTAAACTATATTTTCCGGTGTTACGTAACCGCCATGTTTCTGCAGAGCCAGACGCGCACAGATGCTCTAAAAATCTCCCGGGATGAAATAAATTCATTTAGCAGAAGAATTAAAGCTCCAATTGGGATCTGGGAGCGAAAACGCAGTGATTTATCTTTTCTGTGGCTGGAAAAAGAAAAAAAATCTTATTCAGGATAATTGAAGTCCACTTTGTGCTTTTAGACAGGAGGTGTCACTCCTCCTCCGGCGGCACATTACTCATACTGGAATTAGAGCCGGAGAGGAGGGAGGGGGGAGGGGGGCGGGAGCGGGGGGAGGGGGCGGGGCTTTGAGAACAACAGCCGGGTCCTGCAGGGAGGCCGCCGGGTTAAAAATAGCTGCCGCATCATCACCTGCGGTCCATCTTCTCGGCGTGTGGCGCCGCTTGTCAGGCATGGCGGCGGCGTGCGGTTAGACGGGTGTCAAACGCTTGCCTGCTTCCCTTCCTGCCTGATTGCCCCCCGCCCCATCCCCCCCATCCCCCCTGCCGCCCCCCTACCTGGGGCTTTCTCCCAGCACACCTGCTAACCCCCGTCACCGTGGAACATCCTGTGTGGGATTAACGGACCTGAGCGTTCACATGGTAACTAATAGGGCGTTACGCGCTAATGGGCGGAGCCGCGAGCCGCTTTAGCAACAAACAGGCGGTTGCCAGTTACGCTGCTGAACTGGGAGGCAGGTTTTAGTGGGAAGTCATATTACTGTGAAGAGGAAACACCGAGGGACACACGATCATGCAGACGTACACTTTGGGAAAAAGGTTGTCATTTAAATGAAAGTACCCAAATAGCCTTTCAAAATAAAAGCATTTCTGCATGTCTTTTATGGCACAGTGACACAAAAATGAGAGAATCAGATTGTAGGGAAAAATTTCGTAGTCAGAAACGGTTGAGTGTGAGATTCTTCCCTTTGTGACGCCAAGAAGGGAAATAACCCCTGATGCTGTTTTTGACTGCCCCCCCGGATAGAGAAGCCCACCCTATGAATTTACCGAGCAGCAGCAAACACACACACAGCGAAGCTACCAGAAAAGCACGACAGCTGCTCTGTTGTTGCTGCATCAAAGAGCACAGAAGTCTGTTTTTACTCGCTTCGTCTGAGCCTCCGAAGACCCAGTGGATCCTTTTTACTTTTGCTGGATATGTTTCAACAAAACTTTTTTTTCCGGCACCGCGGAAACGGCGGACACGATCACCGGAAACGGGCGCCCGGTGATGGTTTACTATGTATGTCTGCTCAGCCTGACAGCCTGTAGACACGTCCCTGTAGCGTTAGCACTGCTGCTAACGATTGTGTCCTTCGGTCATATGCAAGTTATTAATATCTGGAGACATTCAACATCAGATCTGTGAGCGCAAGCCTCATTTGAAGGTGCCGTTAGACACTTATCTGTCAATTGGATGGTTGTCTATGCTGTTCATGCTATTGCCAGCGAGAGCCGCATCCTCTCACCTATATATGTCTATGCTCTCCCTGAGACGAGCATGGAGGATTGAGGATTTAAAGGTACAGCTCACGAGCGAGGCTGAATTTGGGGTAAAACACTTTGAATACGGTGTTGTTGGACACCGGTATGAAATTGTTGAGAAATGTAGGATATGGGACCTTTAAATTAAAGTACCCAAATAGCTTTTCAAAATAAAAACATTACTGCATGTTTTATGGCACAGCGATACAAAGCAAGAAAATCTGATTGCCGGGAAACATTTTGAAGTAATTTAAATTAAATTACCCAAATAGCTTTTCAAAATAAAAGCATTTCCACATATTTCTGATGGCACAGCGACACAAAATAAGATAATCCGATTGTCGGGAAAAATTTCGCAGTCATTTAAATTAAAGTACCCAAATAGCTTTTCACAATAAAAGCATTTCGGCATATTTTTGATGGCACAGCTGCATGAATCAGAATGCAAACTGTGTTTCTTTGTGCCGCTCGACTGTTATTTTGACGTGATTGTTTCTTCTGCAGCAGGAGAAGCCGTCGGCTGCCTCCCCCCACTTTGACTTAGTGAATCATCTTAGTGGCGCCCCTACTCCTCACTTCCTGTAGGCGGCCGCCTCCTCCGTGTGAGGTCGCCAATGAGTCGGAGGTGAGAGCGAGGCGTTGAGCTCTCAGGTTCTGCCCGAGCACAGCGATGAAATATAAATAAGATGGAGACGAGCTGCTCTGAATATTCAATGATTGGACCTGAAACACCACAGCAGCTGCGAGAGGACAGAGGCAGAGATGCGCTGAGGCCGGTTAGCAACTGCTGGCTTATTAGCATGCTGATCGCTGATGCTGACGCGGGAAGCTGGTCCTAGATTCAAGTATCTCTGCTACATGCGGAACTAAAACACTTTTTATACAGAGCGTCTCTGATCCACGCTTGAAATACACTAATATTTGAGGTAAAACTCCCTTTAACAGAGAACCCTGAACTCCATCTGATGATGTCAGTGAAGCAAATCGCTGATGGGCTGCAAGTGTCAAACACACTTTTCTGACTTTATGTGATTGATATTTTGCGTGTGTCTTTATACAGCTGTTAAATTGAGTGTGTGTGTGTGCGTGTATCGTGTATATTTTATGCCTTATACTTTATACACACACACACACACACACCATTGAATGCTTGTTTGGGGCGGTGTGGAGCAGAAGAATGGATGTTAGCTTAGCAAAGCTTAGCATAGCCTAGACCTAGAGGTTTTGCAACAGTTAATAACATGAGACTGTGTGTGTGTGTGTGTGTGTGTGTGTGTGTGTGATATGTCTGTCTACACATACTATCAGGAGGTTCAGAAGTCACAGAGGTCATATCAGCTTGTCCGCATCGGTGTCAAATAAATGCGCCTGTGTGTATGAGTGTGTGTGTGTGTTTGCGGGCGCGTGTGTTTGTGTTTGTGTGTGTATGCGTGTGTGTGCAGCCCCTCAACACACCACTCCTTCCTATCCGTCAACACCACAGCGAACAACATCATCCCCATTTTTAAAAACACAGCATCTTCTGCACCTGCATCACTTCGAAGTCGCCTTGACAACGCCTCGAACCAGCGACGCACACTATTTTTTTCTCTTTTTAGACCCGTTGAACTTTAAAAGCATCCCACTTTGAGAAATTGCGAGTGGATAATGAAGCAGGCGGCAGGAGGAGAGAAGAAACAGCAGCTGTAAAAATTGCGCGTCAGACCCCTGCGCTCACCTGAACTGGCCATCGCTCCACCATCGCCATGACAACGCAGTCAGGTGCCACGCGTTTAGCACGTTAATAATCACACACCTCTAATGTCACATTTTCACATGTTGGTGAATAATGTCATCAGAGCGAGTCGCCTCTAATGGTTTTTTCTCTGCCTCGTCCCTCCGCCATCCTCGCAATTACCCAATAATGATGAATATATCCCATCAGGCATTGCCTGCTGAACTGTAACCCCCATTCCATCGCCGCCAAATTGAACATTGGGAAATTTGACAGTTGACATTTTAAATTTTCAAACGCTCCAATTCATTCTGTCGGCGCGGCATTTTTTTTTTCTCCCTTCGCTGGCGCTGGTAACAAATGGCCAACGGAGGTTTGTGAAGTTATACCTGCACACACCAAACAGCTCCCCCCTCTCACACACACACACACACTTGACTTTTAGATGGTTAGTGAAAACAGAGCGGGAAGACGTTCAAATGTATGAAACATACCACTTCCACTAATTTATCCACTTCATTACAATGATAAAAATATGTACAGAAAGTATTATTATTGTTAGTAGTAGTAGTAATAATAACTAGGCCCCCGGGGGGACTGACGGGACTGAGCCCGCCTGGAAACCGCCGTCACCCGTGACCGCCTCTGACTTGTGACCGTCCTCTGCACAGCTCAGGGTTGTTTCCTTCGATGTAGCAACAGTCTTTCAGCAAAGGCCCTCTTGAAACCTCGAAGCCACTTTGGTCCAAGCGGTTCAAACTACTTTGGTCAAAAAGTCCAAGCCACTGTTTCAAAATGTCAAGCCACTTTGTTCAAAAAGGTCCAGGCCACGCCCTTCGCTCTACCAAAAGTCTTTTAATACCTTTTCATCTTCACCTTTTAAGTCACTTTGTCCAAAAGGTCCAGTCCACTTTGTTGGAAAGGTCCAGGCCATGCCCTTCGATGTACCAAAAGTCTTTTAATAGTTGTCATCTTCACTATTTAAGCCAGTTTGCTCGAAGAGGATATTTCCTTATGACGTTATGATCTGATCTGATGATCTGATTTCCTGTTGAGGCGTCGCCGCGGCCACGGCCTTCAATGTAGCGATATTCTTTGAGTAACTTGATCTTCACAGGTGTGTCTGCTTGAGGGCCGAGCGTGAGTCTGCTAACATTGATCCCTGAGGAGGAGTTTTACGTGCCACAGAAATCCAATGACATGATGATGAAGTGTTTGGGGCTTTGAATTGACACCCGTTTTCTTCCGTCTTCTCAGAAGTTGTTTTTCGCCCAAGTCTTGAGTCATTTTGCATCCTTTTTTGGGTGGACAATGTGAAACAATTCAAATTTTTCGCCAGGCCCGACGATCCTAGATAATTTCGTACTTTCCAAGCATGTTGAGGGGGTCAAAACGCGGTTATGTGCAAGGAATAAATACTACTAATACTTGGCTCGGGCCCTAATAATACTAAAGGTGATATTAACTAATAATAAAGAACTGGCAAACATCCTGCGTGTGTTGAGTTGTTGTTTTCTCCTCAGCTGTCATGTTTCGCTGCTAATTGACAAACGCCCCGACGATCCCCGAGCCGCTTTTGTACATTTTGTTTGTCTTGACGCTCTGTGGATTCATCCTGCCGCTCCTCACTTTCTTTGACTCTGACAGTTAAAGAAAAGAAAAAAAGTGCTCCGCTGTCTTTTTTTTTTCTTCTCTCCCTCTGCTCACTTTCTCGCCCCGGTGCAGATTTGGATCCCCCCGGGCCGGTGCTGATGTGAGCAGCTGTCTCCACGGTGACAGACGGTGGAGATAAAGCTCCGGGCCGAGGCCATCAAAGGAGCCGAGCCTCCCTGCCGCCCTTTTCCATCACTATCTCTCCTTCTTCTTAAAAAAAAGAGCCCACCACGGCCTCCGTCAGCCTCCGTCTCTGCACTCATTCACTCCCCGCCTGTGATTCTCTTCCTCTCTGGAGCTGATAACATGGATTTGCTCTCGCAGGATCAATATTTGAGCTCTGAGGGCTCGTACTGTTCTACGCAAATGCGTGAGAAGAGAGCTGATGGCCGCCGCCGCCGCCGGCACTTCCTGTCACCTGCGGACAAGATGGCCGACCGACAACGATAAAGAAGAACAAACGACAACCAACACACGCCGGCGGGCAGAGCGAGGAGCGGCAGAGGAACGAGGCTTTTCTCAAGCACTTTGATTTTTGGGAGATTAATTGTTGCATCTGCGATCTCCCAGGATGCACTGCGGGATTCCTGCCTCGTGATCATCATCAGCTCGGCGCCGTTTTTTACAGCGTGCGGCTTGTAGCAACACGCTGATTTGAGTCCGTTTTTCTCTTCAATTTTCTCTCAAATATTTTGAATCAACTGTGAAATTTTGCACTGAATCGCTTCATTTTTCCTGATGAGCATCTGGAAATCACTTCCCAGTAGGGGTGCAAAATTCCGGGAATTTTCAAAGTTGGAAGCTTTCGATGGAATTTGGGGAAATTATTGGGAATTTTCCGGGGAATTCATATGAACTGCATGTAGCTGCTCATATCCATGTATAAAAATGAAACATTGTGATTTGTTATGAGCAGACATGCATGCAAACATGTCTAATGCAATATTTCCAAATGACATTATAAATGAATTTTCAGGGAATTTTTAGGGGAGTTTTCCCAAACTGAGTCTAACTGTCATGAATACAGGCATCAATATTTGTCAGAAGCAAACACACCTGCAAATATGACCGTTACAACATTTATAAATGACACTCATCAGTTTTTACAACTGGAGAACTTTGATGGTTTCTTTCACAGAAGAACAAAAACCATGAATGGTGGAAAACCAAAGAAGGTTCAGGTGTTTACAAAAACCCAGAAATATTCCTGATGTTCCCTCAGCTCCCCAAAAAAAGGCCCATTCCCAAACGTCCAGACATTTAGTTGAGCTTCTCTTCGGGCCGTGCTTTCTGCTCATCAAGGACCTGGAACTCATCGCCTTCAATGGCTGCTGTCTCCTTATGACTGGTCGTCACGGCAACAGAACCTTGAAAATTTCCAATATACCCGAGCTCAAATTCCCATGGAAATTTTCTTAAGGAAACTTTTTCACCCTTTTGCAACCAGACTCGTCTTTGTCAGGTGTTAAAGCAAAGGGATGCGATTAATCACTTTTCTTAAGGTGTAAAGCTCCTAATAATGGAGTGAAGTTGAGCAAAAAGTTTTTGTGGATATTTGCAGCAAAGATCTGGAAAGAATCCCTCATTTTTGTGTTTGACAGTCATCAAGGATCTCGTTTAAAAATGAACACGTCAAAGCAAAGAACTGTGATTTGTCTCAGTCTCCGTGTGAAGTTGGGCGGAGTTTCAAAACAACTGCGAGCGTCGTCTGCGAGCAAATCCCGTCCCGAGGAACAAAGAGGCCTCAGACGGGGAGATCAAACCTGACCGACTTCTATCACTTCCTGTTTGCGACTGAAGCTCAAAAACACAAACTCTGACAAACACAAACGAGGCTGTCAGAGCAACTCGAGCGAGCGGAAACACTTTCTCCTCCTCCGGCGTTAATCGCGCCGTCCAATTAACTCCTGATTCTCCTCTTTTGTTGTGTTGTTTGCGGCTCCTCGTCCTCCTTCACGTCGTCTTCACTGCGACGCGTCTCTGAACGTCGGCCCGGATCCTCCCGTCATCGCTGCCTCAGAAACCCTCGGCTCGTCTCGGCTCCGCTTCACTTTTCACTGCGTCTCGGTCGCTGTGAGGCGATCAGCTGATGCAGATATTGGATTTCTGCCGTTGTCGCCGTGGGCAACAGCATCAGCTAAACGGCTCAAATGCCAAAGTGGATCAGTCGGGAAGCGTTTTATCAATGTCAGGAATCAGGTGTGTGTGTGTGTGTGTGTGTGTGTGTGTGATCTATACTCTGACCTGTGATGTCAACGTACGTCTAATAAAAGGAGATTAAGCGTTATTTATTTTGAAATATGGATTTTTGAAACAGGCAAACAAACGCATATTACATTTGGAAGATAAGATAACTTGGAGTAAAATGTTATTTAATTACATTTATTTAATTAATTCCTGACAAATTTAGGGTCTTTCAGTAGCAGAGAACAAAATGATCAATGAAATGGAGACTTCTGCCGATATAATATAGATTCACTGTCTGACATTGGGAAGGCAATTACTGCGCGTGTGTGTGATCAATACTTTGAACTAAAATGACAACATCCGTCTAACAAACAGAGATTAAACGTTGTTTTGAAATGTGTGTTTTTGAAATAAGACAACAAACGAACATAAACTTTTGGAAGAAACAATTATAGTAACTTTTTAAAATTAACACATTCCTGACAAATTTAGTAGCAGAGAACAAAATGATCAATTAAATTGAGACCTCTGCTTATATAATAGCAATATCTGACATTGGGATTGCAATTACTGTGTCCGTGTGTGTGTGTGTGTGTGTGTGTGTGTGTGTGTGTGTGTGTGTGTGTGTGTGTGTGTTCAGGAATTTGCAGCCTGCTCTCAGAGGGGCCGACTCTCACAGGTTTGTGCCCTGCAGCAGCAGCAACAGCAGCAGCAGCAGCAGCAGCCGTTTGGTAAACAGGCTGGGATGTTTTTCTGGGATCCAGAGCCAGACGGCGGGCTGTGGGGGGGGAGCGGGGCCTCTGGGGGCCTCTGGGGGTCCACTGGGCGGCGCCCCCCCCCCCAGCTGTGGTGCTCCACCCGTCTGAAGGTCACGGGGCAGAAGAAGAATTTTTCTCTCATAACTGGTCGTGTTTGTGTCTGAGCATCCTGATTTACCCCCCGAAAGTCAGTGACCCCCCCGCCCCCCCTCCACACACACACACACACACACCACACACTGACTCCGCCCCCACAGGGTTGCGGGCAGGTGGCCCAGGGGCAGACGTAGCGGGTGGGGGGCGGCGGCGGTGACTTTGGGCTGCACAGCTGCTGTTTGGCCGCAGCCTTCAAAGATGGCAGCAGATAAAGGGGACGGGGATTGTTGCCGAGCGACGTCCAGATGCCCGTGTGACCGCACGCCACCGAGCCGCGACGCCCCAGAGCCGCAACGGCCCGCCCATGTGAGGCGGCTGGACGGGAAACGGCCCCGCCCCCGAGGCGCCGCTCTCACCGGCCACACTGCACAGAACAAGAGCATAACTGATGGAGAGACATCCATCATCTGTTGCATAACCTCAGTGAGGATGTGTGTGTGTGTGTGTGTGTGTGTGTGTGTGTGCCAGGTTCCCATCAACTTTTATTTTTTCTGCGTAATGACGCCAATTAAAGCGCGTTAGTAATCTGCAGGTCTGTAATAGCGGCGTCATTATGTGGCGAGCAGGAAAGGACGGGGCAGGACGTCCGGGGCCCCTGAACAGCGAGGAGCCGGGGGCTGCAGGAGGCCCCGCCCCCATTTATTGGAATGCTGCAGTAGCCCCTCCCCTTTTACTGAGGCCCGACTCACCCACTGATGACACTGAGTGGTCGTGTGAACCCTTAAGATAATAAAATATTTGATATTTGATATGTACCTTTCAGGCTGAAGCTGATTAACAAGACTGACTCGGTAAAAATATCAATAAATGATATTTTTTACAGCAGTCTTTTGGAAGGAGGCACTTTTTGTCTCCAAGAACTAATAAGTTTTCTATAAAAATCAGTCACTTCAGAGAAAATAAGAATGTCTCAAAATAAAAAACATTGTAAAAAAGGGAGCCGAGACACAAAGCGCACCATCGCAGCTTTTCAGGACGCTGAGAACCTGCTGCTTTTCACACCGCGCTGCTAAACACGGGCTCATTACAGCCGGGGCGGCGGGCGAGCGCAGTGGCTGATGGGAAGTGTAAGCAGCTCTGATCTGCGCGTCCCAAAAGTGCACCGGCAGCTTCTGAAGCAGAATAAAAGGGCTGATTTTGTAAAAGGGAGCCTCACGTTTGATGAAGTCAGACCCAGAGGAGGAGTTTAACCCTTAAGAGAACCTGGGGACGTTTTTGTCCAGACGTTTTTTTGACCATTTAGAGGGTCAACATCCCTAAAACATGATACATTTCTCTCAGGCTGAACCGGATTAACAAGACTGACTCATTCAAAGTGGAAAAAAAATATGAATATATGATATTTTCACAGCAGTCTTTTGGAGGGAGACACTTTTTGTCCCCAGGAACTAATAAGAGAGTTTGCTATAAAAATCTGGCAGAAAAAGAAAAGAATGTTGCTGCTCATCATTGACCATCTGAGGCTCTAATAATAATAATCATTAAATCCTCCTTGAATTGCATTTTATGGAAATTATTTGCGTTTTTGTGATTTTTTTCACTTAAAATGCTTCAGCGTTACATAAACAAACTGGCATTTAGAGGGCGAGAATTCTCCAAATAATCAGTATTTGATATAGTTCAGGCTGAAGTTGATTAAAAACATTGAGTCATTTAAAGTGTAAAAAATACCAATATATGTTATTTCTACAGCGGTTTGTGAGGGAGGGGACGTTTTTCGTCCTGAGGGACGATTGAGAACGTTTTTTTTTCAGGAACTCTTAAGAGTTAAGAAGATGAAAAAGTATTTCAAGTATTTAAGTATTTAAATTGTACTCCATTTTCAATGTATTACAGTAATAACAACTTTCAGAACTATTTCTTCCAGATGTTACCTGCAGCACACACGGATGAATTTCAAAATAAAATAAAATGTTATTTTGAAAATAAAATCAATAAAATATCTAAAAAAATAAAAAATAAAATGGCAGTCCCACTGGGCTGATGCATCATGGGAAAATGAAAGGGAAAGCTGAGGTTTGGACTCACCCGTCGCCGAGGCGGAGCAGGACGGCCCGGTACAGCTGGTGCTGCGGGCTGTTGGACTCGGGGCCGCAGGGGTGGATGAAGGGATGGACGGCGGCCAGGACGAAGCCCTGCTGGTAGAGCTCCTGCAGCTGAGCCGGCAGCTCCCGCACCGACGACAGCCGCAGCGTGGACGTCCCACCTGAGGGGGCGGGGCCAAACACCAGCCGGCGGTTAGTCTCCGAGCGGTGCACAAACGCTGAGCGCAGAAGCGACTCCAGCCGTGTAAATAAATAAGAATTAACATTTAGAAACATTTGCAATTCAGATGGCAGAGTGATTTCAAATTTCATTCCCGGTTTGTTTTGGCAATTAAACGCCGTGTTTCTCTGCCATCCCCTCCATCTGAGACTTAATGGGGGTGGATGAGAGCCCAATCACAGCTGATTGCCGAGGATCTGGATCGGCGGCGCCGCCACTCCGAGGCTGCGACGGGAAGGAGGGAAGCCGGGGGAGGGGACGGGCGGAGGGGAGGGGACGGGCGGAGGGGCGGAGGAGGAGAGAAAGACGGAATTGACAAGAATTTAAGGATTCTGAATCCATGATCAATACCAGTGATATGTTGCAGTAACACGTTGCAGTGAAGCAGGTTGACATGATGAAATAGCACGAACGTGAAGGCAACACACAGGAGGAGCCGCTAACGTTAGCTTCCACATTACAGACAAACAAGGTGCTAAAGTTTAGGTGAGTTAAGGAGATTCTAACGTCAACTTCTGCTATACACGCAAACAAGGCGTGAATGTTAGTTTCTGTTAGAGCCACGAGGTGCTAACGTTAGCTGTGTTGCTGTTAGCGTGGCTGTGAACTGTATCAAACACGTGAGGTTCCTACAAACCACCTGCACGGTGAGTGGAGAAACGTTTCTGCAAGTATTTGAAGCATTTTCCCCCCTATGACCACACGGAAGCTCTGTAGGACCTGTTTGCATCTCAGAGCAGATCCTCAAACCACTACGTTCTTCTTCTCCATGTGTTTGTGTGTGTGTGTGTGTGTGTGCTTGTGCATGTGTGTGTGTGCCAGACAAGCGCAATTGTGAGGCGAGCAGGCAAGCGATTCCAAGTCGCAGAGCCGCTGGGAGCTGCTTGTCCACTCTCAGCCCTGTGCTTCAGGACCCGGGGAGGCCAGGTGAGGTGGTGGTGGGGGGGATTGGAGGGCGGGGGGGCGGACGGAGAGAAAGACAGAGGACAGTTCAGAGACAGAGAGAGAGAGAGAGGAGACTTGGCGGTGGATGTGTGACGGCTGGGAACCAGCAGTCAGGCTGCACGAGGCGACATTTACTGCAGGCCAAACAGCTGGGGCATGTGGGTTAAAGCGCCAAGACAAGGACGGGGGGGCAGGGGGGGGGGGCTGAATGTCTACGAGCTGTCACGAGACGTGGGAAATGCTTCTACGGCTAATTAGAGTCAATGAGACGATGCAGTCGGAAAAGGTCGGCGTCCCTGGGAACGATCGGAGTACACGAGGAGGTTGATGGGAGGTCAGGCGGAGGGTGAGAGTGGGCGGGGCCACCCGGGGGAGAGGGCGCCGGCGGCCTCCCGGGCCCCGCGCGGCAGCGAGGAGGCCGACGCTAGCAAAAATATTCATGCAAACGGCGCTAATTCTGCTTTAACAAGGAAAAACAAAAGCTCTAGCGGCGATGCCTTGGTTGCCATGGAAACAGAAGCATCAGCTGACACCAAACGTTGAAATTCTGTGCGAAAGTGGTTCCCACGAGGACACTAAAAGGACGTTTAGGGCCGAATTGTGGTCAAGGCACGCACACACACACACACACACACACACACAAGCAGTTTGCTGTTTGAAGTCCCGCTAACTCGCTACAACAACATCTGTGTTCTTTATTGCATTTGGCAGCTGAAAAAGAAAAGTTTGTGTGTGTGTGTGTCACGCAGCTGCTGCTTCACACACTTCACATGTGCTCTTTATCCTCCAATAATCCGTTTAAATGATATCACTCAGAGTTCTGTGTGGAGTTTTGTTTGGCGTCCTTTCATCGCGCCATGTGGAGTGTAGTCTGTCCAGTAGGTGGCAGCACAAGTTGCAATAAAGAGAGTAGAAGAAGAAGAAGAAGAAGGAGGGAAAACTAGTATCCGTCAGTACGAGGTGAGGCAGGGGGCGGAGCCAACACTTCAGCTCATCGGTCATGTGACTGATGTTCTCTAGACCCCATCCAAGGTGACTCCATCTCCCATGATGCTCGCTGACACCTGCACACTTTTGTTTTTTAATAATTCAACACACAAGTGACAAAAAGTGAGAGCGTTGACGCATTGCTTCTTTTTGACTAACGCTGCCAACACGGGAATCTTCTTGTGTGTGTGAAGATGAAGACTCCTCGGTAAGATCTCATTTTAATCTACTTAGACTCGAATGTTTTCCTTTTATGAGTGAATTTCTTTCAATTTGAGACACAGTGGGCGTGTCCTCTGTCCCCGGTCGCCACAGTGACGCTCTGTCCTTCCTCTCAATGCTTCCTTTGTGTCGTCCTCCGGGATCTAATTCCTCCTTTCACACTCGATATTCGCTCATTTCAGAATCATTTCCGTTTGATCTCTGTGCGGCGAGGCCGTCACGCCCTTTTTTGCAGTCATGCTCCCCGATTTGCATAATTGTGCAGGCATGCGGCGATTCTGCTCACACGTAGACGAGCCGCCGCCGCACAACCACTGGCACGGACTGGGGACTCTACGCACCAGTGCAGTCCCAGTAACCAGCACGGCTCCCAGCAGACGACACCCACCAAATCTTTATGTGCACTTTTATGTTCATAACCTTATTTTTACATTCATATTGCCTCGTAAAAAATCACTACGCTGCGGCTGCAAGTGTAAAATTAGCTGATTTTTAGTTTTGAAAAGTCCATTATTCTGAAAACTCGTTAGTCTGAAGCCCATTAGACTGTCAGTTAAATACTTTCATATCCTGGTAGGAGGTGAAATAGGAGGAATTCTTTTGTTATTCTATAGAGGAGCCGCAGCTGGTCGTCCTTTCTTAAAGCAACAGCGTGCAACTTTTCTGACTTTTCTGTTGCCGCTGCTGCTGAGGAAGGAAGCAACGCTGGGAGATGATTGGAGCAAAACAGACCCTTAAGTTGCCACGAAATGTCGCATAAATACCGAGGGTTGCAAAATCATGGGAATTTTCAAAGTTGGAAACTTTCTATGGGATAAATATGAAACATATGAAACACAGACATGCATGCAAACAGGTCTAATGCAATATTTTTAAATGACATAAATTAATTTGAAGGGAATTTTAGGGACTTTTCCCTAACTGAGTCCAACTCTACATACCTGGAAATATGCCTGATACAACATTTCTGAATGACACTCATTAGTTTTCTGATTAGTGTTTTGTGATGATCTTTCTACTCATCGAGGACGTGGACCTCATTGTCTTCAATTGCGACAAAACCCTCAACATTTCCAATATTCCCGAGCTAAGACGGAAATTGAAATGTACTGGAACTTTGCAACCCTGGAAACACCATCTGATTACTGATGGTGCAATAGTTGCATATTGTTGCTTTAAACTGAACACGTATTGAAAGTCTTCCAGCGGTGCTTCCCTTTGGACGTGAGCAGATGTGTAGCGCCGCGCTCTCATTGGCTCGCGCAGCCGGCAGATGTCAGAGGGAAGAGGAGCCCAGATGCCGGACTGTCAGATTTGAGGAGACGGAGGTGAAAATGCGGATGCGCCGAGTTGGCAGAGCGGCATCAGATCGCTGCTCTGATCCGCTGCCGCCGCCGCCGCCGCCGCTCTGCAAACCTTAAACTAACCGTGATTATCTCCAACAATGAGACTGAAGTAATGCAGTCTTCCTTCTCCCGCCCGTCCCACCTGGACGGCTGGTCCCACCACCTCGGGCCACAAACGCAACACGCCAGTCCAACACCACCAGTAGCCAGCAACACCATCAGCTTCAACAGTACCAGCCAGTAACCAGCAACACAACCAGGACCACCAGCACGACCAGGACCACCAGCACGACCAGGACCACCACCAGACCCACCAGCCACCATCACCAGCAGGCAACACCACACCAGTACCACCAGCACCAGCACCAGCAGCCAGCACCATCCGCTTCACCAACACCATCAGCACCAATAACCAGCACCACTAGAACCATCAGCACCAATAACCAGCACCACTAGCACCATCAGCCCCAATAACCAGCACCACTAGAACCATCAGCACCAATAACCAGCACCACTAGAACCATCAGCACCAATAACCAGCACCACTAGCACCATCAGCCCCAATAACCAGCACCACTAGAACCATCAGCACCAATAACCAGCACCACTAGCACCATCAGCATCAATAACCAGCACCACTAGCACCATCAGCATCAATAACCAGCACCACTAGAACCATCAGCACCAATAACCAGCACCACTAGCACCATCAGCATCAATAACCAGCACCACTAGAACCATCAGCATCAATAACCAGCACCACTAGAACCATCAGCATCAATAACCAGCACCACTAGAACCATGAGCACCAACCAGCACCACCAGCACCACTACTGGCACCCCAGCAGCACCACCATTACTACAACCAGCACTACCAGCACCGCCAGCAGCATCCCGAGCACTACCAGACAGCACCACCAGCAGCCACCAACCAGCACCACCAGCAACCAGTACCACCACCAGCATCACCAGTAGCATCCGTCTGGGACCAAATCCAGAAATTCATTGTGCGATGAAGC
>CAESWR010002594.1:326135-338943 GCA_903171835.1 Mullus surmuletus | reverse complement strand
CTTGAACGAGTCCAAGTAATTAATAAAAAAAACAACAAAAAAAAAAAAACAACTGAATCGGGTTGAACATATACGTTTTGTTTCAATTTGTGCATTCATTTGGCTTTGATTTCTGCCAAAATATTGACCCAAAACTGAGATGACAATCAAAGGCAACGTAAGAAGAACTGAACTAAGACAATAAGTGAATAATTATCAAAATAACTGGAATGTGAATACACTTTTGGTGCAAAAATTAAGCAGTGTTAATAAATCAAATCCATGACAATGCCAAAGAAAATCTGTTTCAACGAACACTTCAGATGAGATTCCCATGTGGGGCAAATGTAAAGACATGCGTTCCTTCATTTACAAGATTACTGATTCCGAGAACTGCTTTCACATTCACATTTAATCTAACTGCAAAAACGCCATGTCCTAAGTCCATTCATGGCTGATGCGTGCTTCAGAATCTCTATGAGTAGTAAACTGCCTTGAATTTCAAGTCCAAACCACTATTCAGTGAGGCTCAGCCCCAAAATGCTTTTCTTGCTTACCCTCAAACATCTGTACTACTCTCTCCCCGGTCCAGAGAAACGCCTCTGTTTTCATCTTCTTCCTTTACAGTAGCCTTCAGAGCAGATTTCCCCTTTGTCTCTCTTTTGTTGCTTCTCAGTGCCAGGTGATGTTGAGGTAAATTGAATTTGGCAAACAAAGTAGGGGAAAACGAGGAGAATTCAGTCTTTCTGATTTGGTTTAGTGAGTGGCGGTGTACCACTGCCAGCTGTTGGTGCCTTTCATCAGAGAAGAGAGAAAAGTCCCAAATAAAGAATTCCTGTAGTGGCAAGTCTCTGTAACGAGTTTCCAACCCGAGCAGCCAATATTCCAATGGATAGAAAAGAGGAACAGCCAATATTCACACATATATAAGAGGTCATTTACACAGCATTGTTACTTTTGGCACATTGATTTTTAAGGTTATAATTATCTTTTTTTTCTTTTTTGCAAATATTGCATGTCCCTGTACAACAACATTGACAAAAATACTCTGAGGGTGGAGCTTTTATGAATTTGCAAGGCGTAAAAATGTGAATTTAGATAACCAGTTCGTCTACACTCCAGAAGAAAAAAAGAAACGCTTGATAAAAGGAAATGGAAAATCATTCCGACCTTAAGGGAAAAAAAAGACAATGTCTGATATGTCGTCAATACAAAATGGTCCCATCTTGTTGTTCTCAAGATGTCTTGGGCTTAAATAGGGCTCATTAATTGTGGGTTTCCCTCTTGAAATGAGCCAGGCAGTGTATGAAGGACAGCAACAACAGGACATCCATATTCTGCATACAAAAACAGATGAGGAGGAGGGGTGCGTAGATGTCACTCAATGCATTTGTGTATATAGCTACATCTTTAGGGAGAGGGGGTATAAATACATAATTCAGGGGAGCTAGTTTTGCTGAGAAAATACAAAAACAAAGTTCTTCAAAAAGGCGACAGAACTGTTTTCAAGGCTTATTCTCTTTTTTTTTTTTTCTTCAGACAAAAATGAAATAAAAACGACTATAAGAGGAACAAACGAAGCAGAAACAACAAAAGCAAGAAAAATGCAGCCATGGTCGTTTCAAATCTCAATCAAGCTTGACACAATCACTCAATAGGTAGTTTGCAAAGTACAAGAAGTTTTTCATGCAGATATTAATTTCCTCTTCAGGAGCAGGGGGTGGGGGTTAAAAGGAATTGGGAGTAGTCGGGGGGGAACGTAGTACTCATGCAGCTCTGGCATAGCGTCAGTGTAGGTATGCTTGGGAGGGAGGGCTGAGCAGGTAGTGGGGGGGAGGGGTGGGGGGGGGGGTCAGGTGGGGGAGAGAGAGAGGGGGTGAAACAGCAGCTGATAACAAAATATTACCTCAGTTTCTCAAAAGAGGTCATCAGTGCTATGTCCTTATTTGGGTCTCTCTCTGCGCGCTTCCCCTTCAGTGTCTCAATCCGAGGAAACTTTGCACTGGTCTTGTGGCGGTAGAGCTTTTTGTGCGCGGGTCCGGGGTTAATAAAGTTGGGTTTGTCAAACATGTTGCAGCCCAGAGCGAGTTGCGGGAACAAGGGGTGAGCGGGGTTGAATTTGGCCTGGTTTTTCCCTCCCTTCCCCCCAGCCTTCCTGCCCCTCCCGGCCCCCGTTAGCGCGGCCCCTTTCTTCTTCAGGTCGGCCTCGGTGCCTGCCAAGATTTTGAGGGTCTTTAGGTTGAGGCTGTTGGCCTCGGAGGGCATGCAGGACTCGGACATGGGATTCCACAGCGGCTCAATGGAGGCCATCATGAACCTCTGGACCTCTGCCATGCCGGAGACAATGTTGGACAGAATATTGGACGGCTCCTCGAATTCTCTCTGGTCGTCCCCTACCAGGCTGTTGCTCTCCGACCAGCCGGTGCCCGTCCAGTCCCCGCTGCCGCTACCGTCGGTCAAGCCGGCGGCGCCGCTACCTGCCTGGTTCTTTGCCGCCTTGCCCTCCAACATGGCCTTTATCTTTTTGGTGGAGCGTGAGTTCTGCTTGGGGGTCTTGACCTTCTCGGACTTGGGAGCTCGGGGGGCCCGCACCTTCTTTGGGCTCTGTCCCGCCGCCGCTTGCTTGTAATTGCCTTTCCTCTTCGACTTGATGCTTTTGGCACCGGCCATCTCGCCGGTCTGCTCGTCGAACTCCGTCATGCCCAGCTCCTTTTTCTCCAGCCCCAGAACCTCCTGGCTGTTGAAGTTGTGCAGCGGGAACTGGCCGCCGTCCTCCACCGTGTACGCATGTCCCGTGTGCTCCTGCTGCTGCATCACATCACAGTTCCACTTCACCTCCCTGTTGCAGTCCATATTCATGTCGTTCACCTCCTGGTACTTTCCGGCATTTCCCGGCATCTTCATCTCACGCCCCACCACCTGGGGGGACAGGTTGGGCGTCTCAGGGGGGGAAAGCTCTGACAGCGATGAGTGTCTAAACTTGTCAGGGGTGAAGTTAGAGATATCCAGCAGGTCTGAGGACTCCCTGAGTGGGGTAAGGGCGTCCACACTCTGCTGAATCACCACTTTAGGACTGCAGTGAGCTAAAAAGCTGTCTCGGCCCTCCTCCTCACCCTCTCGCTCACAAGATTTGAGGCTCAGGGTGCTGTAATTGCTGGAGGAGGCTGACAAAGAGCCCACTGAGTCATAGCTGATGAGTCTGCCATTGTCTGTGCACAGGGACCCTCTCTGGTATTGCACCTGGCCGTCCACGCAGTTAGACTGACACACTTGCAGATCCGCCCCAGGCTGCAGGCCGGCCTCACTCAGGTAGCTCTTGTCATAAAGCAGCCTGTCAGCCTCGGGGCTCAGCTGGCTGTAGTTAGACACCGCCAGGTTGTCATTCAGGGGCACAGCAGCCGGGAAGTTGCCGGGCAAGATGGGAGTCTCGGGTGTCTCGGACCCAAAGTTCTGGCTTGCGCAGAGCTGCGGATGCCACATCTGGGGGAAGCTGGGGCAGTTCTGGGGAGACTGCTGGAGTTCCGACTCCGACGGGGGAGAGAGGACGCAGCTCTGAGCCAGCTGCAGAGAGGAAAACTGTTTCTCCTCCAGGGGCAGCCCCACAGGATACTGCTGCCTGGAGGGTTGCTGGGGGAAATAAGACATAGATGCTCCTCCGGAAGAGTCTGTGGCATCTAACAGGGTCTGCAGGTAGCCCCCCGGGATGACAGGAACACCCGCCTCCACCTCCTCTGAGGAGGGCGCTTTGTCAGGGGAGCAGGTGGACGAGACAAAGGGGAATTTCTCCTCCGATGTGTGAGCCGCCGTGGCGTTGTCAGAGAAATGGGGTTTGACTGTAGTTGAGTTCATGCTTGCCTCTTTTAACCCAGCGGTAGGGTCCTCAATCTGTGCTGCAGCGACACAGGCATCCGTTTCATTTGTCACGCTCCTCCCCTCCTCTCCTTCTGCCTCTTTCATTTTCTTGCTCCTCAGCCTGGCTTCGCTTTTGAATTTCCTTATCCTGCCTGTTTTATTTCCTCCCAATCTCCTCCCCTCCCTCTCCTCCCGCTCCTGGGAGCGGCTCTTGGTTGCGGCTGTGTGCGTGATGGAGTTTGTGTCTAATGTGACTGGGTGGCCTGGGGCTGCTATTATTCCCCCTACCATGGGGGTGGCCTCCTCTTTACTGACACCTCCATGCTCCTGATCAGAGAGAAGAGAGCCCTGTGCTATTGCTGATTGCTCCACAGCGTGAATCCTCTGAACCTTGAGTCTGTTTGCAATCTTGTATTTCCTTTTGGGATGACTAGAATTAAAAGGGCGATGATGGCGTCCGTTTAGATGAAAACCGCGTTGTTGTTTATCTCTGGCAGCCAGCTTAAGCTGTTCCTGTCTCTCTCTTTGCCTCTCCTGCCAGAAATCCTTCAGAGGAGCCAGTGTCTCATATTTGCTTACTGTGTTGGCGTTTAAGCTCACACTACCATCCACAGGGTCCAACTTGCCCAGTTTTACTGACATGAGTCTTTCTCCCTTAAAGCGGTTGATGATGATGTATTTGATGACCACGGGCGGCTCTTTGCGACACGATTTCCGCCGCTTTTTGGGGCACCAGTCTACATCCTCCTCCTCTTTCTGGCCGATCGGTGCTTTCTCTTTTTTCTCGGCGTTCTTCTCACTTTCAAGCGAGTCAACGTCATATAAGTAGTCGTCGCTGTATCGAACTTTTCTCTTGGAGCGCAAGCCGTAGTTGAGTGGATTGGAGGGGCTGAGGAATCTTTTGGAGTGGGCTTTCTTAAATTTGCCCTCCTGCAGGGTGTCTGAGGAGGAGCCAGTGCAAGAGCTGTCATCACTGAATTCGCCCGACTCCTCTGTGGAATTGAAGTCCATTAGGTAGTTGACTTTCGGAGTTGACAGTGGCGATCCTTGGGAGCCATCGAGTGGGCTCCTGCCACTGCAGTCCCCCGGCTTCTCATCCTGTCCCGTCTCCAGGATGAGCTCATCGGTTTTGGGTTGAAGCTCATCAGGGCTCCTCCTCAATACTCCTCCTCCCCCTCCTTCTTCTTTCTTGGCACAGTTGGCCAGGACACTGGGGAAAAAATTGAACTGGGTCTCCTCCTGGAGCACGTTGGTTTTTTCCCTCATGTTGTCCTGAAAAGACTCGTAGCGAATCTTCAGCGAACAGACGTCGCTGCTGAGAGTGGAGTCGTCGTCCTCGTCATCGAATAAATTATCAACGTCTTCCTCGGAGAAGAGGTTGACCGACAGCTCGTTTTTAGAGCAAAGGTCCAACAGTTCCATCTTACTCTCGCTGATGAAGGACTCAAAGTAGCCCCAATCCTGGCTAGCATTAGCCAAAAGTACCTCCTCTCCACTCACTTTGTCCAATAACAGTCCCTCATATAAGTTCTTAGCTGTTACATCATCCTCTGTGTCATCACAGTCCTCTGTTGTTTTGTTTCCATCCACTCTCTTGCCCTCATCTGGGGCTTTCGGCAGAGGGAAGCTAAGTAGCTGGTCAGAGAGGAGTTGCTCTCCGTAGTGACTCACTGCCTCCCCCGCATGGCTCAGGCACTGGATGCTGATGTTGTTAATGTCAGAGAAATCCTCTCGGTTCACGTCCCCTATCCGCACACTTAGCCCAGTCTCTGCGTCGGGGTTCGTGCTCGGGTCATGGGGCGGGTTCTGGATGGAGTTTGGGCCGGTGGCGTCACGGGTCTCGATGAAGCACCCGAGGCAGGTGCGGGTCGGCTCGAGGAGACACTCCTCGGTCAGGGCGGACACGGTGCCGGGCTCCATCATTGTCGTCGACAGAGGGAGGGCGATGGGCAGCGGGAGAGACGTCTTCTGGGTATCTCCAGTCGGGCCCCAGGAGCTTACAGCTGGAGCGGGAAGTGAGGAGGGACTGGGAGCGTGGTGAAGGTGGGGGACTACAGGCGGAGCCTCATGAGAGGGAGGGCAGGGGGCTGCTGTCAGGCCCAAAGAGGGTTCAGTGCCAAGGGGGAGGGTGAGGGAAAGTGTTGGAGATGCAGGCGTGGTGCTCTGGTGCGGCGGGCAGGCTCCTTGTGAAGTCTCGGTGGCAGGAGGAGGTGCGGAGGGAGGGGGAGCCGCATCAACAAGCCCGCACAGACTCAGATCACTGCTCTGCTCACATACCCCTGCATGAGAAGAAAAAAAAGAAAAAGCTTTCAACTCTTTGAACTGTAACTCCAAAGTAAAATCACATTGTTTTTGTTCTGTAGTTACACTGACATTTCTTTTGGGCTCGTGAAATACAATTAGTGTCAATTAACCCCCCAGAGTTCAAGATTTCATTTTGCGATGCCAGCCTTAAACATTAATAATTCAGTTTTGGTACCAGATTCAATAATAGGTATTAGCGATGTCAAGTTGGGTCATGACAGTTTCTTACTCATTAGTGCTTGATGTTCAACGTGCCATTCATGTGCCATTCAAAGTTAATATAAAACTTAGAGCGGAAAATACAAGCGACTAACAAATGAAGTCACTTGTGTCATGTTAACTTTGGTGTAAATGTATGCAAAAGTCAACCATCGAGAATTTTTCTTTTTAACATCAAAAAAAGAGAGGCATTATTTTGGAAGGGGCTGCATGCAAATGTGAGCAATTATATGAAAAGCAGGAGTCCGTGCAAACAAAAGATCTCTCTTGGTGTCCTGTCACTGGGTATTAGTGGTGATGATAAATGGCTTCTGCATGCGATGTTTATTTAATGACATCATGAAATACTGTTTTTTTTTCTAAATATAAGAGCTTCAATTATTGACGCAAGGGCAAACTCACACTCTATAATTACAATTAGTTATTTGTTTCCTGATAATAATAGTGCAGAAATCAGGCGCTTTATAGATACATTTCACATCAATAAACACCGAGGTATTATACTTTCCTGTTAAAGTCAATGCAAATAAATCTAACATGAATAAATGAAGTCCTTATTTAGCAGGTAAAGGTGAGACTATAGCTTTATTCTTAGTGGGTTTAAAGACACCACAAAATTACACGGAGCGGCATCGATAATGGCTAAATTGAAAAAGGGGTTGGGTGATTTTCTGCAGGTCGACGATGACAACATCTTAATCGGTTCAAGACATACATCTGATGAGTAACAATCAAAACCCACGGAAGCGGGCTTGTAGCAGCAGGCAGATAGATAGCTTTGTTTGCTCTGCATAATTAGATGACAGCCGTGGAGGCAGGTACATACACATGGGACACGACAGGCCCATATGTTGGAGACTGTATTACCAATATCATCTACACCTGCCTCCCTCTACAATCCCAAGCTGCTGCCTCACTTTATTCTCTAAACTACGCCAGACAAAATTAGACACTGAAAATTCATACCACGGCAATTAATGCATTCACAGAGGTTAACTAGCAATGTCACCCATCTCTGAATAGATGCACCGAATCATTATTGATGTAATGATAAATGCTTGAGGGAGGATTGCTTAACAAACAATATTCAACATGGTCGTACTGCTGGTGAGTGCATCTTTGAATATGAATATGATCTGAGAGTGATTTAACGAGGTAATGAAACTTGCGAGAGCGGGTCTCTCCGGGTCTGCGGCCTGCAGGCGCGCTGAAGCAACCAGAATGCCTACTAAAAGCATACAACTGTGCTACTGTCATCCTTAATGATGGAAACCTCCAGAGAAATTTGCATCCTCTCTCTCTCCTTCCTATCGGAGACGGGAAAAGTGCTATAGCAGCAACTTGTCGGAGGCCGCAGAGGCATCACAGCGAGGCGTTTGCCATCAGCTCCCCTCAATCTGTGAGGCAAAATGACCTCAGCGCAAACGCATGTTGCCGACACATGTTCTCGGCGGAGACTCGGGGAAATGTATCATCCTTTCCGCACTGAACAAACACTGCCGCGCGGAGTAAACATTTTCAATCCCATTGTCGGGCGTTGTAAAGAGGAAGACGCTCGACACCTGCCATCGCAACCGCATGTTACCGCTGGCACCGTGCGAAATCCACCACGTCATGGATGAGACAAATATAAAGGAATGATTACTTATCTCTTTCATTAGACCAAAAAAAGAGGCAAAGTTGCCCAGAGAGGAAAATTACCACCCCCCAAAAAAAAGGGAGAGAAATTAACTTCCTTTATCCCCGCTTGTGCTTGCATGAAACCTAAGCTGCCACCTCATAATGCCAAAAGATTGTTCGAATTTGCTGCGAAACATTAAACACATATTGAGAAATGTTTTTCCTCGGGGTTCATAATGGATTAACAATCTATCCGATCCAAGGTGCGCGTGCGACTTTATTGCGGCGTAAGCGAGAGCATGTACGCTCGCGCGCATGTGTGTGTTTGTGTGCACTCGTGTGTGTATGTATGAAAGGGAGAGTGATAGAGTGTGAGTATTGGCTTGGGGGGTATAGTGTTATCGAGAGGCCATCTGTCTCCAGCTGGACCATTAGCTCTTCAGCTGTTCAGAATGTGCCACAGATCAGTCAGTCAGACAGGTACACAAACACACACACACACAAACACACACACGCACACTCAGGGTCTTCAAGCGATGACTGCCGCTGACAAATCGTGTTTGACATTAGAGGTCAAAGGGGGGATAGGCGGCCTCATATTCACTGATACAGCCGAGCGTAATGTTGCCTCTGCATCTGAGCTGGCAAATGTAAACAAGATAAACATCCAAAACACTCACTGCTGCCAGGATGCAATATCAAACCAAAGTGCCGCTCACATCCAAAGATATCTACAGTCTGAGATCATCTAAAGCACTTTTAGCTCTACAATGGTGTTAGTGGGGGAAGTTCTCCACCACCGAGGCTGGATGTGACACAGCTTGTGCAATCTGGCACGGACATCCACGGCTGAGCATATGGAAGGGCTCCGGCTGCTGGCAGGTGGCGGTGATCTTCTGATCCTCAACCCTGCCAAGCCCAGCCATGCTAGACAGCCCGACCACCGCCAAACTAGACCAGACCAGACTGGACCAGTTAGTCCGCAGAGCTCGCCCGCTCTCATCCAACATCCAACGTCCAAGCAGCCCGGGCTCGGCTCACCTGAGGGGGAAGCCTGAGCCGGGCTGTGCCAGCCGGCTCCGCGGGGAGGCGGGTCCATGCCGAGGGGGACATGGTCGCCGACACGAGGAGGGAGACGACTTGGCGTCTGCGACCGCATCTATTAGTGTGTCAAATACCCCCCCACACACACACACACACACACACACACACACACACAGCACACACACTTCCTGTCCACCTTACTTTGCAACAGGGAAGTGCAACATTACCATCTGTTCCTGACATTAATATGAATCAAATCCAAACATCTGTCGCGTGCAGCCACAGAAATACAATATCTCAAATATCAGAAGTGCAATGCGAACGGAAACAGCTGACACGGCCTTTTCTTCCCTTTCACGGCTTTTTGAAATAATTCCAATCTCTCACCGTAACTCCTTTCTTCCCTTTTCTGCCTCGCTATCTGCTTCCCTCCCAACATCCACGCTCCTTATCCCGGTTATAAGGAGGCTTTTTACACGCGTAAAATGCTGAACTAGCTGTTCTACAGCTCAGCCACCCGCGGCGTTGGCTCCTCCAGCTGGTAGGCCGGCTAAAGAAGCCGCTTGCTACCTATTGCTCCATCTTCACTATGACATTTTGTGAATGGTGGGGGGAAATCAATCCAGCCGGTACAGAATGTTCATAATAAGCGGTGAGTAACTGCAGCATGATTCATGGCTATCGTCCACAGAGAGCTGCCCTATTCCTGCTCAGTGGAGCAGCGTTCGCCCTCCCCTCTGCCTCTCCTCTTCCTTCTCTCAATCCTCATCCCTTCTATCTCCCCACCTCGCTCTTTCTTCCCCTGAGTCGCCCAAGGAACTGGCTGGTGCTGGGTATAATCTTTGCGATTCCCTCGGTCCCTGCTGAGTCTGACCACAGCTGAAATGCTGAGATAAACCTCATCGAAGGATCAACAGGACTTGGTGGAGTTAAACTATAGGGGGCAGTAAGTAGAGTCTGGGGGAAGAGAAAAAAAACCTTCAAAAGTAGGATCTTGGTTTTATTTATTAATGTATTTATTTATTGAAACGTACAAGTATCAATGACTTCCGACAAGTAGGCTGAATGTAAAACTCTGACTAAAGGGCCTCTGTACACACATTCTAGTCGATTTTGTGACTGCTATGTCTGATTTGTGAACCTGTACCTCTGTATTTTTGGTTTATTTCTATTAATTAATTTATTTATTTAGACATGAAACGCCTCACCATCGTGTTTCTTTGTAGTCTGGCCTTCCTTTTTTATATGTTAGCTGCACCATATGGGCTTTTCTTTGTGTCTAAAAAATAAAAAGACTTGAGTTACAAAAAACTTACAAGTATCAAGCTGCTGTTTCTATGTTACAAGGATGAAACAGAGCGATGTCAGGTGCAAACTAAAATAGGAAAAAATCTTCTGCCTGCTCTGATGAAAGTGAATTAGTTTTGGAGATTTAATGTCTGCAACCTCTTCCAAAATTACACCATTTAGTGTGAAAAGGCAGATGACATATTTTGAGTTGTGAAGGCATTGGAAAAGGGGATTAACAATAGCTTAAAACCTTCATTTAATGTTTCTTTTCCGCTTTTCATTTAAAAAAAGAGAGGGTGTGTTTCATGTTCCACGTATATTGTCAAAAAAGATTAAAACTGAGGGTGAAAAACTAATTTGAGAAAATAAAATAAAATAAAATAAAGGATGGCTTGTTCCATCACGTGGCAATTGTCTTTTTAAAGTTTTTGAAGTGTTTGGAGAGAAACTGTTTTCATTAAGCTTTCATTTATTCTAACAATTGCCAGATTATTCCTGCGAAGATTAAAATTTCCCGCCCCGGTTCAATAAACCCAAAGGTTTGCGGCAACCTTTGAATTACAATGAAAGAGAACATTTTATTTTCATGTACAATATTCCCAAACGACATTATATCCGCCTGATATTATATTTATAGGCCGTAAATCGGAGTTGTGTTGAGTTTTGGTGTGTGTGAGGTGTTTTCACCTGCGCTCTCCACTGCGTTTGCATTCTCTGGTTCTGAAGTCTTCACGATCAATGTGAGACTGCTGTCTGTTAACACATCCATCAATACGGCTTTATGCTGCTCCTCCTACGCATCATTTTGACTGTCCCACCTGTTGGAAGAAAGAGAGAGGGGAGACGGAGAGACAGAAAAGAGACGTGAGTACGCAGGAAATCACCAGAGCACACGTGTCTGATATCTCCAGCGGCAAGAAGAGCTCCAAACGTGACGGCGACGTCAAAAAAAGGCCTTGGGGTGGGCAAAGAATCGCTCGCTTCGCCTTTGCATCACAACTTCAAGTCCTCAGATTCATTTAAACTTTGCCAGCCAAGAAAGTACAAAGAATCCCGGCTGAAATCACTATGGCAACTGTGTCCCATACATCCTATTTTAAGCTTCATTTAACATTTATAGCAGAGTTGTTAACCTATGCGAACCTTACATAGGCAGCTCTGAGCATATTTGTTTATTGTAATTAGCTGACTCCCTCCCTCCCACCCGCCTCGGCGGCAAAGAAAACCAACCCTGCTCAAAGAGGAGAGATTAAAGAGATGTGACTAAGGCGGTGACAGCAAACTGTGAACACCACAATAGTTTTTTTTGTGTTGTTTTTTCTTACAGTAGCAGAGGATGGTGCAAAATAGAGGGGGGGGTGATTGAGCGACTGGCTGTGTGTGGTAGGATGCAGTTCGCTGTGATACAAACCTAAAAATCTGTTAAGGTAGAGAGTCGGGCTGTGGCGGTTTACTGGTATTGACGATAATCATGGTGTTGAAAAATGAAATGTCAAAATGTTAAAAATACAAATATGACAATATCGTGTAAATGATCCAGTGTCACTTGAAAATAGTGTGTTTTACATCTGCCCGTTTTCTTCAAAAATGATTTTGTTTCAGTTAATATTGTAGTTAGAGGAGATATTGCCCCCTGTGGATCTTCTGTTTATCAGTTCATCTTGTTACCTCTTAACTCGCTATTGAGCTATTGCGCTTGTTGTATGCAGTCATACAGTCACTGTTTTAACACTGTCTTTATACCACCTTAGACAGGTATTTTGATTGTAATTCATCTGACAAAAGAGAGAAGAATCATGAATAAATTCAAAGATCAATTTCATTGATGGCACCATCATTATTTACATTTTTGTTGGTATCGTGATAATATCGTTATCGTGAAATGAAAATCTGATATCGTGACAGCGCCGGTAGAGCGAGGGGCCGAGGCTTTAAGCCTGTCAGGTTTGTCAGGTTGTCTCGTGATTTCCGAGAGCAGCGGTGACACGCGGGACTCCGGGCCGCTTAATGATGAACATTTGACGCTGTGGCCCCTTGCCTGTTTATATTGTTTTCTCCCTCCTGCTTCTTCTTCTTTTTTTTTTTTTTCTTTTCCTGCAGTCCTCCTCTGGAGGAGCGATGCTGCCGGATGACAAATGAGCCAGGGGAGGGGATCTAATAACATGATCTCCTTGTGGTGTGAAAAGGGTGGCTGGTAGATTAAGACAGACGGCAGACAATAAGACAAAGGTAGTGCGCAGCTGACTACAAACAACTGCCAACTCTTTCATCCTATTGCCTCTAAATGTCATTAGCTGCTCACTGACCTGAGAGGCAGAGCTACCTGAAGGGAACAGGAGAGCTACCTGAAGGGAGCCCCGGCTTCAGCTTACAGTTGCACACACACTGGCTCAGTGGGTAATTACCTTATGAGCCGTCGCATCTGCTCATGTGTGTAGCAGGTACAAGGACCCTGTAGGTAGACTCGGCCAGGAGCCCCCCCCCCCCCCCCCCCCCCCCC
>CAESWR010002594.1:256056-270743 GCA_903171835.1 Mullus surmuletus | reverse complement strand
CCCCCCCCCCACCTCCCATGAGCATGCAGAGGTGTTGGCATCATCTTTAGTGCGCCCGCCATGGGCACGTGACTGCTTGGGCTCGTTATTTTAATGAGCACCCCAGGCAGTCCTCTGCTGGTGACACCGGCAAACGCCATGGCGACATCACACGCAAACATGCCTCCTCGCCACGACCCTTCTGATCCCTGCCATTTGACTCGGGAAAGGCGTGGAACGACACATGCTCGACTTGCCGCGGTTCAAAGGAAGCTCTCCTCATTTTATCATGTCTAACTCGAGCACCGCTGGAAAATGTCACTTCACCTGTGTTACATTTTCGTATTAACTCGTACTTTTGCAGATGATAACCGACTTCGCTTCTCCTTTGTACTCGCTCGGCGGTGTCGCCAAGGACAACCCATTACATATAGCAGTTTTTTTTTTTAACTCCCTGGCTGGATATCTCCCTAATGCAGAAAAATGCATTTTAAAATCTGTATTTCAGTGGCACCTTTCAAAAAGCAGGCTTCAGCAAAAGCGACTTCAAAAATGGAAATATAAAAAGGGTGGGGTGGGGTGGGGGGGTGGGGTCTCATTGAACAACATGTTTGGTGCAGGATAAGACGGCGTCGGTGTCTGGGAAGGCGGCCCATACATTATTAGTCACCGAGACAAACAAGACATGCCATCTGACCAAAACAGCCAGTCAAGTCTGACTGCTTTAATGAGCCCTTATGGAGAAAATAATACGTTCATTTCGACCAACAGTGTCGCGTAGCTGTTGAAGTTAATGAGAAAAGCTAAACAAAGCTTGTCTCCGCCACGTAAGATAACTGAAAATAAATGAGTCCCAATAAGAGAGGCTACATGATAGATTCTTGTTGTTAGCAGATTCGAGTGCACTAAAGGTCACTCTGGGAGCGGGCCACCGTCCTCCCCCTTGGTGCAAAAATGTCTAATTGGACTGGCAATTAACACGGCACATGTTTATACTTGCCAAACTATCATATCTTTTTTCTTTTTTCTCTTTTTAAAAGGAAATTGACAATGCAACAGAAAACCGTGATCGGGGGGAAGAATGTAACGACCAAGCGCTGAATGGACGGGTTCTCACCTCATTGAGCACGATAATCTCGTCTGCATCTACAATGGTGGAAAGCCTGTGGGCGATAAACACAGACGTCCTGTCCTTCACCATCTCCTTCATTGAATTCAGGATGTTCTGGAAATAAGTGGAAAAAAAGATTGTTAAGCTTTTCAGGAGTATCTCATCATCCAGAGGAAAATAGTTGCCAGGTTTGCAATAAAAGCGGTCTGCAACAACAATAAAAATAAAGCAGAAAAAAAAAAAATGAATGACAGGAAATATATGAACTGCCAATATTTATTTGGAGTCTAAATCAACATAATGTGTAGCGGCTTCCATCTTCATATGCTTTTCCTCCCGGTGTTTACCTATGGTAATTTAAAAACACCATCGTCATGAGAGGAAGAAGAAGAAAAAAAAAAATCTTAATTAACAACCGCGTCTACTGCCCTGTTCTCTTTCCTGGAGTTCAGAGAGGGCGTGCTGAACTTTCTCATTAAATGTAACATTTACAAAGACGGTGGGGTTTAAGCTGAGCTGGAAGATTAAGTAGGAGAAAACAGTGGCAGGTGGCAAGGGAGAAAAAGGGGGGGTGGTGGAGTGTGTGTGTGTGTGAGCGGAGAGTGTATGTCACAGCAGGTACGGGAGCCCAAGTATTGTGTACCTTCAGCAGGTGACTGAGTGGGTGTTTGTTCTGCTAAATGTGTGCAGGCGCGCGCCGAGGTGTCCGCCTGAAAAATGGGCATTTGTGGGTTTGTTGTTATGTACGTGTGCCCGACTGTGTGTGTGTTTGTGTGTGTATGTGTGTGTGTGCGCGGTCGGGCCCACCTCTTCTGTGATCGAGTCCAGGGACGACGTTGCTTCGTCGTAAAGCAGTATGGGAGGGTTCTTCAGGATTGCGCGGGCGATGGCGACGCGTTGCTTTTCCCCTCCTGGAAAAAAGAAAACACACAGAGTGAAGCTGAATGCATGTGTAGGGCTGTCATGATATACCGGTATTCACAACAATCATTTTTTCTGTCCAGACTTTTTTTTTTTTTGACTATTTAGAGGGTCAAAAACAAAGGGACGGGGAGTTTTGGAAGGAGACGCTTTTTGTGCCCAGGAACTAATAAGAGAGTGTGCTACAAAAATCTGTCACAACAGAAAAAATAAGAATGCCTCAAATTCAATGTTGTTGCTAACATTGACCCATCTGAGGCTCTAGTAATAATAATAATAATGATAATGATAATTAAATCAACCTCCTTGAATTGCATTTTATGGAAGTTACGAGTTTTGGCGTTTTTTTCTATTAAAATACCGTGGAGTTATGGAGAGAAATTGGCATTTAGAGGGTTAAAATCCCCTCAAGTAATTCATATTTGATATATATATATATATTTCAGACTGAAGTTGATTAAAAAGACTGACTCATTTTAAGTGGAAAAAATATTAATATATGTTACTTTTACAGCAGTTTTTAGGGAGGGGACGTATTTTGATCGAGGGACGTTTTTTTAAGGAGCTCTTAAGGGTTAAAGAATGAAATTTCAATTTTGTGTTAAAAATGCGCATATGATAATATCGCGTGAATGATCCAGTGCCACTTGAAACAGTGTTTTTTAGATCTGCCCCTGTTTTCTTCCGCTCTGTTTTGTCTCCCTCCTGTAGCACTGTTTTCTTTCATTATACCACCTTAGACGGGTATTTTGATTATAATAAATCTGCCAAAAGTGGAAAAAAACACATAAACATCCATTTCATTGATTGTACCATTATCATTGAAATTGTTGTTGATATCGTGAAAATATGGTAATCGCAACATTTTTTGCCCACAATAATCGTGAAGTGAAAATCTGATATCATGACAGCCCCAACACGACAACATTACAGCAGACGCTCGAATAAAACCAAATCTGCAGGCTTAAGGCTGGCACAAGACTTTGGTTTAATTCTGGGGGGAAAAAAATAAAAGCAGCGGGACACAAAGAATCCTCCCGCTGTGCCCGATGTGGCCCTTTATTACACACGAGGCGAGCGCGGCCTCTTGAAAGCAAGTGGCGTTCAGCAGAAATGACAAAATTGCAGAGGCAGCCGAGAACAGTTAAAAAGCCGAGGGACCCCGAATCGCTGGCAAACCGGCTGGCAGCTGTCACGTACGGCGGCGGGATTAATGAGAAGTTAGTCACGTCCTTATTTTGTCCGTCCTCGCACTCTCGCGCTCCACATAAAGAAATGTGGGCTGCCGGTGACTGCGTCGTGAATGTTGAATGAGTTGTTTACGTGGGCTAAATGAGTTGCAGGAGGATGCTGGGAGCCAAATACTACTCAGGCTCGTACTACCACTTCAGATCACATGAGGATAATTGGGAGGCAACGTGCCATTAATCACCTTCGCAAACAACAGGAAAGAGATGAGGCAACACTGATGGAGCTATACAATCACATTTTGATGGCACATCATACGCCCAAATGAGTTGTATCTAGTTATGTGTGTTCTAATCGTAAGCTAATTAACATGACAACAGCTTGTTTATCAAAAACTTTTTCACCTGCTGTATGTGCAGAGATTTGGGATTTATCTTCCAACTTTCTCAAAGCAAACAAATATAAAGAAGCTGCTGTTCTCGCTACATCTGTGGTAAAACATGGGAGATTTTCTGCTTTGCACAGCTGCGTAATTAGCATTGAGGGGGAAAAAAACAGGAGATGAAGTGCTTAAAGATGTGATGGAGGCTGGATCTTAACAACAATACTCAGATTAAGGCACAAAATCTAATATTATATGTTCAAAATTGTTAAATTGTGAACTTTTATGACAAATAATAAAGCTATATTAAATTCTATTATATTATATTATATTATGTTATATTATATTATGTTATATTAAAGAATGCTGCTTCTGTGCGGTCACTTATCAATTAGAAATAAATTGATTTGGACTGGTCAGACCAGGAATTATCATCGTCAACAGCGGTGCTTCCAATCTTTAGGCTGTAAACTGTTTTTTTTTTACTTCTGTGTCCCAAACTAAGTATCGGATCCTAAGGACGGGGACTTGGGGACAATTTTATAAATGATAAAATGTAGCAGCCAGCGGCTTTAACCTAATAAATTAAATCACATCATAGCTGACAAGTTAATTGACTAAATAGCAATTAGTTGGGGCGTTAAATGAAAGAAAAATATATCTGTGTCTTGGAATTGAATTAGCAGTTACTCAATGAATTAATTTTCCCTTTTTCTCCCCTCCTGTTCTGTATCTATCCCATCTACTGAGATACACAAACCACGCAGCCCCCCCCCACCCGGTTTGTCAGAGGAGTCCATATTCAAACAGCAGACGTTGTGGTGCAGCAAACCTGACAGCTTGAGGCCTCGCTCCCCAACCTGGGTCTCATAGCCATGGGGCATCCTGAGGATAGCGTCGTGGATGCCAGCGAGGCGCGCCACGTTGTACACGTTCTCCGCCGTGGCGTTGATGTTCCCATACTGCAGGTTGTAGAATATGGTGTTGTGGAACAGAACAGCATCCTGACAACAACAACAACACACACATAGAGAGGGGGGGTGGGGGGTGGGGGGAGAGAGAGAGAGAAATGAGGCTTCAGAGAATATTTTTATTGCTGCAGAGACGGGAACAGAGGGCTGTGGATACAAAGATGAGGGTAGGAGGGAGAAAGAGAAAGCATGCAAATGACAAAAATACTGTTCATGTACCATCTGTTCAGATTAGCCTGTGAGCTCATTGCAGTGGAGGCTCAGACCAATTCTGCTGTTGTAAACTCATGATAATACACTGTTCTGTGCTGCCCCCTTGTTGTGCATAAACATCAATAATAGCTCAGCAGCAAGACGTGCGCCTGACATGTCACCTTGTACATAAAACACTCCGGGTTGTGCTGTTAAAAATGTGTTGGTGCAGACCTGCGGTACGACCCCCAAAGACTTCCTCAGGCTGTCCAGGCTGACGTCTCGAATATTCTGCCCCGCCACGTAGATGTTCCCCTGCTGGGGCTCGTAGAAGCGGAACAGCAGTCGCACAATGGTGCTCTTCCTGCAAGCAGACGTGGAACTAATCATCAGCATCATTCTGTCTGTGTGGTGCACCGCCGGCCCCGCCCCGCCCCGCTCCCCCCTCCACCCTCGATGATATCTGGTGATAACAACGCCTCCACATTACAAATAAGTCGACAAACACCCGGTGGCGGTTTCTGTTGACCTACCCGGACCCGCTGCCGCCGACTATGGCCACCTTCTTCCCGGCAGGCACCTCGAAGGACACCCCATTCAGGACTTTCTGGCCCTCCAGGTATTCAAAGTAGACGTCTTCGAAGCGAATGGTGGCCTCCTGCGGCGCGATGGTTAAAAGCGGGGCCAGATCCCTCTCCTGCGGCAAACCATCAGAGACTTGAGACGGACGAAACGGAAAAGAAGGGATACAGAGCAGCCGGGGGTGGGGAGGTGGGGGGGTGGCTCGGCATGACGCAACGCTCCTCCAACACCTCGCAAAGGAAGGCGTACCGCGGGAGCGCCGAGACATTCACAGCGGATTTCGAGAGGTCGTCGCAAAAGGGGCCGCCGGAGATCATCACACGCTTGCCCTTCATGGTGGCTGATGGATCAATAAGCGTGAAAACTTCGGGTGCACACTGGGCTCGGCTAGAAGTGCCGCGATAACGCCAAGGTCAGCGGCCCATAAAGTGCCGTCCCCCCGCGCTCGCCTAAAAGCCCCTTCTGCTCCGTTTCTATACCACCTAACAGCAACATAATCACCCACAATCCACCTCGGCCAATTAATACAAATAACTCACAGTCCATTAGTACAAACAGATGATAATTTCACACCGCCAACATGGAAACAAGCCAAAATAATTTAAGTGGGTGTGTGTGGGGGATACGAGGGGGGTGTTGGTTTAAATTACTTTACAACTACATAATAGGCCAATGTGTTTCATACACACACACACACATGTGAAGCATTATGCATTCAGACAGTAATGGCCCACTGGGCAGTGCCAGTCCACAGGGAATCACAATGGAGACGAGTATTACTGATGAGTGAAAAAGAACTGGACAGATATGTTTCTCCTACTGTAATTGCAGGCTAGGGGCAGGAACATCGTTAGGCGGCGACTGAACATTTGCACTTAAGTGTGCTCATCTTTACGCAAGACAGGCTGTCAGGTTTTTAAAAGAAGGGATAAATGCGATGCAATTTCTGATTAAAAAAAAAAGGACTGATATTGCACTGAAGAAACCAGCAGCTCGCATGATCAAAGACGGAAGAGAGTAGTATTGAGAGTTTCTAGAGAGAGATTCATTTTTCCTGTGAATCATGATGCACACAGAAAGGAGATTAGTAATAAAAAATAAAATAAAAAATGCAGGGTGCACGTATTAACACGTAAGCACACCAATCGCAGTTCAGCAGCGGATTATAATATCCCAGTCGCCGCAGTAAGTGATGTCAACCATCACAAGTGGCAATAGAGGAAGAAGCACCTGAGTCACATCAAGCACACACACTAGCGTGTAATTATTGCGTTTAACTACAACCTGCAATCATTTTTATTGCATGTGTGGATAGGTTATCTACGCCACATCGCCGGGCCTATTTTAAAAGCCTCCACCACCGCGCACACCACGCGCTATGATTTGGTGAAAATCAGGGTTTGGATCAATTTTCTTAAGTTACATCCATGGTCAACTCAAAAAACACACCTTGATTTTGGTGTCGATGTTGAGCAGGGTGAACAGGGTGTTCATGTCTATGAGGGCCTGCCTCGTCTCCCGGTACACAGTGCCCAAGAAGTTAAGGGGAAGCGAGAGCTGGAAGAGGAGGCCGTTCACCATCACCAGGTCTCCCACCGTCATGGTTCCTGCAACCACAGCGACCAACGTTTCAGATGTAAACACAAAAAACTAGGGGTGTCCTGATCCGATATAAATAGCGGATTATATCGGCCTGCATCTAAAATCTCCGACATAAGCAGTCCATTCCGCTCCAGCACTTCTATATAGAATATTCTTATGTTTAAGGTTAAAATGAATGTAACCCATTGGTTAATAATAAATGAGTCAGTTTTTCATAGCTACTGTTGCTGACTATTGTTCTCTGTTTGAGTAATATCACTCCATCAAGCCTTTTCTAACATTCCATGCTACAAAATAAGTAAAAAAAGCATGTGTGATTCTTGCTGATATCGTATCGGATCGATATCGGTCAATAATCAAGGCTGCAATAGCGGTATTGTATCGGAAATGAAACATTTGCATTGGGACACCCATACAAAAAACAAAACAGAACATTAAAAAAATATATTGATTGAGGAAGAAATCTCCCTCTGATCATCTCAACTTTAAAGTTGTGAGAGCTGATGAAGCGTGCCATCTGAAACTACTTCCACCTCCTGTGATTTCATTTTCCGCATCAAGGCTATTTGGTTTCCTATTCATGCCACTTTGTCATGGCCGCTCTTTGTTCTCATTTAGCTTCTATTATGCGGTTGCCTCACAGTTTCACCTGTCATTTTTGTTTTGTCCATTTTGATTTGGTTGGGCTGGATTTTTGTTTTCTTGTTGTGACATTTGATGCAGATCCCCGCCGCGAGGAGGTAAATTGCGTTCAGCCGTGTTGTTTTGCACTTCTGAACCAGGATGTTTGTCGAATTTTCAGAGGTGACAGACGACGAGGGGGGATGATTCTCCGGCCAAATGTCTCACTCACCTGCGGCGATGCCCTTGCTGGCCAGGATCATGATGCCGGTGAGGCCGACGCTGAAGATGGCGCTCTGGCCAAAGTTGAGCATTGCCAGCGTGGACGTGGTTTTTAAGGAGGATGACTCATAGATTTTCAGGTATCCGTCATACCTTTCAGCTTCATACTTCTCATTGTTGAAATACTGCAGCCGAGGAGAGAATCACAAAAGGCGGGGGAAGAGAGGGAGGGAGCACAGGGGCAGAGACGGAGGGAAAGGATTTATAAGAAAGACAGAATGTGTAAGTTGAGAAAGAGAGAGGAGAGACACACAAAATACGGTTCAGGTTAGAGGTTAAGGAAGCATGGAGTGCACTGTCACGCAGACAGACACTTTAGCACAGCCTGCCTCAAGGCTACATTTGTTCTCGGTGACCGCTCTGGGTGTAGTCTGGGTCTCGGTTGGCTTCTAAAGCACCTTTTCATGTCTGTATCTTCATCTCTTCCCCACTGATCTTGAACAAAAAAGAATCTACAGATGAATCGAGGAGAAAAAAAAGAAAAAAAAGAAAACCCAGAGCCTGCTTTGCTTCTCATGTGTTGGCAGGAGGATAATCACCGTGGCAAAAACAATGAAAAAAATTTAACCAGAACAAAATATTTGTTGTAGTTCTAATCAAGGCAGGGGAGCATCATCCTTTACTGATGCTGCATCTGTGTTTACATCTGTGGCGGTGCACACCTACCATCAGAGCAGCACGGGTGGCTCTGCTCAGCACTGCACGACACAAGCAGCACTAATTCTGATTAAGACATACGGCATCATTTTTGAGAAAAAGGCCCCGTAAATCAGCTCCAACACTTGAATCGGGCATGTAAAACTCCGGGATAATCACAACAGCGTCCCTCCTCAACTGTGCATCCAATTATCTAATATTGCTGTTTGTTTATTTTGCGCTATTGTTTCTCTTCTCCGGTTAAGTGGGCGATTTGCTTCCCTGGCTAAAGGCACTGATGCTCCACCGCCGCCGACTTGCCATTGATTTTGCAAGCGGGGAAATGTGGGGAGAAGAGAAAGAGGACAAACCGAAGCAGTGCGAGGAAGGCACCGTGCTCAGGTTCTCGGCGAGCCCTTTGTGAAAGTGGAACGGATTTCTGAGTGGGCGGAGATCTAATTACATATGCACACTCACAGCTCAGAGTGATGCTAAATCTGGCCGCATTGACACAGATGACACAAAATAACACAGAACAAAACGTTAAGGAAAAACAGGACGCAAAATAATACAGCCAAGAAAATAACACGGGAACAAAAATACATCTGGATCGGCCGACAGAGAGCCTGAAAACTGGATGGTGATTTTGTGTGTGTGTGTGTGTGTGTGTGTGTCTGTGTGTGTGTGTGTATGTGTCGCTGTTTACAATGAGGTTACCTAGAGAGAGGCTTAAAAACAGGAAGAGATAAAGATGCTGTGGAAAAGAAGTCTAAAGCAATGTTTACATCCGCGCCGTATCACAGCGGGCAGGTGTCTGTGAGAGCAGACAACAACATTAATAAACCTTCCAGTGACAGAATCACGACAAAGAGAAAAAAATTGGTTTCAATCATAGCTTTTGATTATCTAGAAAAACAGGAAAAGAAATGGAATGAATAAGACCAAAATAAAAAGTTTACAGAAGTGTTAACGAACAAGTCAAAATAAATCTATGAAGTCTAAATTAGTTTGCAATTAACATTTTTTTTTTGCTGCCATTTGGGAACTTCTTAGTGAACAAATTAATTAATTTCCATCCAAGAAATCTCATCAAACTAAAAATAATATTATTAGTTTCATCCATAAATAGATGATTAAAAAAAACCAGTCTCAAACTCTCCCATTTTAAAAAATGAATCTCCCGATTGTCACATTAAGTAAAAGCACCTTAAAATTAACTGTTGATTAAATCCAACTGTTAATTCTCCTCAGACACTAAAACTTAAACTTTATCGTATCGTATTGTAAGTACCGCTGCATCGTAAAAAAAAACCAAAAAAACGTAAAATATGCTGAAATATTTCTATTGCTTTATGACGCAAAAGGTTCCTTGTCCTTTCCTGGGCTTGTAATCACTCTAAGACTTTAATACTTGAGATACTACAGTAATCCCTTAGTACCTCTATACCGGCAGCGAATTTCTTCCCTCCTCAATTAGAGGGATAGTTAAAATTGACTTTAGAGTTTAACTTGTTACCTGTTATGACATGGAGTTTGTGCGTGAAAGTGAGGAGCAGTGGAACGAGACAGGGCGAGGTGAGGGAGCTTTTCCTTTGATTAAAGAGCTAATTCTGACAGTGGCAATCATGACGGTGAAACATTATTATCACCGAAGAGTAAATATGTGTTCACGTTAGTGTGTAGAAGCTTCAGCGCGGAGACGTTAAAACTGGGAAGAAGGAGATGAAAGGGAAGGATTGACAAAGGGAGGAGCAGTGGGAATGCACACAAGATGGGGAAAAAAACGGCTGGATGGTATATTTGTGTGTGTGTGTGTGTATGTGTGTGCGTGTGTGTGTGTAGGAGGGAGGGGGGTGTAATATCTCACCTTCACGGTCTCATAGTTAAGCAGGGAATCAATAGCTGCGTTGCCTGCTTCATTGTCCGCTTTGTTCATTTCTATCCGGAAACGGGTCCTGTGTGCAACCAAATGTAAACAATGACATAAGCACTTTATGAAGCTAGTGTGTGTATAGTCTCACCGGCAGCAGGCAAAACCAGGTAACCGAGCGTGTACTTTGAGAAGATTAGCAGTAAATACAGAAACCGAAGCACAGACAGACAGCAAAGTCTATTGCTACCTCCACTGGGTAATGAGGATGGTGAACAGGGTGTACGCCGACAGGGTCCCCACAGCCACTGCAGCAAACTGGCCTCCGCACTTGTAATACTGCAGAGGACGAAAAAAAAATAAAAAATACAAATCACAGTCAGGAGAAAGCAGATTTCCCTATGCTGCAACCAACAGCGCTGCGATGAAACGTCAAGCGGCCGCATCGCACCGGCCCGGCGCTCTGTTTTTCAACCATTCCGCTATGAAACAGAGTGTTGCAAATGGAAGGGAGACTACGAGAACTAATCGCGCTAATGCTTTAGCTATTTGGGCAATGGAGTCTGCCCTCATTACAGGCAAGCCGACATTATGGTCCTGAGTGGAATAATAGCACAAAGCTATAGACGAGACATTCATTCAGTTGTGGCCAAGGTGGGGGGAGGGGGTGGTGGGGGGGGGCATCTGTTCTGGGTACACTCCACAGGAGGACATTAAGCTGCTACAAAGTGTTGGGATTCATCATCATTACTAATGGGCTCCATGTTGCCACCCAAAGTTCACAGGGACTCATATTTCATTTAGAATGTAAATGAGACAATATCCTGGAATTGATTTCCCAACAATCTGCTGTTAGGAGTCTCAAGGTGACGGAAGGTTGTGAGCTCGCATTAATAATTGAAACAGTGGAATCATGAGGTGATGTGCGCAGGGTTTCTCGCCTGTTCCATAATAACAAACCACCATGACTGACAATCACCCCCTCCACTACGCAGTGCGCCTGATTTTTCGGGACTCACCAGGATGGCGCTGACGAGACCCATCTCGAAGACCGTGGGCCCCAGGTTGAAGACGAGCGCGCTGAGGACAAAGGAGATGCCTCGAGTGCCGCGGTCAATGGCCTTGGACAGCGCTCCCGTCTGGCGGCTGAGGTGGAAACCCAGATCCAGGTTGTGCAAATGCAGGAAGACGTTCTTGGCGATGCGCCGAATGGAGCTCTGGGCCACCTTCCCGAACACGGTGTTCCTCAGCTCGTTGAAGAGGGCCGCACAAGCCCGAGACGCACCATCTGGGGTAGCGGAGGACAGCGAGACTTTAGCATTTAGCACACCTGCTGCTTACAAACACTGTGGGAGGCGTTAAAGCAACACTATGCAACTTTTTCTGACTTGTCTGATGCCTCTGCCGGTGCAGGGCGCTCTGCTGATATCGAAATGGAAAATAACGAGTTGAGCAGGAGACAAAAGCTGTATAAAAGGCGAGCAGATGTTTTTAGATAATGGTGGATTTCCTGTTTTTACGGAACATCCAGAATAATGAGGGAATGCTAGGAGATGATTGGAAGAAAATTTGTTGCATAGTCTTGCTTTAAGGTGGTAAACAAGAATGGATTACAGTATCAAAGTTGAATCTAGGTGAGGTGGATGCTCATTTCTGAAGTGAACGCTTGTGTGTGTGTGTGTGTGTGTGTGTGTGTGTGTGTGTGTGTGTGTGTGTGTGTGTGTGTGTGTGTGTGTGGTGGAGGGGCTGACAGGTCTCTCACATTACCTCTGGTCTGCGAGCACTGCAGTGCTACAGCAGTTGACTCCAAGAGCCTCTATGGCACAATGGCAGACGAGCACTCTGCACACTGGGGGGAAGGGAGGTGTGTGTGTGTGTGTGTGTGTGTTTGTGTGTGTGTGTGTGTGGTGGGGGTGAGCATAGAAGCACTGCAATCAAAGCACTCAACAAGGTAGGGGTTTCTAATCCGACTAAAAGTATGTTCTTTTTTTTCTTTTGCCTTCACACTTAATTACATGTTTATGAAATACTTTATATTATTTAATTGATGCCAAAGGTCAGCTTCTGAGAGAAATGCTACTATTTTCGGTCAGCTGGCTGGAGGGATGCCGACTGACGCGTGAAAGCTGACAGCACGCCGTCGTCCGGATCAGATGGAAAGTAAACAAATTGACGTAGCTACACGTGATTAAGCAACCTGGGGGTCGCCAACAGGGCTTTCTTTGAAAAGCAATGACCACATCGGCATCCAACGGGTCAGAAGTGACATTTGGAAGTACATTTACATGCAGTTTAATGTGCTGCAGCTAATTAGTTGTGTCACAGAAAGGAGGTGGCTACGAGCTGTCAGGTTTAATTTCACCACCGCCTGAGCAGGAGCAAAACTGCAGTATTTCTCTTAGAGTGTCACTTCAATAAAACCCCCTGATCTAATTGTACAAGCACCCGTTATTTGTCCCTGCACACTCGCTATAAAAAGCAGACGGCTAGCATGACTGTCACAAATTAATATCAGTCTACGTTTGAGTGACACGTGGCCTTCCTGCGGTTATTCCGCCCGATCTTGTGCGAATACACGACTCGTCCGCCGAGACAAAAGTCGTGCTAATAATCGCGCTGTCTGCTGGTCTTCACGGGGCCGTAATGTGGCGTTAAATAGGAATGCTCATCTAATGAACAATGTGTCCACATCTGACAAGGTAGGATGAGCACCGAGCAACCTTTCCAGCTAAATTACACACGTCACAGGCTCCGGATGCGGCGGCCTGTGCTCCAGAGAAGGCTGGAAAAGAAATTTAAAAAACAACAAAAAACGAAAATGTAATTCCGTTCTCAGAGGTGTATCCTCTTCATTCTCCCCCCCGTCAACATAATCCGTCCTGACTGGAGTCCTGTTCGTGCACTCCAATTATTTAACAAGCAGCTATTAGTGTGCAAGACCTAAGTGTGCTCATTAAAATAAATGGCTACAGGGCCAAGTTTACATTGCATCCATGCTGATTTCACTTAAGGCCAGAGTGGCTAGCAGAAGGTCTAAGGTTCACAATATTCATGCAGGCTTTTTCATCAGCACCTTGAGGAGACATAGAAAAAATCTAATCGGGAAAGAACTTCACACTGATGCTAAGCGTCACTGCTGACCTCTCTTGAATGCACAGGTTCCAATCGGACAAAGGAGGAAGGGGAAAAAAATGAGTCACGCTCAAGGGATGAAGTGAAAGAAACATCCCTGGCCTTTATTTGACCGCGCAAAATAAATCAGGCCGGTTTCAAAGGACAAAAACAACTTCTTCACTGACAGCTTTAGAAATGGCTCCCACTCCGTTTACCTTGAGAGCACGCCGGTATCGCGTTGAAAAGTCGCCGGTGCTCACGAGAGGCCCGTGAGTGCATACAGGCAAACTCAGATGCGGGACGGACCGATTGTGAATAATGTAAATATTACCGAGGGAAAGGCGGAAGGTTGCGGAGCGACATTGATATGAATGTGCCGGGAAAGGTCAGTCTAGAGATAATAGGCAGTCCCACAGTCCCCCTCTGATGAGCGCGGCACCTGCCAGTGCCACACAAGTCTGGGACTCACAGCCAATCAGCACTGCCGTTGCCATGGTAGCCACGGTGCTTGGCGCGTCATTCAGGTTCAGCATGTGTCCCGACATCTGGTTAAGCTCGTCCACTGCATACTTAAACATGAAGGGCACCATCACATTGGTGGCCTGGGAAGGTAGAGAGGGAGGGAGGAAACATTTGGGGAAGAGGAAGAGGAAGAGGAAGAGGAGGAAGAGGAAGAGGAGAAAAGAGAGAGAGAGAAGAGGAAGAGTGTCAAACAGCCCATTAGACCAACATATGCTTGATATAGCCCAGTGGCATTTTTGCACTCCCGTGTGGAACATGTGTGTGTACATGTTCTCGCACATTGCATGAAAATACTCTGTTACAGATCCAGGTGTACTCACTTACTCACACACACACACACAACACACATCACACAACACACACACAGCACACACACACAAACCCTCTCCTTTCCGACTACCCGCATATTCTTTTTGACTGGCTGTGGCGATGCTAGCGAGGTGGCTGGTGCTTTCTGCTAATGGAATTGAAATGGTTATTAAGGCTAATTAAAAGCACAGGGACAGCTGTGTGACACAGGCGAGGCACTCTGCGCTGCATTAGGACATCCAGAGAACACACACAGCAGCAAAACAGCAAAGCATTTTCATCTGAACCCTTTTTGTTGTTGTTGTTGTTGTTGTTGTATTTGTTTGGTTTCTTTACCCCTGTCAAATTGCCTAGTATTTTTTTCTCAAGTATTCATTACAGGAAGACAGCCTTGATAATGCAAAA
>CAESWR010002594.1:202007-212954 GCA_903171835.1 Mullus surmuletus | reverse complement strand
GGGGAGAAAAATCCCAAATACAAGAAATGAAATAGTTTAAGCTGAAAAGGAGGTGCGGCGTCCAAACCTCTGCAAGTACAAATAATATATTTTCTGTCATTAAGTTGTAAGACTGAAGGGTGGTCTTGGTCTTAAGCTTGATGTATCGTCTTATAAATCAGCTTTCTCTTCAAGTCAAATGATCAAAGTACGTAAATCTCAGTGTTGCATTTCAGCTGCTTTCACCTCATGGTGTCAGAAATGTGTCAATTTTAACCGTGTTTTCCTTATGGAGGAGAAACTTCCTGGTTTTCATGCTGAGGAACCTTTCCCTTAGTGTTGCAGTAATTGATGCCGGTCTTGGTCCTGATTGCGAGATCACTTTTTGAAGGTCTTGGTCTCGTGTAGGACTTTTATCTCGGTCTGCGTCTGAGTGGACTCTGGATTTTGGAGATTATCCAGGTTTTCCCTACAGAGGAGAAACTTCCTGGTTTTGGTTTTAAGGAGCTTTTTTAGTAGCGTTGTAGTGTTGGAGGTCGGTCTTGGTGGTAGGACTGATTTCAAGACCACTTTTTGAAGGTCTTGGTCTCGTTTAAAAGGCGTTTTTACTCGGTCTAGACTGGAACTGAGTGGACTCTGGATCGGTGGAGACCCCCCCCCCCACTGACAGGCCAGTGCCTTGCTCTCCAAACCAACCAATCACTTCATTGGTAGGTTGATTATTTCCCCCCATGTTGCAGCTTCTGCCTTCTTATTAAATGTCTCCATGTGCTTTCAGTCAACTCAGAAACCACATTCACCTCACATTGATTTTGCGATCAAAAACAAACCAAAAACAACCCTCAAAAGCTTGAAATGAGTGGAAATTGCTGCCTGTGCACCAAGATACATGGACTCGGGGGTCTCCAGACCCTTTTTTCAAAAATACCTTTGTTGATTTGTGCTGTTGTTGTCAAATAAAAATGAGAAATGAAACTCTTTGGGTTCTGTTTTGCGACCGTCTTTGTTTGATGCCGTGTGTCTCGGTAGAGTCTCGACTAACGGACTCGTGCAGAACTTCTCATATCAGGAAACCTCTTTGATCTCCTGCGGTGGAAGTTTTTTTTCCTCTTTCGCTTATGAAAACAAACAGTGGCATTCTTTCCAATGAAGTCTACTGTATGCGCAGGCGCATATTTGCCCCCCCCCCACACACACACACACACACCCCCCAACCCCCCTCCTCCTCCCCCCCAAATCTCAATCAATTCCTGATGGAATTACTGCATTATTCCATGGAAACTCCTACCATGAGCAGGTGTTTCAGCCGGCCGAGCTGATTGCCAGACAGCGCGGGTCGGGCTGCAGCTGACTGTTGGCTCTAATGTGAACTGACAGCGCCTCTGAAGTCCCGGGGAAAAGAATAAGAGGATCGCTCTGCTTTCCAGAGCCGCTCCGTGAGTTATCAGGTTAACAACAGGTTAAGCACGAATCAGAGGAAAACACTTACATCCAAATTTCACTTGACAGGTTTAACAGTAATTGATTAAGCAGCGCCGGCGGTTTCGGCCTCCGGAAAATCAGCGGGGCGACACTTCGGGTAATTGTGCAAAAACGCTCATTTATAGCATCGGCTGTAGATAACGTAAACCTTCTCCGGCTTTAATTCAGAGCTCCTGCAGGATGGTATATAAAAGACGAGCAGCGTGGATGAGATCCACAACAAGCAGCAGGAATTCGACCCGTGAATTTACGAGCGTGCAGATAGAATAACTTGTCAAGGCGGGAAAATATTTTGTATCAGCGTAACTCCATGATGGATGCAGTTCCTTCATCATGTTTAAGGTCGACTCCTCGGCGAGCATTCATCTTTATAAACAGCGTATTATTTATTATTATATCTGCTGCGCTTTTTCTCCCCCCCCCCCCGTCCTCTACTTCGGATGCCTTCTTATTATTTATTTTCTATGAAGTTTAACTCTCCTCGGCGCTGCAACGTCGGAGACATGAAAGTATCAACTTTGATTCGACATCTGCCCGGGCGCAGCAGGTGTTTTGAAAGCGGAGAAACACTCCATAAATCCAATGAAGAACATGTTCGCAGGCAAACAAAATGTCATCGGCCCGGACCATCGACCAGGTTCTCGATCGAAAACAGAAACCAGCAGGAATCTCGCTCACATCTGTTTCTTGTGACGCCAACGGACAAAAGTCATGAAATCACTCACTGGAGAGAGAGAGAGGGAGAGAGAGAGAGAGAGAGGGAGAGAGTAGAAGGTGGTTCCAATTAGAGGGCTATAGATAACCCTTCATTTATTTGAGGCTCGGCCGGGAAGAACAAACGTTAAATTCACACCACGGGCGAATAAGAGTCGTTTCTTTTTTAATGGAAGCGCGTCTGTCTCTCGGCCGTGCGCATCATCGGTTGTTTTTTTTGGGGCGTCGGTCGAAGGTGAACACCAGGTTCAGGCGGGCGCACGCGAGATCCGAAGCTGCCAGGTGAAAAACGATGCGTTTCCACTGACGGGATTCTTGTTTTGGGGAGCGTTTCCACTGCAAAAAATAGTACTGGATGACGAGCAGAACTCTCGTGATGTCATTTCAGCAGTTCGCCCGCTCCGGCTGCTGTTGAGCGGTAGTCACTTTTAAAGGGATAGTTCAGATTTTTGTGACATGAAGTTGTATGAGATCCTCACCATCTGTGTTGTTCATCAGCAGTGACTTTTCCCCCACTGCGTCCCGTGCGCGGCCCGGTTTCGGTGTTGCAGAAAGTAGTTCCGGCTAGTTGCTGGGGTCACACGGATAAAGCGTTTAGCTCCAAAAAACAACATGCGTTCAAAAGAGTAATACATTTGTATCACGAATTCTTGGCTGTGAAATAGTCCGACCTCACAGTCACGCGGGACTATTTTCCCTCCCTTCGTATCACTGCGCTCACCATCATCAGCTGTTTCACGGCATTTAAATGCTCGGAAGGAGACAGCCACGACGCGTCTCCTTCCGCCTCCTCCCTCCTTCAGCTGATGGAAAGGTGCGTGGAGCGATACGAAGGGAGGGAAAATAGTGCCGGGTGACTGCGAGGTCGGATTCTTTACGACCAAGGGCCAAAACGTCGTAATCTTTAACAGCGTTACAGGATCTAACTGATCTACGTCATTTTTTTCATTCAAAAAAACATTATTAACACAAAGAAGTTCAGTCTACATCATCATTATTTTTCCTTTTTACTCAAACTAGTAACACAAAACAATTAAATATTAACCGCCAGGGAGTAACAAACATGTCCAACCTACCTTTTAATTAAAATCGAGAAAAATTGGTGCCCCCTAGTGGCCTGGAGCACTTCTGTTTCGTTTCGCTTTTTTGCAGCGTTTCTGTGTTAGTATCGTCTCTGTCCGTCTTTGCGGGGCGTTTGCAGCTCTCGGCCGCCGTACCCCGATGAAGCAGGTACGAAAAAACAGCAGGTACCAGGTACTTTTTTTCTCTCCCAGTGGAAACTCACTCAAATGCGAGTCGAGTAGAGCCGAGTAGAGCCGATACCGTCAGTGGAAACGCGGCGTAACTGAACCCGAGCCACGGCCGCCTGGACGGGGAACAGAGGAAGGACCACATCTGCTCGGCTCATGACTGCGAGTCTTTGCCCCGCGACGCTGCAGCAAAGTCTGGGAGCGAGAGATGTTTTGAGAAGAAAGTCAGACGCCGCAGGTCCCTCGTCCACGCTGCATCTGCCGTCCGCCGGCCGCGCCGTCCGTCCAGACGATAGCACCTCATATTGGCCGCGCGCTTCAAGACGGTGGCAACTCTCCGTCTGCGTTTTAATATTCCGAGGCCGGCCGAGCAGGAGGACGTGAGTGAAACCTTATGGCCCAGGTGCATCCGCAGAGCCGCGTCAGAGGCTCTGATTGAGGCAGACAATAGACGGGCTTTGTGAGGACAATGAAAAAGCCATGTGTGTGTGTGTGTATGTGGGCATTTCCAGACCCCGGGGTCAGAGATGTGAGCTTTCATAACGCGGCCGCGGCTCGGCTCGGAACACGACATGGCCGCTGCGCACCTTCTCTGGAAAACGGCTCAGGTCTGGGCCCCGTTTGGAATGTGTTTATAGGCGTGTGTCCACCTGACAAAACCATCGGCGGTTATATGGACTACTGTCACAACTCGCTTCAAAGGGCACCGTCGTATCTGGCGAGGTAGAAGCCGCCGCCGCCCGCCGCCGCCCACCGCCGTGTGTGTTCCGTCCGCATCGTTCGGGTTCAGCGAGGAATTATCGCCGAGCACACGCCCCCGTCTTCCTGTAAATACGCCTATGAGCAGCTGTTTCAGGGCAAAGCGGCCGTTCGCTAAGCTCCGCCCACATCAGAGGAGCTGTCCTTTTTTTTGTTCTTTTTTAAGCGCTTATCGTTTGTTCTAGATCATTGCTGACCTAAATTCTTATTTTCATATCTGTTTAATTGTTTGCACTTTTTGAATGTAGTTATTAGCTTATACTGTCGTGTTGTTGATACTTCTTGTTTTTAAGTCTTCGTACTTTTATCTGTTCTTTTGCACTGCTCCTTTCTTATTACACTAGTTCTTTTATCTTATCTTATTTCTATTCTGTGTGTATTTGTGAATGTGTATGTTGCTGCTGCTGATAATTTTAATTTCCCCACTCAGGGATGAATAAAGGACTATCTTATCTTATCTTATCTGTCTCTTCCTATTATCACATGTTTTGTGTGTAGCTCAGAAAGAACAGCTGATGTACTGCGTCAGCTAATCCTAATGTTTCGATGAACAAATAAAGTGCAAAAGACATAGTTACCATCAATCTGTCATTTCCAATCATACTAAAACTAAATCAAGAAAAGAGGATTCTGTTTTTTGTTATCCAGATACAACTTTTTCATTTTGGATACAATATTGCAGCCTTGAGAATTGACTGATACCGATATTGATCTGATACGATATCGGCCCGAATCATGCATACTTTTATGACTTATTTTGTAGTATGGAATGTTAGCAAAGGCTTGATAAAGTGATATTACGCAAACAGAAAACGATAGTCAGCAACAGTAGCTATGAGAAAAACTGACCCATTGATTATTAACCAATGGCTGATATACATTTTAACCTTAAACATTCTAGATGCAGGCCAATATAATCCGATACTACTTTTCCTGATATTGGACCGATATCAATATCTGATCATGACACCCCTAATATTTGTTGCACTTGGATCATAAGCTCATAGCCTTAACTCATATGTTCTCTGTATTAATGTGGGATGCAAATATAAATACGCTGCTGCTGGAACCAAAATGGCCGCCGTGATCAGTGTTTGTCATTTTCTTATTTGATTTCCTGCCCAGCACATTATATGCATGTTTATGTAACATATAAATATGACAAACTCGGGAAATGTGTCCTGTGCCGTGACTTTCCACAGAAACAGAAATAAATGTACGAATCAATTACAGTCACTGCAGTCGACATTTGTTTTGTCTCATTGTTTTGTTTTTTTTATCACCCGCGCTTAAGCTCTTTGGAGAAATGAAGAAATGGTCGCCGAGAGGCTGTGATGTTGACGTCTTAAAACTTGTCTTCTAATGGATGTTGTCAGACTTTCAGAACATTAAAAAAAGAGGCCAAAACCACTTGCGGAGACGAGCGTGTGTTTTTTTGTTTTTTTTTGGTCCAAGTATGAGAAAACAAATATGCAGATAAACACGCGAGGATAAGAAACGCAAACGCAAAAACAAACACATGTACCTCATCTCCGTCTCCGTCCCGTCTCCCTTCCATTACCGTGGGACCATTTGTTCAAAGAAGCCGACTGTTGCCGTCTCCCACCAAACAGAAATTTTTGAACGGGAGAACAAAGAGGATTCGGGTCTTTGAGTCAAATTCTGCGCTGTAAAAAAAGGCTTAAGATGTGAGTTAGAGCTGTTGAACCGAACGCCGACTTTTTTTTTTTTTTGTAGACGCTGACATGGAATCAGACTTTTCATTTAGCCTTGGCAAGAGAGAGCGGATCGTTATATTTCAAAATAAAATCTGACTATTCTAAAGCGAGGTTACAAATTAAAAGCGCATGCAGTTCGCGAGTTCTGCACAGGTGGCGACCTCTGTTGCTGTCCGTGCTCTTTTTATTCCCGGGAACTTTTAACCTAATCTTAAGTAAAATAATAACCTTGATCCCAAATACCGGGAACAATGCAACCCTGTGGTAACCATCGGGCAAACCAGCGCTGCACCATGAAGCCACTGTTCAAAGCGAAATGGAAAATCAGAGCATCACCAAGCAGGTAAACCAAAGGGCCTTTGTTCCCGCACGGTGTGTCTGATAACTGCTTTTATCTTTGGCCACATTTTTCCCCCCTTCTAATCCCCGTGCACGTCGACTCAAACAAGGAAATGAAAACTTTCTATTTGATTCCATAAATCCGTTTGGCACGTAAACAAAGCCTCCACTCAGTGTGCGATCCCGGGCAAAGGCAGCGCCTCATCAAATTACCGCGGCTATTCATAGGTGCCTTCCCTCCGCCGGAGAGACTTAGGCGGAGGCGAGGACGATCCCGTCTTTCCTCGACCATTTCCAATCTCTCTTAATTGTCCGCTGTTTAACCAGCGGATTAAATGGCATCAGACACGAAGCCGGCGGGAGCCGCGTTGGTCATCAAAAGCTCAGCTAGTGTAAACAAGTGCAAAAACTAAATGTTTTCCGATATGTTACTCATCTTTTAAGTATAAAAACACTTAACTCATCTTTATCATTTCTGCTTCCATCTACTCTGTTTAATTCCAATCAATGCGGTTTTAATCAAGGCTGTAGATTAAAGCCTCCTATTGTGTTCATTCCAGGCTAACACTCTTTATCCTCCAGGTCAAAAAAGGCCAATTCATTTTAGATTATTATTAATCCATAAAAAACACGTTTTAAGCATCCATTTGGTATCAATGGCCTGTGGGCCTCACTGAACTCAACTAGTTTTTTTGGGGAAAATGCTGTTGGAGAAAGCAGGAATCCATTTCTGATAAAAAACAATAACTAACAGTAGAAAAATCTTTAAATAGGGGAGAGAAGCTTCTAATAAACAGCTTTAAACCACTCACAATTTGTACGCGTTTTTCCGCAATTACTGATTCCAGCCGGCCTCGATTGAATTCAGCTCTCTTGAATGAAATAACTACCGCTGGCCCTCGTAAGACGACAACGCCTAGCCGCTGCTCCCCGGAGGTGAAACACAATCAGCCATTGTTGTCCAAAGATAATCAATGAAATTACCGCACATGTCGTTCCTCATAAGACGTGAAGGAGTGCGAGGGACAAGTAGCCCCGGCGCAGAGGGCTTCGCGGCGGCCGCTGCCATCGCAGCAAACAAACGCTCGCCTCGGCTTGGCTCCGTCCGCCCATTGTTTTGTGAGAAAGGTCGCCGTCCGGTCGTGCGCTCAGAGCCACGAAACCTCGAGTCCCGGCTTGATTGTGACGCGTGCAAGGGAAGGAGCGGCCATTACGATTTGGAAGAACTTTTTTTTTGTTTTGTTTTTTTCCAGAAATGAACTTACCTTAAGAGACCTTTTATCTGAGCGCTGGATTTACTGGCTTCTTCGGATGACATTAGATACGTTTTCACATTGCATCACGACACAACAAAGCCAATTACGTGCTGACGGTGAAAAAAAACAAAAAATCTCCCCCCAAAAAATCAGTGCTTTTACATTGTTATTCAATCAGCGCAGCAATCACAGAATCCAGCCAAGTGCAAAAACACAAACCGGTACAGTTTCTTTATCATGCGAGAGTCAACAAACTGAATACAAGATGGCATTTGTGTTTGTTTGGCTGCAAACACCTTCTGATTAAGCCGCTCCATGAAAGCCGAACAACAGGTGTCTTTGTGCGTACGAGGCAGCAGCGAGGCCGAGAGCAGCCGGTGCTTAGGGTTTCACTCTTTGAAACTGATACGGGTGAGCTGCTTTTCTCAGGCCTAACCCCAAATCTGCCGTTGATGGACAGACCACCCAACTCTCGGCTCTTATATGCGCACAGTGGGGCCGCTCGCAGCAAAGGCAGCCCCCCTGTCACTCTCCTTTGGGAAGGAAATGGATCAGCGGACTGTTTGTCAAGTACACTGTCAGGGTCTCCCTCACAATCAGACGGCCAGATTTACCAAACAACGGCGTTACACTAATGAAAACCACCGGAGGACACGCCGAGCTTTACAAACCCGACCTTTACATCAGCCTGGAAAAGCGCTTGAAAGTGTGACAGCGGCAGCGCCGGCACAAAAAAAATTCCTCCCTCGTTGTTGTCGTCCCGTAGGCGAAAAATCAGTACACTGGTATCAATAAAAAGTAGGATCGCTCCCCCCAAAAGATAAATAACATTTTTATGGTAATCTGTCCTTTTCGCCTCTGCGGTGAAGTCCGCGGGTTCTCTTTTTCAGCTTTATTGTGCGACTTTATAGGAGGTATCGGCCCTGTGTTGGGATCAGAATAAAGATTCCCCCGGGAAGTCGGCGTGCCAGAGCGGAGGATGCCAGAGCCATTGGTCAGAGGCGGAGGTCGAGCCTCGCCGGGCCGCTCAAACGACAGTCGCCAAGAGCGGACTCAGAGCGAGACAAAAGATTCACGCCCATCGTCCTCGCTCCAGCAAGATCCCTTCCCCTGGGCGCTCGCGCAGGACACAAAAAAGAAAAAAAAAGTTCTTTATTTAAAGGGATAGTTCAGATTTTTTGCATGAAGTTATATGGGATTTCCGGCACGGTTTTGGTGTTGCAGAAAGTAGTTCCGTCTAGTTGCTGGGGTCACACGGATAAAGCGTTTTGCTCCAAAAAACAACATGTGTTGAAAAGAGTAATACATTTTCATCACGAATTCTTGGCTGCAAAATAGTCCGACCTCGCAATCACCCGGTACTATTTTCCCTCCCTTTGTATCACTGCACGCACCTTTCCATCAGCTAAAGGAGGAAGGAGGCGGCAGGAGACTGCTGCGACAGTTTTTGCAGCCAAGAATTGGTGATGCAAATGTATTACTCTTTTCAACGCATGTTATTTTTTGGAGCAAAACGCTTTATCCATGTGACCCCAGCAACTAGACGGAACTACTTCCTAAGGACACTGATGGTCAGAATCTCATAGAAGTTCATGTCAAAAAAATCCAAACTATTCCTTTAAAGCAAATGAGCATGTACTCTGAAGAAAATGGGAATTTCCACAGTAATATACAGATTCCCCCCCCCCCTCGAGTGGGCCGCCAAAAGTTGCGCGAACCCCCGGCCAAAACAAGCCGCTCCACATGCTGGCACATCAGCCGCGCTATCTTCTTGGACACAAACCCGCCATCTATCAGTCTCCCAGATCTGTATTCCTGTCAGGAGACACGTACGTACATGCTCGGATACAAGTTGTGTTTGGCTGGCGAAGGGGGCAACCCTGAGAGTCCAAATCCCAAACATATGTTACCCCCCCCCCCCCGCCCCCCCGAAGCCCCCCATCCCCCACCCACCCGCCCACCACCACTTTTGCTGGACAAAATCTGAGATACCGATCATTTCTTTCATGGCGTTTCTGGGGTGAACGCTTGTGAGGGAACCCCTCCCCAATTAAACTGAGGCCCCGTGTGTCTGTCCAATCAATAAAATGGGAACAGGATTGAGCCGGGGGGTAAGGGGGGGGGGGGGCTGCAGCCAACAAACAACACCGCGACGCGAGCCGCACAAATTAGAACCCACCCTCGAGGAAAGAGGGACGGGAAGAGGACGTCGAAATAGGTCTACTGCCGCTTAATGAGTGAAATATCGCACATTTCTCCACAGTTCGCGACTCGTGACGTGAGGTGTATCAATCCGCCGCCACATCCATCACGCGCGCCGTGTGCTAAACAATGAGGTTGTGAAGAAATTAAGCCCCGAGATTAATTTTTCTCTGGACATTTTTGTCAAGACGGTTACTTCATCCTGCGCTCGCTTCATTACTCAAACACATCTGGCTGACAGGTGCCCCGTCTGTTAAACGTTGAGTAATTTCATTCCAGCAAAGAGGAGCAAATGGAGAGGAGTGGAGGATAAGGTACTCTATCTTCTATCTGTGATGACATCAGGGCTCTGAGAGCTTGTTAGAGATGGAGGGCTCGAGCTCCGTCGCCGGGCTTCAACAGACAGTAATCCAGCCCACCGCTGTCAGTGCCCTTTCAAAACACTGATTACTCCATTTCCAAGGGCCTAATCTCTGTAAACAATCTCTGTTTTCATTATCTTTTAAACTGATTAGCCCTATGAATATAACTTTCCAGTGCTGGACTCAGACAGGAGAAAAAAAAAAAAANNNAAAAAAAAAAAAAAAAAAAAGGCCCTGCCATATTGATGCCAGCTGTAGCTGCATGACCTTACAAGAGAAATAAAGCTGTGATACAAACACAGATAGAGGAGCCGACTGGGAGGAACATATGTGACTCAGAGACGCTCGAAAAGCATGACAGACATCGGATTTACAAAAAAAAGGAGGAAAAAAAAAGAAAAAATCCCAAGGGAAAATCTTTAACCTGCTTGTGGTTTTGCACAATTTGCAGCTGGATATTAGAGTGAAAACCTGAGATTTTTCCCTCGGCTCAGATTGACACTTACAGTCGTGCGTGTGTGGGTTTGTTTTTTTTTTGCAGTGAAAAGAGAAATCCTGATTCATTCCTCTCTTATCTTATCTTTTTTTTTTCCCCAACCACAATGTCCTTCGTGCCATTGGAAATTAAAAATATTGCTTTCCACCCCCACCCCCACCCCTCTTTCTCTCTCTGGACACAGTGAGGTAACGTTTGCCAGCGCGTGTCTCCATCTGTTAACAAACACTTCCAATATGTTGAGAACAACATCTTGGCCCGGGGTCTCCTCCATCAGGATGTGATGAACGTGGTGCACCTGTCTCGGCCTCCAGTCTTGTTTCTGGCAGCCCGTTCTCTGCCTCAACCCAACAACTATTTGCCCCCCTAACATCAAAGACGGAGGGGGGG
>CAESWR010002594.1:162893-175343 GCA_903171835.1 Mullus surmuletus | reverse complement strand
CCCCCCCCCCCCCCCACTACCACCACACACGCACGCACACACACACCCTCCGCTCACCAGCCTTCATAACCAACATTTCAGTATGTTTCCAATTACAGCACTGTGATCTTTTCATTACAAATTACAAACCCTTGAGCAAACATTTTTTTGCGGAATAAAAAGTCAAGGTCTAATCATTTTCAAAATGAAAGTAAAAACAGCTGCTGGAGTTTAATTAGGAACATGACCTTACACCAGCGGCGGTGTGTGTGTGTGTGTTTAAGGATAATAAGCACACCAGCGTGCACGAGGATACATGTTGCATGTGGGCCCGTCCTCAGAGTGTGAAACCTGCATCTCCATATGAGAATACTTTAGCCTACTCCAAAGCTAATGTTAGCGTTTTTTTCAAATTCTATTTTAAAAGTATCTGTTGTGACTTCAAAGACGAGAGTGTCAAACCACAAAAATGAACTTCGGGACCCGCAAGTGGGTCTCTCAGGCTCCAGTAGTCAGGAGTTGACTTACAATGTCAAACATTGCTGGGATATTTTAGCACATCATGAAACTAAAAGCGTTTCAAATCATAACATTCAGTGGGAAGTCGATCACAGTGAGAGCGCTCAGTGAATTAAGGCTCACGGCTTCACACCACCACGCCAGCCAGAGGACCCTTGCAGCCGAGCTCCCCGTCTGACTCCCACCTTTGTAAGGAGATTTTGCTTCATCCTCTGCTTTGGATGCCAGCTCCAGGAAGTCCTCGATCAGGTCCAAGGAGATGAGGGACTGACTGAACACCAGCCTGTTGACGGGCGAGAGGACAAACAGGGGGACACTGTAACACACCCGCTGTCTCCAAATACTGTTGCAATATTTCAACACGATTCATAAGTGCTTTATAAAAGTGTCAGTTCACCCTTTCACGCAAACATTCACATGACTAAGTTTATTCAGTTTGTCACTGGCACACACGTCTGCTTTAAAAATGTTGTTATGATGTTGACAGGTGCAACACAGCATCGTGTAAAAAGATATCGTCACTTTACAACTCTTTAATTAGGAACATCACCACAGAGTGGGGAAGATCCAGATACACGTCTCAAGTTTTTAGAGATATTTCAAGAATTGCTTTGTATTTGTTTTGAATTAATGAAAATTTCTGAAACAAGTCCGAAAACTTTTGGTCCGTTTCTTTTTTCTAAATGTATTTATTGATTTATTTCTATGCTACTTTGAATCTTTTCTCCTCGGCACATTCCATGTTGTATTTTTTAATAAATTACAATAAAAAGTAAAATGACAAAAAAAGGAAGGCACAGAGGCAGAGATGGTTCCGTCTCTTCCAGTGTGAACACACTTACACTTTCTCATCGACCTCCTCGGCCATGCGCAGGATCTCAAAGAGGAGCATCATCTTCCCAGAGTGCTCTAGGATCTCAGCATCGGCCTCAACGACAAACTCCCTGTGCCAGTCGGCGGTGGGATTTCCTGGTGACGAGTTTGGGGCCGGAGCGGCTGTGAAACACAAGAGGCCAGATCGGTCTTTGCAATGTGCACTCTCACGGGAAAAGACCTTGCAACAAAGAAAATGTCTGCAAAATTGAGCAAGAACATCATAAAATACTTCTATAAATGAGACTGACTTCATTATTCCTAATGACATTACCATTGGCGATTGTGTGTCATCACTTAGTCAGGCTCAATTCATTTAGGTTTTTCTAGACAACCACAGAAAAAAATTTATTCTGGGGGGGTGGGGGTTTTCTATTCCGATATCAACACACAAAAGGGGCTTGAAGGCGGGGCTTGTTCCTCCAAATACTCTTTTACTCCTATGGACTTATGACCAGCAACTCACATTGTTGCCACCAAAGCAAAAACACACAAACTCACGCTCTTCCACGGGCTCCGGCCTGACCCGACCCTCTCCATTCCTGCCCCGGGAGCTGCTGTTCCATTCCTTGATGACCTCCACGTCGTCGCTGTCCGAGTCATCCGATCCCCTCTTTTTTCCCTTTGCCCCTTTCTTTTTCCTACGAGAAGGACGGAGTGGCGCAGAGGTCAGCGGGTAACAGGAGGAAGAATGGCAGAGCACTTTAACTTTAATGACTGTACAACACTTGCAATACAAGGCAAGAGGATCTTTTTTATATATACTTTTTTGACTTCTCGTCCTCAGATGTCATGCTCATGGAGGACTCCTCCGTCTCCGAGGCGATGAATTCGTCCATGCTGTCTTCGTCGAAGTATCCCTGCAAGACACAACAGCGACAATATGGGTCAATTGAACACAAAATTCTGCTGCGCTGTCAACATGTGTGGATGGGGGGATGTTCTTCCCTGCTGCTGAACCTGTCAGCAGTATGCCTATTGTTTTCCTGCAGTGTGTGCGTGTGCGATTTGCACTCGTGCAGTAGTTTTTTCTTTTTTTTTTTTTTAAGTCTGTGGTTCGCGTGGTGCAGACCCGTCTTCCCATACCCACCCTGTTTTCTTTACTGATGTAGTCCAGCTGAAGGCACCAGGGATGGGTCCAGATTCTGCTGAGCATCTGGAAATCCTGGAAGAGTTTGGTCCCTGCGCGGCCTCGGCCCCCCTCCACAGCATTCCCTACACCTGCGTACAGGGGAAAAAAGTGTGAGGACAAAGATGGATGTGTGTTTGCCTAATGTGGCGCGCTCTCACGTCACTCTATATACAACACGACTCGGATAGGTGATGAAAAAAAAAAGGGGAAAGGGAATAAAACAGTGCGCAACAGTGTGCAAATAAAATTCAGGCACTTTTTCTTTCCACTTAAACTCACAATATCTTTGGTTTCAGCAGAGAAATACATGGTTAAGAATTGGTATGGCTGGTTGTCAACCTGGTTTTTCATTCATATCCAGCCTCAATCAGCAGTGACAGACAGCTGTTAAGATTTTAACTGTGATTGCGCAGACTATGTATGTGTGTGTGTGTGTTTGCACAGAAAGGTCAGAAGCTGCACTCGGTTTTAGGTGCCCCCCCCCCAAGAAACGAGGGAACATTTGCTTGCATTCAAGCCTCGCGGGCTGACTGGTGGTCTTTGGGTGTAAAGACGCCACAGTGGAGGTCCACAGTCCACAGTCACAACATCAGCACTGTGCCCTGTGGACAACCCGGCCTAATGAGCCACAGTACATACCACCTCCCCCGCTCCTGCCCGTCACACACACACACACACACACACACAATCCCCCCCCCCCATCACTCCTCTTCTTACATACCAGCTCTCCTGCTCTTTGTTTTCGCTTTTCGGTGTAAAACCTCTGGCACCCCCTCCCTCTAAATTTCTTTCCCTTTCCTTTATGCCCCCACAACCCCCCCCTCCCCCTTCACCCCCACCCTCTGTTCCCTCTCTCCCAGAGCTCTTCATTAGGGAGACGTGGGAAACTGGGCTTAAACCCTGCCTGCGGCACTCTGCCAGCTGCCACTCTTACACACACATACACACACATGCACGCACACTCACACACAGACAAGGCCCGGGCCACATTCTGAGAGGAAAGTCCACTAAACGACTTAACAAAGCAGCACGAAAAAGTGAGAGAACAGAAAGGCCCCGCACTTATCTAAAGACCTTGTCAGACATCCAGTGAAAAAAAGACGATGGAGAAGAAGAAGAAAAAAAAAGAAACTTTAGCACGAGGATTTAGCTCCGTCGTGGGCTACGCGTGTTTTCCAGTGGAATTCCTGATTGAAATTTGTCTAAACTCTTGGACTGGGCGAAACCCCCAAATCGGATCGGAGACTGTAGGAGTCATGCTAGCAGCCCCTAGAGGTTTAAATGGTAATAACACCCCCCCCCAAAAAAATTTCCAAAATGTTTGGCTTATTCTCACCTGTGAAGTGCTCCAGGTAATATCTGTAGAGCCGACACTGGAGAGGAGTCACTCGGATCGACAGCACATACTCGTGCTTTGGAGGCAGGAACTTGGTGAGCGCCGTGTAATCTTTTCGCTTTGGGGGAAGCAGAACAAAATCATTCGTTTTTTTCTCCTCCAGGGCAGGGGAGGGAGCCCAAGGCGAGTCTTTACCTGGACACAACCAGCCAGCATCTCATAGAGGATGTGGGCCCGCTTCTTCATGATGCGGACGTCATGGAGCGTGGAGTCGGCGCACTGCCCGTTCTGGATGGGGTTGATGAAACGATTCCTGAACTCCTTCACCGACCCGAGCAGGTTCTCCTTGATGAAGTTCACCATGCAGTGATCTGATGGTGAGAAACAATAAATTCATACAAAAGAAAAAAAAAAAAAAAAGGATTGAGATGCATCAGAGGAGACCGATCCTCTCTTTTTTGACAAAACATCCAGTGGACTCACATTCTATGAGGTTGTTTTGGAGAGGCGTTCCGGTCAGCACCACCCTCCGCTTTGTCCTGATGGAGTTCATCGATTTAGACACAGCAGACGCCTCGTTCTTCAGAATGTGACCTTCGTCGCAGATCACCATGTCTGGACCTGGTGTGAGTAAAAAAGACGAGACGATAAGGTGGAAGAATAGCTAGAGGGCTGTTCAGAGTTATGATGGTGCGGCTTAATACTTTTGAGATCCATCTTGCGTTTGGTGGGGCTTCTTTCTCAGAGTCCGCAGAGATCGCTGAGAGTTAAAATTTATACCGAACATTGTATCAAATGTTATCATTTGAATATAATTGAAATAAATGATGAAAGTCGAACATGGGGAAGTGCAATAGTGCTGTCATGTTATTATTTTGATTAATGATCAATAACATTTTTATTTATTCGACTGATTTTTTTAGATGGATTTTGACTTTTAAGAAACCCTAATTTCATTACTATTAATTTTTTCTATTTTACTCTGTTACGCTTTTAAGAGGATACATCCTGTCCGCTCATTTTGGTGTTTATGAATAAAAGAAGCGCTGCGCTGTTGCACCTGGATCGACAAGCGTCTTCTGAAATATCTCCTTCAGCTTCTTGCTCTTGATGTTCCTCCCCTGCGTGAGGTTTCGGTACATCTCATAGCCGATGATCATGATGCCCCCGTTCTCCTGCCACTGCTGGAGGGCGTGCGCTCGCTCCTGCGGCCTCTTCACCGTGGCCAGCTCGGTTACCTGTGGAGACGGCGAATACGTTGTCATCAAAAATCAAAAATATAGGTGAAAAAAATGAAACAGCTGAAAATAGGACAGAGGATTTTGTTACCTCTAGACTCTCATCATCTTTCATTCCGTCCTGCCACTTCTCAAACTCGTTGAGCCAGTTGAGGACAGTGTTGAGGGGACAGACCACCAGAGCTGTGGTGAAACTGAGCTTGTCGCAGAGCAGCAAAGTGTGAAGGAATGTCACCACCTACAGGGCAAAAGACAGAACTGGAGTTACACAACAGAACAGTGACCTGAAAGCATCCTGCGAGGGAAATACTTTGATTTAACTGGAGCAAGTCAGGTAGGCAACTGGATTTACCTGACGTTGCCCACCTGAATGATCTGGATTACTGAGAATATCCACAAATATACTCTGATTCAAAAGACTTCATTACTGCAAATCACAAAAAAAAACAAGCTTCATTTCACTCTACTCGCCTGCAGAGTTTTTCCCAGACCCATGCAATGAGCTAGGATGCACCCGGAGCCGACGGACTTCTCGATCTTCTTCATAGATTCGCAGCAGCAGTCCCACATGAACTGCACCCCTGGAACACAACAGAGACGCGTTACCCTTGATACAGTGATCGGCATTTCGTCCAAGTGCGCCTTGGGTTCCTTACCGTCGACTTGGTGAGGTTTGAGCTTGGTGACCAGGTTCCTGTGCACCTGCACCAGCGGCTCCTTTGTCTCCTCGTCCTCGTCCAGCACCAGTTTGGTGGTGATGGGACAGGTCACCTGGGAAGACTCCTTCACCACGATTGTCTGGAGTGTGAGACAGAGCCATGTTACAAGTTGTAATTTCCTGTTACTGTGGGGATGCAAACTTGTCTTGCGCGACATTTGTTATGGAAATCTACCACTCGCTCAGTTTGCCAAGTGGCATTGACAAAATGTTTGTTTTGTGTGTTTTTTTCCCTCTTCCTGGAGCCGATAATGGAAGCAGATAAGGAGCGTGCCGTCTCACTTTACCTACTTATCTGTGTCGAGTTGTGCCGTGCTCTCTGGCTCTCACGAGGAAATTAACAGTTAACTACCATGAAACTGGAGGCGGCTGGAGGCGGGGGGGTGGGGGGGTCGTGAGCAAAGAAAGTGCCCATTACTTTCCAGGTGGTGCAAAATAAAAAATACATTATTTTTATACATTGGCTATGGTGTGCGTTTATGGTGTGCACTCCAGTACTCCTCGGTAAGTGGGATTAAGCATAAAACTTGCAGGTTGAGTGTATGAAATTTAGTTTGGGGGGGGTAGGGGGCAGGGGGCAGTTATGGGTGAAGGGAGAAACCATGAAGTAGGGATGGATGTCTCTAGCTTTTTGCCAATCTGCCGATATTTTCAAACTCTTTTGGTCGGACAGCTAAACACGCATGGCTTTTTTATTTGGTTTGCCAAAAGTAATTTTATTTTCTTTGTTCAATTAAAAAGACCTAATTTTCTTTCCTATGTTTCGGGAAGTTTTTGTGCTTTAAAAAGAGTTTGATGCTGTGATCCACATTTTAGGGCGATATACGACATAGATGTAGGTGTGTGTGAAGGCGAGGACGACAGGGACAGCCTAGTTCCGTATGTAGGCCGCACAAAATCGCCACGTGACAAAAATAGCGCCACACCTAAAATAACAATTTGAGGCAGACAATGATCAGAACGTTGTGCAAAATCGTCAAGAAAATATAAAAATCGATTACGTACACAACTCACCTCCCTGAGCTTCTTCCTCAGCTCCTCGCGCTCAGCGATACGTTTCCTTCTGTCTTCCTCCTCTTTCAAGGCGTCCCTCGTCTCCGTCCGCAGTTTGTCGTCCTTCAGGATTTTGCGGATCTTTTTGCGGCCTTTGCGTCCCTCCCCGTCCTGGTCGTCGTCGTCGTCGCCCTCCTCCCCTCCACTCTGTGGAAATGAACATTAAAGTTCAGCTCTCTGATCTCGAGCCCCTGGGGGGGGGGAAACCCCACCACCTTTGATCAGCAGCCTGCTAACCCCCCATGATTAATTTATGTCCTCAGAGCATACTCCGGGGAGAAGTTCAAAATATATTTTGTGTGCCATGCATGACCGAACTAGCAAAGGTTACAGCAGGACCGCCTGGCTGAGGGGGGGGGAAATAAGACGAAACTTTGTGCACTTCCAAGTCCAACACCACCACCTTCACGCCATTTCAAATACCTTCTCGTTGCTCGAGGAGGAATCCTGGACTTTGATCCTGCGCCGCTTCTTCTTCTGCTGTTTGTAACTCCTCTGTTTCTCCTCGTCCTTCTTCTTAGCAGATCTGTGGACGCAAAACACGAACCGGGTCAGCCAAGTGGTGACGGAATAGACGGCGGCAAAGGAACAGGTATTGGGGGGGGGCTTCCTTCCTACCTGGTCTTTCGACACTTCCCATCATCTTCTGACCCGCTCAGCTCTTCGCTGAGTCCAGATGAGTCGGCACTGGATTGGGACTTTTTGAAGTCTGAGTCTTCTGAGTCGTCACTGCCGACTGCCAAGATGCCAAAGAATAAAGAAACACAGGTTACTCACCAGCAACCGCATCCAATTTAAATCCATGTGAAACTAAATGAAGAAAGTGGGAATGTACCTCTCCGCCGCTCTGATTTCTTCTTAGAACCTTTGCTGTTCTTGCTTTTGCTCTCAGCTTTCTCGTCCCCTGATTCGGCCTCACTCAGCGAGAGCTTGTGACGGAGCAACTTGTGGCGTCGACCACTCTTCTTCACTTCCACATCAGACGCAGAGTCTCCAGAATCATCATCGTCGTCGTCTTCAGAGAGAGAGAGACATAAATACATCAAATAAAAATCAGAAAAAAGGTAAAAGCGCATTTCTGAGAACCAGGTCCCTTCACTCATCAATGTGCATTGCTTTACCTTCCTCTTCCTCTTCCTCGTCTTTGTCACCTTCAGCCTCTTGCTTTTTAACTTTCTTTGAGGACTTTTCCTCCTTTTCATCTCCCTCATTATCAGAGGAGCTCTCTGCTCCCGAGGAGAAGTTGGACTTGATTTGGGCGAGAAGCATTTTCTTTGCGATTCTGCACAGCGGAAGAGAAAACACAAACAATAACAATAACAATTCACAATGATCTTCACAAGACAAAACATTCTTTCCAAATGTAATAAAATAATAACAATAATAATAATAATAATTTTGAGGTATAACAATCAAGACTATGTATGGTCATATACATCTGCTTTGCTTTGTTTTGTTTTGATATAATTCCAGTCCTATACAATCTCTCACTGATGAGGTCTGAAAAACAATCTTCTCATTTCCGAACAACTTCATTCTAATGTTGAGTCAAGTATTTTATTAATACATCTTTTCCCCCCCCACATTTTCTGTATGGATATCATTTTCTCATCGGCACCTGCTGGTGTCTTTCATTAAGAGGATTTTAAAAATCATTTTCCTCCTGCCTTTATACAATAAAAGTGAGGTGATTCAAAGGAAGGTGGTTACATTCACCATTTGACAGCCCCCCCCCCCCCCCCCCCCCCCCCGAGATATTTGGCTAAAAGAGCTTCCCTCCCACTTATATCACGTTGTAAATGTATCACAAGCCGGCTGTATCTTTCCAAGCACCTGTTCTCTTGATCGTCATCGTCGTCCTCAAAAGCTCCAGAGGCGTCCTCTTTGCCGGCCATTTCATCTCCTGCACCGTAACACAGATGCACGATTAAGCCTGGAAACGCATTATTAACAGGGATGCGCCGCTCTTCGCATGTTTAGAGGGAATTACCTGAGGACTGCTGGAAGTTTCTGCTGCCTCCCACCACATTATCCTCCAAAATAGGTTTGATCTTCTGCTGGTCACTGTCCTCTCCGGAGTCGCCCTCGGCCGGCTGCTCGTCTTCGTCTTCGCTGGAGGACGACAGCACATTGGAGGCCGCCTTCGAGCTCTTCCCCTTGCGTTTCTTTTCATAGGATCTCTTCAGCGGCGTGCTTTTCTCCTCCTCCTTCGGTTTCTCCTGCTTCTTGCGGCTGGACCTCCTCTTGGCTTTGTTCTTCGCCTCCTTTTCTTGGTCCGAGTCCGAGTTGGAGGAGTCGGAACCGTGTTTCTTCTTCTTTGACACCTTCTTGCCTTTGTTCTCCAAGTCCGTGTCGGAGCTCTCCGACTTCCTCTTACGTTTGGAGACTTTGTCGGCGTCCTGCGGGGACGTGTTGTTGAGCTTCGACGCGCGCTTCTTGCCGCTGGCGCTTCCCTGCTCCTCGTCCGAGCTGTGGCACTCGGCCGCCTTCTCAAGCAGAATGTTGGGAACCTCGTCCGAGTCAGAGTCCACCACGTTTTTCTCTGACACAGAAGCCCTTCTCTTCCCCTCTTCCTTTTTGGTGCTACTGGATTTTTTGGAGGACTTGCCCTTGTTGTCCTCCTCCGACTCAGATTCGGACGAGTCCTGATTGCCCTTTTTCTCAGCCTGCTTCCTCAGAGGAGTGGTCTTCACTCGGCTGGAGCGGCGGCTGGGTGGCGGGGTGCGCTTTCCCTCCTCCTTCCCTGGCTCCTCCTTGACCGCCTCCTCTGGAGACTTTTTGGGCGCCTCTCCTTCTTTCTCTTTGTTTTTGGACCTGGAGGAGCGCGAGCTGCATGTCCTGACGACAGGGACGGGCGTCAGCTTGACGATGAGGTTCTTCACCTTGGGCTGTGCACGCTGAGAGTCAGCAGAGTCCCCGTTTGGCTTCACGTCACCGTCTGCGGCCTCGCCGCCGTCCGCCTGTGTCAGCATGGTCGCATCTGCGAGACTTTCCACCATCTGAAAAAGCTCTTCGGGAACCGACGGAGGAACGGACATGATGTCATGATCGAGGGACATGTCACCGGGGGACAGCAGCTTGTCCTCGCACACAGAGGCGTCGGCGTCTTTCTGACCGCCTTTCGTGCTCGGCTCCTTTGACACTTGGGCGTCTTTTTTCTTCATCTGCTTCTTGTCTGGCTCCTCCTCCTGTGGCGTGTGCTTCGGCTTGTCAGCCTCCTCCTGCTGCATCTCCTCTTCTTCACGTTTCACTTCCTGCTCCTCAACCTCTTCAGACGCACGACCTCTGTGGTCTTTTTCCACACATGGCTCATCAACAACGCTTTTCTGCACGACATGTTGCCCTTCGTTGCCATTTTGTAACTCCATGCCCCTGAACTCTGGTTCCAAAGCTGCCTCCAAGGCATTGTGGGCTTTTTTCAAATCAGTAAGTACGGCCTTAAAGGCTTTCAAATGCCTATACCTGATAGATTTATCTCCCTGCTCCTCAGCATCCTGCTGGATGAACTGTATAAACGTACTGTTCAGACTTGCTGTGGTCTCAACAAGTTTTTTTGCTTTCTTTAAAAGTTCTTTGGGTACCTGCAGTTTTTTGTAGGAAAACGTCATGGTCCCTGAGCCTTCAGTGTGTTCCTTCCCATTGACAACAGTTTTGTGCTCTTTGACTGCTTTGCTCTTGTGTTTCTTGCTGTCCGACTCCTCTGTTTTATCCGATTTGCGCTGCTTGAGCTTCTCCAGGTTTTGCTTCTCCAAGATGCTGTGGCATTGGGAGACCAGATCCTGGAGTGGGTCGGACCGGCAGACGTAGCAGTGCCACTTGGAGTTCTCATCAGTGATGGAAGACAGCTCCTTCCGACCCAGGTTGCGCAGGATGCACTTCTTGCAGAAGGCATTGTTGCAGTAGTCGCAGCAGATGAGCTTGCCTCCCTCGGCACACCACCTGAGGGGAGAAAAATCAGAGTAATATTGTTTTTTTTCTACTTTCATTAGTACAATTCATAGAAAAGGAGCTGTGCTGTATATCCTTCTAACTGTACCTGCACTGCTCGTCCATTCCATCAGAGTCACGGCTGATGTCATCACTTGTATAATAGTTGTAGCATGACTGGGGGAAACAGATGACACGTGACACACTGATATAGCAAAGATGGGGAATTGAAAAAAAATGTCATTACTGTAATATACAGTAGAGGACGTGTAGAAACACCTACCTTGCAAATTAGTACTTTGAGTGCAGGGTGCTCGCACACAGAGTTGCGCTGGAACTGGTTAACTTGTTTTCCACAGGCGGTGCAGTTCACCTTCTTCTGCCGGGTGTCGTCTGCCATCAGGAGCAAAGGATTAATAACTCTTTTGTTTCTTGCTTATTACCCAGACTGATTTGTTGATGAGATCTGTGCTATTGATTTTAAAACCGTGCTGGAGCGTCACCCTAGAGAACGACGACAACTCCTCAGATTCTGGAACATGAGATAATTCACCTGTGTTCTTCTGTTTGAAGTCCACCCGAAGTTTCATGGCGCCTTTGTTTTCGTTCCCAGCCGGCCTCATCACTAAAGTGCCTTCAGACAGAAATAGATTAGACACAAATCACAATCAGCACGCTGTTTGGCAATGATACCATGATCAAAACAACAACACACCTCCACCACTGGTGCCTTTGGATGTGCCCGTGTTGCTGTCTGAAAGATTGTCAGAAGAGGCGCCCTCATTTTCGCTGTCGCCAGAGCCGTCAGATTCGTTCAGTGCACTATGCTTGGCGGTGGAGCTGGGTTTCCTAAAACATGGAAGACAGTCTTTGATGTCCGCCGGCTCAGGAAGAGGTCCGATTATCGTTAACGCGTATGGGCAGAATACAGGACGAAAACCTCACCTCCTGTTACGAGACGATGAAGGCTTCATTGTTTCCGCTGAGCTGCCAGGCTGAAGAGGACAAGTAGTTAGTATTTAAACAACATTCAACAACACGTCAGCTCTGCTGTTCTGCAGCTTACCTCCTCTGTGTTTTCTGCCATTTTGTCGCGTTTGGATTCAGAAGCCAGACTCATTTTTACCTGCGGAGACAAGATTGATTCATATATAAAGAGAAGACATTCGTATATGAAATCAGGGCAAGGAAACAATCTGCATAAAAAGCTTGTTTGCAGCTTGTTTGCACCTTTCCACAGCTTAAGAGGGAAGTGCAACATTAAATGCCTTTTTTTCTCAACTAACTCATCATGCAAAATAATAATAAACCGCAGCGTGACAGTTTCTTTGTCAAGTTGAGCACATTTGCACGCTTGTTTTTCCGCTCTAACGGTGTCCGCGGCGCGCACACGTTGTTTATTTTCCGTATTTGCGTCATCATAAGGTGCTGATTAGCGGCCGACGATTGCATATGGAGTCTCCCCCTGACAGGCCCGGCACCGGCACCGGCACCGACACCGACCCGCGGACGGGACCACACAAAGCCCCGGTTGACAAGCAACGCACGGTTTCCGGCTGCAGCGGCTTCACCCTCCGCCGTGTTTTGACAACATTTACCAACTCCTGGCTGACGCTGGATCAGCCGGTGGTGTCGTGCCGATGGCTGCCCGGGGCGGAAGCTGCAACGGTGCATT
>CAESWR010002594.1:131590-144683 GCA_903171835.1 Mullus surmuletus | reverse complement strand
GAGGCCTTTATGTGTTTTATAAGTGTTATGAGCATAAGAGGACACTGCAATAAGTGTTTTTTTTTAACATTCAATTAACATCACCAAACAGCTGGTGTCATCCCACGTGATGCTAACGAGCTAATTAGTGTTATCTGATTGCGTTGCTAGGCAGGCGTTGCTAATGTCGAACCCTCAGCACTTCTCGCCCCCTTTTGCAGAGAATAACAATGCTTTAAAAAAACAAATAAACAAACAAACAGCGTAAAGACATCGCTTCCATGGCCGTGTAACGCACAGTGGTCGGTGTAACGCTGAGATTAACGTGCCAATGCAGTGATGCTAGCGATGCTAAGCTACCGTTAGCATCACATCAGAGGAAGGGAGGAACCCTTCGGGCGGCGACCTGCGCGGCGACTTACCGGCATTGTGAGACCAGAGGGGGGGGGGCGACTACAGAGCTGACAATTAAATGCTCGCAAGGCTTTTTTGTTCGTTCGACTCAAGGAAATCCGAAGAATTTAAATGCCAGCGCAGCGCCCATATCATCACAAGCTCGCCTCTGATAGCTTGGCAGGCGTTAGCGATAGGGACGTAGAAGCGGCATCCGGGAAGGTGAGACGCGGCTCTGTCGCCGCCATCTTGCTCAGGGGGGTCGAAGTTGCGAGAGCCGCCTTTTCGATGTTGCTTGTTTCCACATCCTTGTGTTGTGCTCCTTTGAAAATGACTAATTCACATGATTGATGAAGGCATTGTATTACAATATTTTCAGTATTTTTTTTATTTTTATTTTGTTTTTATCTTGTATTTGCACCTTAAGATATATATATATATATTATCTGCACTACTTTACGCTGCACTACCTCATTAATACATTTTTCATGCTGTCCTTTTATTTCATTTGATCTCTTTTTACCAGTTTTTCCACTGTTGTGTTCTTCTGTGCGATGACAATAAAAGAAAGTCTAAGGCTGAATGCATGTGAGTGAGGTTTATATTAGTGGTAGCTTAAGGTGAGCACATGTTGGGTCAATATGCACCAAGTGATGTCAAGTTCTTCAATATTCGTAAATGCTGTACCATGTTACGATTCCTCGTCGGTAAAAAACTACAGGTGCGTCGCTTCGCACTCAGCTTTGAGGGGCCCGAGCTTCGATGTCAAAGTCACAAACGAAATTAGTGATGGATTATCAAAGGCAGAAACCCTTTTATACCCCACGCAGCTGGAAATGTTTTGCCAACTTTGCTAGAGAGATGATAGACAGATAATAGACCACATAAAAGCCACTTGATGCTGGGTGTATATCTTAAAGGAAATAACACACTTCCTAGTTGAGTAAAAACCAGAATTGGGTGTCAACCAGGCTTAATCTCATTACTCTGATTAATCTATTAGTCAACAAATGATTTTATTTGACAAATGTTCCACCCATCATTTTCATTTGATCTTCTCCTGGATTGTCGTACCAGTTGCTGCTGCAAATGCTGTGGTTGAACTTTCCGTTTATTGCTCATCTCAAAGACTGTCAGTGTTTCGTTATCCTAACTTTGGCGACTATTAGATGTTTGACCACAACTATTTCTGCTTGTGAAAATGCCAGACCTTTGTGTAATCTTTAATGATGTAAATAATATCAAATGACTTTGACTGAATTTCTGTGCAAATGAGATTACCATCAATCATCTTATCAAAGCTGTGATTGCCTACACAACCTCCGTCATTTGTTTTCCCATGATTGCAACATTTGTAAATTAAAAAATGAAATGAAAGCACGGCAATTAAACATGTCTGGGCATTTAAGAAAAACCACCACACCTTTATTAAATTCGGAAAATATTGTGTAATGTAATTTAATTACCTTTTTTTTTTAATTACTGTGGATAAACCGGTTATTTCCATAGAAATGCTCCCCCTGACAAATATGGCGGCCGTAGTGACGCATGTCTCAAACATTCCAAGGGGCTCAGAGCGGTATCTAGGTGTATATATCTATGGCACATTTACATTTTGTCAGGTCTGTGCAGACTGTACGGGTACTGTACGAGTGCGCATGCGTAGCAGGGCAATTATTATTATAATTTTTTAAATGCTTGATCTCTTAATTATTCTGCATTCTGACAAGCCTATGGTTACAAATCACTTCTCCAAACAAAGGCAGACAGTAACAAAATGTAATATATTTGGTACAGATGTTCTCAATCTTAATTTTGTTGTTGGAATTATTATTGCTATATCTGTAATATAATAAGGCCACATCATGTTTTCCTCTCAAATGGGCGTTGATCCTTTTTAGCAGCCGCAGTGCTTTTGAAGCCATGTGAATAAGGCAGCGGCTGACACACCACGAGATCACCTGATGATGTCACACATTCGGAGTCACTTGATGAAGAGCTGCAAGTCTTTGTGCCTTAAGTTCCTGCCTTTTTTCCCCCGCGACGATCTTTCACATTTTTCCTGTTTGTTGCCTTATTCCAGCTTGATCATAAGGGCTTGGCTTTTTAACACATGTTGCCGATTACTTTCTTACAACATTCCGTCTGAGTCCTCGGTCTTTAATAATTACAAATAATTACATTTAACGCATTATTGTTAATATTTGCATCAACCTACAAAAATCGGCTCCATTTTAAGCTAGCAACAACATTTTAATTGGATATTTTGGGTTCTACATTCATGACTAATGTTTAATCCCAAACATTAAACATACATCTATTTAAATCGATGGTACGTCAGCAATTTAATATCACCAATTACTTAAGTGTGACGCAGAACGTTTTTTGTTGATGACTTAAACTTTTTAATTCAGCACAGTCGGGATCAATGTTGTCGTCTCAATCAAAGGATTACCGTCACTCAAGTGTGATTACTCTGGAAGTATAGTTTATTACCACATAAGCAGTACAGATACTTTACCTCATTACGTCTCTATACATAGTTAAATATAGTTTCTTTTCTTTGTAGGTTTTCGACAAAGGCACTCCAAAAATGTGTGTAACAGATATTAACAGGGAACAGCCACTAGGTGGGTTTCTGTGCAAAGTCTTACCCTCGTACATGTGAAAACTTACATGCACATACACTGGAGGACAGAAAATAAAACTCTCAAAAAAAAAGTCAGGACCAAAAGAAAAACAAACTCCCATTAGAGGATTGTCATTTGGCAGTAGCAACCGTTCTTCTCCAGCAGGTCCGGTGGTTTGAAGTCAGAAAATATGGAGATGCTGGTAGCGCAGTCAGCTGAGCCTCTCCAGGGCGTGAAGGACGTTGCTGTGAAATAAGCCCGTCTGGCCGCTGCTCTCCTGGGTGACCAGAACCCGCCCGTCGGGTCGCGGCCTGTGGACGAGAACCAGTTCTCCTTGAAGCAGACTGAGCTCAGAGTCTGTCTGGGCTAAATGCGTCATGGTCACTCTGTGTCTGTGAGGGGAGGAAAAGCAAAAGATGGCGGTCAAAAACACATTTTTCTCCCCCCATCTGTCTTCTCAATGGCGCACAAACCCGAGCGTTACCTGCTGGGGCTGAACTGAGCCGACACGGCCGACAGCGACGGCGGCGGCGACATCAGCTTGTGCAAGTTCAGATCGGTGTGCGCCGTCTCAACGCCCTTCCGCAGGACGGGAGCTTTCCCCTCTTTGAGGATGATCCCCGGGCCGTCCCTGCCCAGGGTGAGCGACGGCGCCCACACCTCGAGCGGAGCGGGTCCCGGGTGGCAGTTGGAGGGGACCTGATTTCCGGCCGACCAGGAGGAGGTTCGGAGTCTCGGCGCCGGGCCGTCCTCGTCCGTGAGGAAGCGCACACACTTCACCGGCTGCCGAGGGACGAACGAGGGAGAGATTGTTTTCACGTTCACACACACTCAAACCCCATAAAGCAAAAATCAATAGGGGCGTCCTGATCCAATATTGATATCGGTTCGTGATCAGCAAAAAAAAACCGAGTATCGGATTATATCGGCCTGCATCTAAAATCTCCAATATAAGCACTCTGATACAAGCAGTGCATTCCAGACTCTGCTCCTTTGAAATTAAAAGTATTATTTGCTCATATTTGTATTTTTGTATTCATTCTATTCAATTGTAGGATATGCTTATGTTTAAAGTTAAACTAGTGGTTATTTTGCACTTCAAAAATATACACTTGTTTTTATTGAATTTATTGAGGTTATTTTTCAGGGTCTTCTAATTTTCAATTATAGAATATTCTTATGTCAAATGTATGTAAGCCAATGGTTGATAATAAATGGGTCAGTTTTTCTCATACCTACTGTCGCTGACTATTGTTCTCTGCTTGAGTAATATCACTTATTCAAGCCTTTTCTAACATTCCATACTACAAAATAAGTACTAAAACTGTGTATGATTCGTGCTGATATTGTATCGGGTTGATATCAGTATCAGCCAATCCTCAAGGCTGCAATATCGGTATTGTATCGGGAGTGAATCAGCTGTATCAGGACACCCCTAAAAGACGGGGGGCACTCAGCTACCTTGTCCATGCTGCACTTGTGTGCGTCAGGCCTGACCAGGATGGAGGGGGGGCCGCTGGGCAGCTGCCGCTCGTGCTGAAACGCCGCCTCGTAAGAAGCGACAAAGTCGCTGTCTTTCACGGCGCCGGCAGCAGAGAGCGCTGCTGGCTCGCTCATCCAGCCCAGCGGTCTGTTGGCGTTGGACTGATGGCTGGTGCTCCTCTTCCTCTGCAGGGCGGGCGAGAAGCCGGACGCCTGGACTTGCGCAAAGTGCTGGGAGTTGGACGGGACATTCATATTGGACAAATGGTTGAACTGGTTGGAAACTGAAAAAGGAAAAAAGATAGTTGTGACTGACCAGTCAGAGCAGATGAGCGCCCACCCTGAGTGTTTTTCCTTGCCCCCGTTTGCCCAGTGCTTGCTCTTGGTGGGATATGTTGGGTCCCTGTTTTGTAAGTGCCCCTGTGTGTTATAGCACTATATGCATGTATGTTTGTATGTACATCCATTAGGGCTGCGTATCATTTAAACATTTTCAACACCAAACGATACAGATACCAATTGAGTACTTCATTTGATACTTTTTGTTACGTCACGCAATATTAATCATGCGAATAGAAAGCAATCAGCTGTGCAGATGTCACCACTCATCCTCCTTCAAAAGATTTTTTGCACAAATACATTTTGAAAGTGCTGAAATTACGCTCGCCGTGATTGTCTGCCAGTTAAACCACAGAAACAGTCTCTTTTTTTCTAGATCTGGGTACAAAAACAACCTATTGCAGGTATCGTTTGACAGGCGCAGTTTCGATACTACTTGGTACTGGGTTGTTTCGGTTTGATAATTGAAAGGTATCAAGTACCGATACTGTAAGTGCTCTACAAACAAATATCATTAGCATCGCTCACCTCTGTGCGGGTTGAAGATCCGCCTCACTGTGTCCCACCCTTGTGAGTTCCCGTAGAAGGGGGAATTCCCAGCGGCGGTGGACGACATTGGGTGCTGCCCCCCGTTCGGCGATGATGGGACCGGCCCCGCTGGGTGCATGGACCCGTCGGCGCCCACCCTGTCCAGAGCCAGCACCACGGCGGGACTCTTGGCGGACGCGGGCTTCTTCCCGCCTCCCGCGCTGTGCTGCGAGGACGAGTTGGCTGCGGCTTTGGTCTCCACCAGTCTGGCTGATGTTCTGCAGCGAGGCAATCGGGCAAATTAGCATAGAAGTGATGATGGCGTGTGGCTCCCACGCTTGGCGGTAACTATGGCGACCCGTCACCTGAGCACTGGAGTGATGTAGTTGTTGGGCAGGATGCCGACTTTGCCCGTCCGGAGAGACAAACCGCGCAGCCATCCTTCTTTGAACTTGCCGTACACGCCCACCATCTCCCCTTTCCTCAGCTCCAGCTCCTCGGGACGCCGTGGTTTGTACGTGTACAGCACGGCGCACCTGAGGACACACACACACACACACACACACACACACACACACACACACCTGGGTTACTACAACTTCATAGGCCATTCCAATGTTTTTCCATAGTCACGCTGCAAAATGTAAGGTCCGAAAGAGCCACTCACACGCTGATTGACAGCTGCTGCGTGGAGTTTTTGCCGTCGGTGGGGGCGGAAGTCATTTGGGGGTTCAACAGAGCCATAGAGATGTTAGGCGGCGTCTCACTGGTCATCTTCTTCTCGATCTGCAACGGCATGGATCGGCATAGTTGGCATCATATCACAAGGGTGCACAATCTCTCTGGCTGAAGCATTTGTGTTTGGGGGAACGTTACAGATTCCTGTATTGGCTGAAATACACACAGTCGGTTGGTTTTATACCCAGATGTAGAAAAAAAAAAAGACTTTCTATGGTTTTACTCGCAGTCAATCACCGCAAGCATAATTTGAGCGCTTTCAAAATGCATTTGTGTAAAAGTCTTTTGAATGGGGAGGCGTGGTGACATTTGCACAACTGATTGCTTTCTATTTGCATGATTAATATTGCATGAAGAAACAAAAAGTATCCAATTAAGTACTCAACTGGTATCGGTATCCTTTAAAGGGTACGGGTATCGAACATTTTTAAATGATACCCATCTCCTAGTTTATATGCAGCTTCAGGGATCAGAATAAAGAAAAGCCTTCAGCACGTGTTCAAGAGGAAGGTCAAATCAAGCTTTCGGGGAAGCATCCCTGACAGTTCATTCTCGACAAGATTGTGTGAGATTTTAACATACGCCCTCTTAGTAAAGTCAAATACATGCTCAGATATACTAATAATTTCCTGGCTAGCCGCCACGGAGTGCACTCGGCTGAGTCAAGATAAGTTGACAGTAAATGCAGAAAGATGTGTATCATCTTATTGTAATGACACCTCTGCATTTTCTGCTCACATCCTTGAAATTTTGAGTTTTATTTGAGGGTTGCAGCATTTTACAGCTGCAGAAATATGTGTGCTGCAATAAAATGCAAAATAAAACACAGCAAAGCTTCAGTGCAAAAGTGAATACAAAGACGCAATATCATCTAAAAGGGAGTGACTCAAGGGTGCGTCTCCTAACCGTTAATGACACACACACAATGCCGGTTAAAACCAAACTACCTACTTAAACTGGGAAAAAAATAGGTCTTTGGTAGGAGCTTTATTATTATATGTTCTTCCCTTCCCCTCTGACACGCTCTGTGTTTCTTCGCCGTCACAAAGAGGCGGAAATAACTTTCCCAAAGGCAACTATCTCCTCTTGCGTCCGCAGCTGATTGCTGCTATTTACGGCGCTGCCACTCCACCGCTGCTTAAAGCATCAACTCACGGTTCCACGTAAAGGATGCAGCTCGCTCGCCATTAGGCTGCGGTGCACAAAGGCCTGTTTTGTAATTAAGACGCAGCCGTCGCAATGACCACAATCTCACTCGTCAAAAGCGCTGCTGTGGGCTAGAAAGGGAGCGAGAGTGAGAGAGATAAAGGTTAGCCTCGTATGTCCCGGAGACACAAGAGCCTTCTCTCTCACTGGAGAGCAGAGCGATGTGAAGCGGCGCCATCTATAGTTTCTTTGTCCATACCGTAAGCTGAGCTCCCAGCGAGGCTTTGACAGCGAGAGCCGCTGCGGCGGTGAGAATCGGCTGCCCCTGCTGTGATTTCACTACATCACCATCACAATGGAGATGCAGCAGAAAAAACAGAAGAAAACAGCCTGGCGCCCATTTGTTTTTGTATGTAGGGCACCTGGAAATACGCCTAAACCTACTTTCTTGTGTTTTGAATCATTTAGTTCTTTTTGTGACTCAGTGTCCTTTTTTTCTTCTATTCTTAGTGTATGTTCTATCTGATAGAAAAATCCAGTCTAGGTCGAGCTGCAGTCACGCGATGACCAGGCAGCAGCAGCAGCAGCAGCAGCAGCAGCAACAGCAGCAACATTTTAATTTGGAGTATGACTCTATTGGTCAAGTGTTTTTCTTTTAAAGTGCAGGCATTTTCTTAATAATCCCGCTGGCATCAGTTAATAAATGACCAATATTAGCCTCCCCTCACTTGGTCAGTGACATGATATGTTTCCATATAAATACCCAAAACACCGGAGAACTAAAATGCCAATCTCCATTTCTGGCTTGCACTATTTAAGCCTGTGTCCTTCCACAGTTATTGAAATAAACAATGTTAACTGAATGTCTTATTCATTCCTTTCCAGCATTCCTTATTTCAATGGTCTTCCTCGTTGAAGTGAGTTTTAACCAACACAAAAGGAGTTTTCTCCAATGAATGATGGCCCTTTTATTGTATCTTGTCAATCAGCCCAGAAAAAACACTCAAAACAATGTCAACTCAACTAAGACTCTACTTTATATGCGGAGCACATCTAAAACAACCAGCGTTGACTTAAGTGCTGTACAGATTAAAAACAGCACGGATGGAAAGTCATCTGGTATTTTGAACATATAGAAGGGTTACTCAAAAACAGCAAGATCATGGACTTGGATGTACTGTATGTTTAAAATAAGGGGTTTCTGTTAATTGGCCTGGCCGGAAGTCTGCACACGGGCCGAGCGCTGTGAGATGAACACTAAGTGAAACCGTGTCAGGATTCATCAGTAAATTAAAGGCCCGGCACTCGGTTATTCAGGCTAATTGGACGTCGAGTGGTGCTGATGTGAGGTGGAGTTACTGTCTGTTATCCCCGAGCCCATGGAGGGAATGACATGTACTTACACTCATGAATAAATAAAGTCAAAGTCTGCGTCTGATTATGTTCAAAGCGACACAAATCTCTGAAGACGAAAGAGCGTTAAGCCCCGACGACTCAGTTACAAATGATTATTTTAGTGGACATTCTTCGCATAAAATGCTAATCATCTAAAAAAAAAAAAAAAGTAGTTAAACAACTCACTTTTTTACTTTCCTTTTAATCGTCTTGTCCTTGTCATATAGTGTTTGTGGTCTGTCAGGCCAGGGCATTACTTTGACATGATCTTTTTATCTGTCTCATCTGAATATTGTTGTATATTGTTTCATTTTTATAAGCGGTGGTGGTCTGTCCTCTCTGGCCGCCGTGGAACTGATAAGAAACCAGCAAGCAGCCGGTCTAACAGGGGTAACTGACAGGTTTAATACGAGAAAAAAAACACGCGTGGGTGTGTGTCGGGCTCTGTGAAGGGGAGTTTGTTGCATAATTAATTCAAAGACTCCATTGTTGCTCATGGTTTTTTGGCAACAATGGTTGTTATCTTGATGTGCAAGTTAAGCATAATATGGAGTTTAACCTTCCGACGCTGCGCTTGACGGCTCCTTTGTTTTTTTTTCGTCGTGTTCTTACATAATCGCGCCGATATTCGCACTCGTTTGCGTAGTTTTATAAAGGATAAAGGAGGGACAGAGGACAGAGCCCCCCCCCACCCCCCAACCCAAATCCACCTCCCGCCTCACCTTTCAAAAAAAGGAAGATGCCCGATTCGCCCGCTATTACTGGATGTGCGAGCGAGCGTTACCTGCTTAGTGAAGAGGAAAGAGTTTGAAGGCAGAGGAGAAAGAGAGAGAGAGAGCGGCCTGTTATGTAACAAATTTCACCAATGACTCATCATCATCAGCATGAGGGGGATAAGCAGACACACTCAGGGACTCTCCAAGCCTCCCACTTTCTACATCTATCTCTCCTTCTTTCTTTCCTTTTTTCCTGCCTCCTGTGCATTGTTGCCTCTTCACCGCTCAGTTTCTACTCGCAGCTTCACGCTTTTCCTCCGGTATTTCCTGCTCCTTATCCTGAATCATTTCCCCCCCCCATTTCCTTCAAATCTTGCTCTTGAAATGCCACCTCTCCCTTATCCTCTCTTTCTTTCCCCTCGCCAGCATTCAGCTCCAGCATGTGTAAGAGCGGAGCACGGCGGCGGAATTTCAACTGAATCAAAGGAAATCATTATCTGAGAGGGAGGAGCACTTGGCACCAGGTTATATTATTAAACCGTCTCCGGGGCTTTTATGGTGACAGCGCACTCAGGCACTAACTGGCCGTAATTTGATGCTGTCTCCTCATTATTTTGTCACCTTCTTTACGGATATAAATAAATAATACGAGCATAAATAGAGCAGTTGTCATGACACGGGTCCATTAAAAGTTTTCCACTGAGCCGCCGGCAGCATAATGAGTCGATTTTGAATTCTCATCGCGCGCCTATTTGTGTTTCTGAAATTCAAACAATGAGTGATCGCCTCTTTGAATCACCGCTACTCTGCCGGGGGAGAGAAGCATTTCCTGATCGCAAATGTCTTGACTTACGTTATGAACCCAGATCGTCCTCGTCCGTGACGCATCCGTCACGCAACAATGAGGTTGTTTTAGTCTCCCGGGTTCTCGAGTACTGTCAAAGTCCAACTGATTCACCTTTCAAGAATGAGTCCGGTTTCTCCTTTCGTTGCAAAATCAAAATGAATTTCGCAGCCTATAAGCACTGAACAAGTGTGTGAAGTCTTATAGATGCGGTCGAAACAAAGTGGTACCGCTGGAATTTGCGGGGGCAGCGTCAAGAAAAAGATATACAAGGATTCCGAGAACAGCTGACCTCTTTAAGGAGAGGTCGTCACGAAGAGATTTCTCCCTCACAGTCAGACACACCAACACTGTCCACAATCCCGCCCTCTTTCTTCAGGAAAAAGTCATGATGACATTGTTTGTAGCTCAGAGCTCTTGATTGAAGACCTTAGAAAGTTCGGTGCAACTCGCCGTCTGCCATCACTCCTTTAACCCGACATTGATCCCGCCCCGGCCCTCCTCGACAGCTGTGTTGTCTTAATGAGACGCCTTTAATCACGCGTTGTCCGGCACGAGAGGAGACGCCCGTTCCTTACTCATTCCACGGGCTCGGTGTCATGGTTCCCTCCCTCCCTGCACCCCCAGAGGAGCAGCTTCATCACTCGGATACTCAAATAAAAATCATCATCACAGAGCACCGTCGGAGCCGGTTCGCCAACCACATGTTTTCAGTTACGCCGAATCAAAAGCAAACACGGCAAAGTCAAACAGAGTGAGCTAAAAAAAAGACAAGAAAAAAACAGTGATTGGGAGCTGGGTGCGGGACAAATGGTACTCGGAGTCGGATTTTTCGAATGTTACGCCCCTCGACAGTCAAAATTCCTATTTGAAAAGTCGGAGAATCCTCACCTGGTCCGAGTTCCCTCACTCTTCTGATATTCTGTTTATGTAGCACTTCTGATGTGTTTTTGTTGCACCAAATCGGTATAGTATTTTTCCAGAAATGCTGTTGCAGTGTAATTTCAGCTTTTCATGTGTTATGTGGGAAATACAAAGCCATGCAACTGAAAAGCCGATAACTAAATCTCTGCCTTCCGAGGTAAATGGAACGCAACAAAAGCAGTCAAACTTTGCATGCAGAGAGGCTGGAGTTTCCACTCACCTGTAGCAGGTGCTTCTGCGAGTTGTCAGAGTGCCGTCTGATGCGCTGAGAGTTCCCTCTGGAGGGAAGGGAGTGCGCGCGGGGGGTGGGGGTCACCGACTGCCGGTGGGCGTGACCCTGGCGATTGACGGTGTTGTAGACGCGGATGTCGCCCGTCTCCCCCTTGGCGGTCTGGTAAAAGTTCCCGCTGCCGGCTCTGTGCTCTTTCCGCTGAGCGGAGAGGGGCGGGGCATTGATGACTGGCGTCTTGGCGGGAACTTGAGGGACTCGGCGATGCGCCGTCCCGCCGGGTGCGTCAGCGGCCTTGTCTTTGTCCCTGCTCCCGGTACGACGGCGGATTTCGGCTGAGTCACCCACTCTGTGACTTTTCCCCTCTGGCAGCTTGGCGGCCGCCGAGAACGGCTGAAGGAGAACAAAAAGACGCCGTCAGCCGCGAGTCCCGGCGTCTTCAAGCCGCGGAAATCCTCTCCGAAGTTGCCGCTACCTGTTACTGCCGCCCGCTGATCAGAAAAGCAGCTGTCTAAATACGCCCACTTATCACACATCCACGCGCCCCTACAACTTGTTGGAGGGGCAGGGGAGCAGGCGGGAGGAGAAGCGCCGGCCAATGAGACGGCGAGGGTTGACTGGTGCCGAGAGAGCCGGCAGGAAAACGGGGAGCTAAGCAGAGCGCCATGGCAGGGTTAATGCTTTCACTCCCCACAGTGATGTGCCGCTACGCCACCCGAGCAGGGAGAGCATTACTGTGTCTCCACGCCTGACTGCACGACGCGAGGAGGCAGGGAGAGGGAAGAGGAGAAGAGAAGGGAGGGTGAAAGAATAGAGTGCAGAGGTGGAAAAGATGGGAAGGGTGCCGAGGCGGGGCTCGGGGAGGCGACACAGACGAGGGCGGCGGGCAAAGAAAGAAAAAAAGACAAAGAGGAGGAAGCATGAGGAAGAGAAATGTTAAAAAAAAAGACAGCAAACCAGGAGAGTAAACAAGAAGTGAGAAGTTAACCCTACTATTAAGAAGGCTTTCAACTCCGCCCCCCCCCCCCACTTTTCCCCCCCGCCGGCGGAGATGAAGTTAATTCCAGGAGTCAGAAAGTACAGAGGCGAACAAATGACAGTCAGCCCGGCAAACCTGAGTAAGCCACACAGTCACACACTAACGAGCAGCTGCAGACGCAGCACGGCTTCAAAGATTAGCCCTCGTCCTCGGCACTTTTGCGGGGACGGGAGTGACATTTACGGATGAATCAAACATTTGAATGGAAATCCAGGTAGCGGCCGGGCGGTGACCCGGAATTAATGACGCCCTGCGATGACGCCTATGGTAGCCATTCATTACGGGAGCCGCCGTGCCCGAGCAAAGTGCCAAAACGGCGGGTGTCAACCTCGATCACGCTGAAAAGGCCACGACCTAATCTAAGGAAAAAAGAGGAAGACTGAAAGAACTCACCTCTGTAAACTGCAGAGGGCAAACTCCACCTTTATCCCCGAGTTTGGCTTCAATCCAGTGCTCGTCCAGGCGTCTGATGACCGTCAGGATGTCTCCCTGCAGACCAGGAGCAGAAAAGTGACAAAAAGGTGAAGGGCGGAGAAACAAAAAAAAAATAAAAAAGCATAAGAAACTGCTAGGTTCTTGTATCAGAGCATGCCTGCCCCCGAGACTGAGCACTCAACTCCCTTCGTGTCTGCAGGCCGAGTCCTTTCTGCAACCAGCTTTGCTCTAAAACCATTTGACCATCTGCATTTATGAAAAAAAAAGAAAAAGAAA
>CAESWR010002594.1:84600-106118 GCA_903171835.1 Mullus surmuletus | reverse complement strand
TTACTCATCGCGTGAATTTTTTCTTAAGTTTCATGAATTATTTGCACAAAAAGAGGAGGAAAAAAAAAGAAGCCCTGTGAGGCTGAGCAGTGTGAATCAGCTTTAAGGGTCTCGGCTGCTGCATGGTGCTAGAATAATAATATTTTCAGAAAATAACTTGGCCTGGTTTTTTAGTTTGTTGGAATAAGCTCCATGCATTCGTGGGTAATTGTGTCTGGCAGGTTAAATATGCATATTCATAGCGCCGGTCAGGGAGTTAAGCCCAGACGAGCAGCAGAGACGCTCTGATCTTTGACGCATTCGTACACTCTCCGGCTCTGCACATCCGCACAAATAACTCTTACGCCCGCTTCTGTCGTGGGAGGAGGAGGAGGAGCGCAGTTTACATGCTTGTGAACTCACAAATTGGGCCAGCGTGTCCTTGCAGCAGGAAAAAAAAGAAAAAAGAAAAAAAAGGCTTGTCTTGCAAAGGCAGTGACCGTCCTCGCCGAGGCAGAGGGAAATCCATTTGAAGAAGATCGCCCACCCCCACGTTTGCCGCAAAAACTCTCACTTCAGCAGTTTGTGTCCGGGGGGGGGGCGTTTAGCGCCGCCCGGCCCGCTGCCGCCCTCTCGCCAGGTGCGATAATGTGGCTGATATCTGCATGCATTTGAATTTGTCGATATCAATTACTCTCATCCGACGTGCCGGAGCAAACCTCATCAGCGTCATGGGCGAGAGAGAGCCAGTGTGGAATATTTCAGTCGGCCCGGTGACTTTTTCTGACCTCTGCTGCAGTCCCGGACCCCCGGACGAGCCGAGTGACGGGTTCACTGGCTAATCGTGGTTGACAAGCGGGTGGCGCTCGCTCCCAGAGTCGGAGGGTGGCTGCCGCTGAGTGTCCCCCTGCCAGGGAGATGAACAAGCCACGCGGACGCCGGCTGAAATGTCTATATTAACCCACCCCTCCAACACACACACACACACCCCGGTGGGCATGACCTCGACGACATCCCCCTCTGGACGTGCACGCGCACACACCGACAGACAGACCCTTCAAAAAAAGTTTGGAAACTTTACTGCAGTCAATCATTTCTCCCCTTTAATAACCCCAATTTTATATTGTTGGAAAGCCTGATTAGTCATCTTGGCAACGAGGCACAACATGCAAGGATTATCCATCCATGCAACGAGCAACACAGCTAAACGTGTGGGTAACGTCCCCCAAAAATGTGCCAAAATCCCTCAAAGAAAGATCAGAACTGTTGTTTCAGTCGATCATTCCTCCCGTGTAATACTACCAATTGGTGTTGTATTTGTACTTGTAAGGATCGTGCATTCACCGAATGAGCAACACAGCTGAACGTGTGGGTAACGCCCCCCAAAAATGTCCCAAAATCCCCTGCAATATTCTCCTACCTCGCTGTAAAGGAGACTAAAAAACCTTTCCAACGGTATAAAATACAACAGCAATTAGTATTATTACAGGGGAGAAATGATATGAAACAATGTTTCCGAACTCTTTTTGAGGAGTTTATATTGTGCAATGAGACTAGCAAACACCTCACATTTACACACATCGAGCACACACACACACACACACACCTCCCTGCACAGGGGATCCCCTGTCTTCCACAAAAACCCACAGTCCTGCCCACAATGTGAGGAGTTCCACCATCCAAGTAGCCATTAAGAGCATCTCTGGGGGGATCGTTAAGGTGTTAGATGTCAGATGGTGAAGCGGTACCTGCTCTCCAGAAGCTACGCCAAAAAAAAAGCAGAAGAAGAAGAAAAAAAGAAAGCAGAGGCAGGAGCAAAACTCTGTCTTTAGAGGATCACACTGGAGGTGAAGCTGTACAATATCTTTTTAGGCCTCGTCTCTCTGCAGTGGGAGTTGCTCGAGGTTGACGACCTCCCATCCGGGAACCAACAATTTCTGGTTTTATTTGCTCAGACCGCATTATTGCTGGAAAAAGCTCCCGATAGCTGCTCCTCATGAGTCAGCAGTACAGTACATATGTGTATAAATGACACTGAAAAGCAAACTCGCGGGCGGAAATCAATAAGCATGAATGTGAATTATCTCGTTCCCGCGCGTGACCAATTTGTTAATTTAGCACCTGACAAAACGCATCTGGTTTTCAAACAATCAGTGCCGCGACACCGTGGAAACACCAAAAGAATGCCGAGATATCGCCCCTGACAGAGTCAATTAGCTCGCCCTTGCCCCCCCCCCCACCCACCCTTCCCCGCAGTACTAGGGATGATGCTGGTACTAAGACGGATGATGCTGGCAGTAGGTGGGACGATGCCGGTACTAGGGGGGGCAATGCGTTAGTCATCATGTGCAATAACTCACAGCATCTGTAAATACATAGCATTTCCCATATCTTTCCAAAAATAATTTTCTATTTATAGCTCTTCTTCTGTGTGTATGTGCTGCTGAAACACTGCGATTTCCCCTTTGCGGGATAATAAAGACTGTTGTATGATTTTCTATACCTCTGTAGCATCATCCCTCTTGGTACCAGCATCATCGCTGCATGGAGGATGCTGGCACTTACGATGCAAACCGACACTTCCAGGTCGTAAAAAAAAATCAGACGTACACACAGCAGCCTTCACACGATTGATTCAAAAAGAGCCTGTTTCTTCGTCCGAGTCTGCAGGTTTTCCATAAACGTTGCTGTCGAGGCGAGCCGGATTGTCTACTTGAACTGATGTACTGCAGCAATCGTGAGTAAAAATGGCAGCAGTGCCCGCCCCCCCCCCCCCTCCACCCCCTTCACACACACACACTTCCCTTCCTTCTGACCATTTCTACGCACAGGTGCTCTTGAAGACGTGTATGAGTTATTCATGGCGGCGCCATCCATCTCTCGTAAGGCATCGCCGATCCATTCGGAGCCCAAGCAGGCTCTCCGCCAGGCTCTGATGCTCCAATCTCGGGGGCCTCCATTACACCCGGGCAATTGATGACTTCCCTCCGTCTCTGCCGGCCACCTCGCGTCCATTGTTCGGGGGTGGGGGTGGGGGGGGGCCATTACAGCCCACATCATCTCATTCACGGCCCGCATGAGGACTGCTCTGTTATATTAACAGAGCTCGGCTCGCAGGAATAATCACCCGCCATCCATCCTTCCTGTTTTGACAGCACACTTCTGCGCTGCCGGACGGCGGAAAGATGAAACCATTTCTGATTTTACCGGCACAGGTGTTCAATGATGATTTCCCCGCTGCCACTGCGATGTGGGAGCAGATTCTGGTGTTATTTCTCTCCTTTTTATTTTCCGAAAAACGACAAAGATTTTTTTCTGCCAAAACTGGCCGGTTACACATTTAAATCGTGGTTTAAAATAAGTATCCATTTATCTCTCTTAATTGCATCTCCGGTGGGTGAGTGGAGATGAGGAAATATTTTCGGGATCCCAGATTGCTTTTTAATTAGCCAACAACACCCGCCCCCCCCCAACCCCCCCAACCCCCCCCCCTCAGGAGATAATGGGCAATAAGGAGGCTAGTCCCCAGCACCAACTGGGAGGCTGGAGCTGTAAATCATTACAGGAATAATGTTGTCACTGCCAATAGGAGAAATATAGATCCACCTATTAAGCTAAACAACGTTGGCCGTCTCTCAGTGGATGCAGATTTGATCACTTGGATCTTTACCAAAGCAGCTCTTTGCTCTCGGTACGTGGTGGTCCTCAAGATCGATCAAACTTTTCGAAGGTCTTGTCTCGGTCTGAGACCAAGTGGAGTCTGGAGTTTGTATCCAGACGGCGCGGTGGAGACGCCCACTGCCAGGACTGAGGCTCGCTTTCCACAACAACCAATCGCTTCCAACCATTGGTTGATTGATTGATTATTTCACCCAAGTTGCAGCCTCTGCCTTCTTATTAAATGCCTTCATCTGCTTTCAGTCAAGTTCGAAGCCACATTCAGCTGACAGATCCATATTTGATAGGAAAAAGCTTGAAATAAGTGGAATAGTAGCTGCCTATGCACCAAACTACATGGAAATAAACCAAAAAATACAGTTGTTGTTGTCAAATGTATTTAAAGTAAAAAAAGAAAACTCTCTTCTTTCTTTGACGTATACGGTCTCGTCTTGTCCCGTTAATGTGTCTGGCAACTTTGCCTCGGAAATGTGCACACGCGCCCGAGAAATGCTTTTTGAATGAGCGTCCTTTTTGCCGATTCAAAGGCTCATATTCACCCGGCAGGAAGGATGCGCAGTGATGAATAACTGAGTGAAGCATCTTGGCCGGGAACGACTCCCTGGACTGTTCATGGAGACCGGTTACCGCTGGACACAACACAGCAAAAATCACGAACATCTACTGCCGCCATTTGGGCGGTAAAAAGGGTTCGGCATCCGCACTCATACTGAGAGTCAGCGGGGGGGAAAAACAACGCATGCATTTAACAAGCCGGGCGACGCCGGTGATGCTCAGGAACTGACAGGATGGAAGAAAGAGTCTCAATTTTTTACACACTTCTCTTGCCGTAGGAGGCCGCAACCGAGGGAGAAGGTAGGGAGGAGGAAGGGAAAAAAGAGCAGCGAAGTGTTATGCCGAAAACAACAAACAACAATAAAGCACATCTGCTTCGTGCCTCCCCCCAAAGGTGCACTTGTCTACATGCATTCTTAGTTTAGGAGCACCTGCCCGAGGCCAGCCGGCGTCCCACATTCTGAATCAGGTTACAGTATTAGTTCTGAGCAGGGAGGGAGGCGAGGGCGGGGGGTGGGGGCTCTGTGCTGCCCGAGAAACAAGGGCTCTCACGCTTGTCTGCGTTTGATGTGTCTATCCATCATGCCGGGCCGGGGCCTCCGTCTCCTCACGCTCTCGCCCTCACCTTGCCTGCTCTCTTTGGAGCCAGAATCCAGTCCGTCCCCGTTCCTTCCTCCGCGTTCCCTCGGACCCGCTGAACTTTCCTGTCTGATACTTACTTTAATCTATTTTTTGCTCTGAGCGCCCCCACCCCCCCTCGCCTCCCCCCCGCTCTCTCTTTATGCCTCAGTTCTTCCTCCCCGTGGCCAGGTTCTCATGCAACTTTTACTCCCTCATCCCTCCTGCTCAGCCGCTCTCGCCTCCATCTGCTCGCCTCCCTCTCTTCCTTTCGGCTTGCTTCCTTAAGCGCCCTTACTCTTTCTATGTGTGTGTGTGTGTGTGTGTGCTTCATCAGTCTCTCTCATCCGCCCCTTCCAGGATGCCAGCGCTCCCCTTCACCCTGCCTTTGTCCCGGGACGGTGTCTATTAATGGGGACGGGGTGGGGAGAACACCTGTGCTCCAGAAAGCCGGATGACTCAGGTGAATCCGGGAGAAAAAAACCTGGCTGGATTCTGCTGGATGTCAAGGAGTAACGAGTCCGTGCCAACGACACTATTAAATCATTAGTAAACCATATGTCATGTCTTTCTTGGCCCACCCTGCACCTCCACCCTCGACCCGCCAACTGGCTTTTTCTTCCCCCTCTACCCGACTTCCAAAGGGAGCCATTCACAATAATGAACAAAGTGCTTTTTAATTGGCCATATGCGCAGACTCCTCCCCGGAATGAGGAGCATTTGCAGCTAATTATGGCATTTGCTGGTGAACAAACTCCAAGTGAGCAGCAGAGAGCATCCCAGAGAGCGCAGCGCCATCAATATGAAATGCCGCTGCCCACTGGTGCTATATTATTCATAACCCACGGAGCGGCAGCATCTGAGCAGCGCCGCGTGTTTACGCATGACGCACGTGTGCTTGGAGTGGAGCAGCCGTGTGACTCAACTCCCCTGACGCCCCGTGGGCAGGTTCGGGCTCTTATCTCGGAAACCCCAAAAACACACGTTGTAATGATTCAAGTCAGCCACTGGTGAGGGATGCAAAGACTGGGAGGATGCGCTGCAAACCCCACCGTGCCACACTGAGATGGTTTCTGAGATGAACTTAATCTGGATAATTTGCACAATGACTGAAGGGAGTTGTGTGGCACAGTTTAATCAGGAAAGTAATGCGTTTACCCCGACTATGTCTGCAGGTCAGAGCCCCCCCTACTTGTCTCACACACGCTCCATAATGCACTGAGTAAACTGGACTCACGGTAGAAGATGTACTGTGCGTAATTGGACCAGACCCTGTCGTCCGCGTAATGGCCGATGGAGGACGCGGTCAGGGACGTGTTGCAGGCCACGATGTGAAAGCCGCTCTCCGACAGCATGTCAAAGGCTCTCTCCAGGTGCCTGAACCTGAGGTAGAACCTGCACGAGTAGCGGTCCGGCGGCCTGTCCGAGTCCCGGCTCTCGCTGAGGGCGTCCCCGAACACCTCCTTGGCCAGGCCGACCCTGCCGCTGATGAAGATGCGCGGCAACTTTTTGGCCTTGGCGTCGGGCTGGCCCTCCCGGCCCCCCGCGGCGCACACGCCCCGGAACGCCACCGTGATGTAGCCGAACCTCCGGTCCAGGGAGTAGGACGGGTAGAACCGCTCGCTGCCCTGCGACGCGTCGTCCAAGTCGCTGACGCACAGCTCGTCCGCCAGGAGTTTGGAGTCGTCGCTGGACAAAAGTTTGGCCAAATCCGGCAGCTGGAAGTATTCCGCCTCCCGCTTCAGCCTCCCCCTCTCGGGGAAGTGGTCTGGGAGGACGACCTGCTTGTCTCTTAGGTAATCCAATACATAACGGAACAGAAAGCCATCTCGGTCGATGAAATAACGCCCCCTGAGGTCCCGGGACAGGTCGTTGGAGGACCCCTTCTTGTTGGAGAACAGCTTCCCGAGGAGGGAGTTCGGGAAGGTGGTCAGCGTGGCCAGTCGGGTGTAATACACTTGCCCGCCCACGTTGAGCTCCATCACATCCGACGGCGGGGTCTGCACCGAGCCCTGCTCCTTGGCGGGCTGCGCTTTGCCGTTTTCGCTCAGTGCCATGGTTTCTGCTACGGAACCTGGAGTCCGGATCGCGGTGCGCAAAAAGAAAAAGGTGCCAGAAGTTCAGGGCGCGGAGCGCAGCTGCATGGCGGGGATGCGCTCCGAGCCGACGCGCGGTCTGGATTCAGGCTGCAGTCCTCGCATCCAGTGTCTCATTACAAACAAATCCAAAGATGTGTGTGTGCGTGTGTGAGGGAGAGGGTGTGTGTGTGTGGCTGCAGCGCATCCTTTAACCCCATGCGTAAAACGCGCCTGTCCAGCGTGCATCCCTTTTCTTTTGGAGCAGGGTCGATTATCATCACCAGTGTCTTGTTACCAAAAATCCACTGCGATTGGTCTTTACTGTGACATCAGAGAAACACAATCCCCGTCTTCACTCAGTCCACCGTTAGGAAAGTAACAAAAAAAATCATTTGCGCATAAGTTTCCAGCACGAATCTGCTACTTTGGGTCTTTTTTGGGGGGGGGGGGGGGTTCAATCACGGTCCAGAATCAGTTCCCCGTCGCTGCGCTTAAAAAAGAGCGTCTCCGGACACCCGGGAGGCCGGACGCGGCTCCGAGGCTGCGCGCTGGGGAGCGGAGGGACTCCGGTGCGCATCTCCATCCCCCGCTCCAAAGTGCTGAGTGCGGATCGGCCGCGGCTGAGGGTTTGGAGATAACGTGGAGCTCAGAGGGAGAGAGAGAGAGGGGGGGGGCAGAGAGAGAGAGGGAGGGAGAGAGAGAGGAGTCGTCCCATGAAGTCACGTCTTACATCATCTTAAAGAGAAAAAAATGTCATTTGCAGAGTGAAGTGCTGTCTCTTTTATTTTTCATGCTCCATGCCCCCCCCCCATCACCCCCCCTTTTTTCCCCTCCACTCGTGAAATTCCTCATCTGTTCGCCGGCGACGTGCAGCAGCTGCCGGCGGAGAGGATTCAGGTCTAATGCAGCCGCGGATGTTTAATCCCCTCACAGTCTTCTTCACAGAGGCTTTCCGCATTTACATCCAGCGCTTTTGGCTGACGCGCTTATCCCGGGACACGGGGGTGCGACGCCGCCGCCGCCTTGCTCAAAGACTCGTCGGTAGTGACAGCCGACTATATGCAGCTGTCAATAAACCTCTGGCCCCAGCATGCATGAGTGGAATAAAGTTGGGGGGGGTTTTGGGGAGGGGTGAGGGGGTGTTTTTGTGCGTAAAGATGCACTCCGGTGGATCCGGCCGGAGCTTCACTCAGCCGGAACGCTGCGACTGGATTTGAAATCTGATCCCTTCTGCATCGATTCGAAGCGTTTCCTCCTTTCAGCACCACGGACAGATCTCAAGCCTGCCTCCAAAAGAAAAAACTCCGTCATGCTCCATCCCTTTTGTGGCGCAAAGTGTGCGTTTTGTTACCAAATTAACTCCGCGCATTGAAGTGAAGCCCATAATCCTCCATAATGTGCATCTTCTGCAGTTTTTCCTTCTTCTCCCTTAGCGGTTTTGTTGAGGGGGGAGAGAAAAGGGGGGCAGAGCAGAGCAGAGCAGAGCTGAACCCATTTAGTGAGTCACATTATTCTGGATTATGGGAGCAAGGGTTGGGATGGTGTGTTATTGCTCAGGGCCCTGTTCTCACTCACTTTGACACACACACACACACTCTCTGCGCTGAGGCCAACTATTGTAGGCTGCTAAATCCACTTTGGAGGGATGTGAACGTATGGGGGCTGAATTTAAGGCTCCACAGCTCATTTACATGCAAGGCCACCACATTCTGTGGCATCAGAAGAGTAAAAAAAAAGGTTTTCCCCTCAATTTCCACGCTCAGAGTTGTGGATTTATGTGTTGCTTCGGCCCACACCGCGCGCAGGCACCAGTGTCTGGGCCTTTCAGACTGCTCCGCGCACCTTGTTTGCCTCTCAGCTCGCATTGTTCTGTGTGTTCTGCAGCCACGTCGTATTAAATCCGAGACTTTTTTTTTTTTTATTGCTGCGGAGCTGAGAGAAGGCACTGATGATGGCAGAGCACCCTTGACTCGTGGTTTTGAGGAGGCAGCGGTCACGCTTTACCCTGTTAATTCAGAGTATATTGTGCCGGAGACGGGTTGCTAAGCAGCCACAGGGGACTGAGTGGGATTCAAACAGTGGGGATTTGGAGCTACAGTGAACATTTATTTATTTTCTCTCTGTGCTGCGAGGGCTCTGCAGCTCACATTTGACAAATTACTATCAGCAAAGATGTAATCTGTTTCCACAAATCGGCAAAACATCACAGCAAAGTGCTCCACATAATTAGGTGCTGATGCTTGGGATGAGTTTCTGGGATTACATGTCGGGGGTTCTGAGCTCTGGTTTTGCACATGCATAATGGTAATTTGTCGTTCATTCTTCGCCACCTACCACTGGGACGCATCTCTTCCCCCAAATGTGCTACAACCCTGTTTCTTATTCATCTCACTCATCCTCCCATTAGAGCCAATTTCCCTGCCTCCTGTCTTCAATTTATTTCCTGTTCATGCGAGACTCCCAGGTTAGATTCTATCTTTTGGAAGGGTTTTGGATTTCATGCAACTTCAGCATGAATAATGTAAGACAATATGGGTCCCAGCTGAGCGTGAAGTAAGAAAATCTGTATGTGTGCGCTGACATTAAATTGTCCCGTACTCCAAAATGCTGGAAAACACAAAGAAAACAGCTTTGAGGCCAGCGAATACTTAAAGAAAAAGAGCACTTATGGTGGTAGTGGAGGTGTACACACACACACACGTCCCCAGACACTGCACTTTATGATCTTACAGGCGAGCCGGTTAACTTTCTCACTGAAAATAATATAATGCTCCATAAGAGCAGCATATTATAGAGAGTCAGAGCATGAGTTATGAAGCTGCCGCACATTGTAAAGGCCAACTTACAGCTTTTTTTTTGCACCACTGAAGCTTTTGATAAGTCTGAATGTTCTCATTTTGAACGAAATTAAATGACCTTCCCAACGGCAGGGTTAAACAATCACAGTAATTAGAGCTTACTAATTGATCATTATCTAATAATGCTGTTTTGTTAATGACGCCGCGCTTCAGCTGCACAGATAGCCTTTGGAGGGCGGCACAATGCATTCTCACACAATTCATCTGACAAGTCACACGCAGATCCAACTCAAGATGGTCTGGTTACAAAGAAAATGCATTGTTTTTAACAAATAAAAACTTACTAGAGCAAAGCAAGGATGGGTCGGGCATCCCTGACGTCTCCTCTACCCAGCAACGCCCCCCAGCTCCTTCCCGGGGGACCCTCGGCTGCTCCCAGTCCCCATTACTTATGTGTCACTCTTGGGTGGAAACACAACATGCAAAATAATTCAACCAATGCCCCAAGTGAAATGAGAATGAAATGGTGTCTTTCATATAGTTCACGCTTCAAACAATATCGTCTTTGTTTTCAAACTTCCTCTGAGCGTCTTTCTCTCTGTCTAATCTTTTGTGGATAATGTTCTCAGTCTGGATCTGCGTGTCTGCGTGTCTGCGGCTCCGCGACAGCTGCGGGGCCGGACAGCTGCGTGGACAACCATGTGAGGAGTCTAAGGACAGTGAGAGCTCAGACCAATTCCTCGCCGGGGTTTTTTCATAGGTTTTTATAAGGTCTTACTAGGTTTTATTGATAGTGATTTATTGTTATTGTTTGATATTCATCTCGATTGTAGTTTTCAGTACTGACAACTACATTTCATTCCTTCATGCTTTCGTTGTCATGCTGGGAATGGCAGTAAAAGTATCTCTATCTATCTATCTATCTATCTATCTATCTCTCTATCTATCTATCTATGGATATATGTTTATACACATGAGTGTATGGTCTTACTAGGTTTTATTAATAGTGATTTATATTATTGTTTGATATTTATTTATTCATCTCGATTGGTAGTTTTTTGAGAACTGCATGTCATTCCTTCATGTTAATTTAAGGCTGTGAATGACAATACATCTATCTATCTATCTATCTATCTATCTATCTATCTATCTATCTATCTATCTATCTATCTATAAGTCTATCTATCTATCTATCTATCTATCTATCTATCTATCTATCTATCTATCTATCTATCTATCTATCCATCTATCTATCTATCTATCTATCTATCTATCTATAAGTCTATCTACCTATCTATCTATCTATCTATCTATCTATAAGTCTATCTATCAATAAGTCTATCTATCTATAGGTATGTGTTTATACACATGAATGAGGCGTTTTTATTTGAATACCTGGTAATGAGTGTGTGTTCTTACTAGGTCTTTATTAATAGTGATTTATATTATTGTTTGATATTCATTTATTCATCTTGATTTGTAGTTTCCAATACCCTGACCTGAAGATCTATCTATCTATCTATCTATCTATCTATCTATCTATCTATCTATCTATCTATCCATCCACCTATCTATCTATCTATCTATCTATCTATCTATCTATCTATCTATCTATCTATCCATCTATCTATCTATCTATCTATCTATCTATCTATCTATCCATCTACCTTGTGAGGCAACAAGACGCGTGTAAACATGAATGAAGCGCCTTTGTGTGAATAACAGCTAATAATGATCGCTCTACAAACAACATCAACACACTGCGGTTGCGCGGCGCCGCCAGCGGGGGGCGCTGCGCGTTGTAAACAGCTCACCCACGGGGGCCTGGCTCACTCCATTCTCCATTTTGTATGTTTTCCTGAAGGTTAGCGCCTACTTTCCTAATGGCTAGCTGAGAGGACCACTTCCAACGCGGCTCGCATGCAAATCCCCGCCGCTACGTCGACCTCGACACGCAGAAAAGTCGTCCCGGCGGATTGATCCTCGGCGCGGTTTGTGGACGGGCTTCGGTCGGGACATGCAGCGCGGAGGCGCCGCGGCGGCACTTGGCGAGCGTTGACAAACAACCCCGAGTCAGTGTTGCGTGTGTGTGTGTGTGTGTGTGGACTGGACCACTTTCAACCAAAACAATGTTGACAGGCGACCTGTGGGCTCACAACAACGGCCAGGGATTTCAAGGGTAAATGTCTTTTCTCTTTTTTTCCGGGGTTCATTTCTCCCAGACCGCGTGCGTATCGCGCGGGAAACGGCGAACTAAAGCAGCCGCGCTCGCGCCGCTGTCAACCGCCGCTCGAGAGCGAAATGTTGATCTTAGCCACGTTAGCACGTTAGCATCGCCAGTCGCAGCGCTTGACAGTCTTCAAACTTCGCGACTCTTGTGTGTGTGTGTGTGTGTGTGTTCCTCCGCCGAATCCGTGGCCATTGTTTCTACTTTCAGGTGTGTTTTTTTTTTAAAAAAAAGCAGCGGCCGACACGGCTGTGTGTGTGTGTTTTTTTTTAAAGGTTAGCTTTTTGTGGCTAACCCCAGTAGCTAAGCGCAGCTAGTTTTAGCTACCAAGGGCGCGAGGGGGAGGGGTGGGTGAGGGGGGGTGCTTAGCAACTTTCCCCCAGCTTAGAAGACCTCTCTGCATGTGGCCAACCTGAAACCATGGTGGATAGCGTTACACTTTTGCTGTGCAGGCTTTTAACAGCGTCTGTCCACACCAGTGTGTTTTTTTATTGTGTTTGTTTGTCAGGGCCGTTTCTAGCTTCACGGGGGTCCCGAGGCAAGATGCTGGTTTGGGCCCCCCCCCCTCCCAGTTTGTCAAACTGCGAGGAAGAGATTCCCAACCCAGACAAACCAATCATGAGCGCATATTCCTATTTAATATTGCAGTGATTTTGCAATCAATTGAAATTAATCAGTTTTTATATTGAGGTAACTTTTGCCCTTGCTAATGGTGGCTGTCAATCATTCCTATCATACCTGTCGGCGGCCCCCGCTACGTCACAAACGGTGTGACGGTGCGCTCCGACGAATATGACCCAATAATGCCACAAAAACACCAGCAGCTTATCATCGCAGTTCCCTTTTATTTGTGTCGGATCGGATATCGGCTCCGATATTGACTAATTGGCTGGATCGGAAATCTGTGATGAATGGCGCCGATCCAGCGTTCCGATCCAGTCTTTTTTTTCCTTTTAATTAATATCATACACAGCGACAAAGCGATTCTGTTCGCTTCAATTCTATGTTTGCAGTGCCGGTTACGGTCGTCATGCACAGCATGCAGTGACTAATGCAAACAGAGCAACATGGAGCAGGCGCCAGGCCGAGCCATGTCTGCCTTTGGGAAACATTTCAAGCTTGATATGCCGACAAGTCCGAATGCAATGTACAATATCTGCCACGCGAAAGTTGCGAGGGGTGGTGGTAACTCTGCTAAATTGAACACCACAAACTTACATTTTGTTATTTGTTAATGCATAATATTAAGTAAATTTCTATCTGCGTTAATTTGTTACCTTTGTCAAGCCTGATGCCTTCACTCACAGGGCAAGGCATAAAGTTCATTCATTCAACAGTAGTATTGGATCGGTATCGGATATCAGCCGATACGCTCAGCCCAGGCATCGGTATCGGATTGGATCGGAAAAAACTGGATCGGTGCATCTCTAGTAATAAACACATGAGATAGCTACAGATAAAGACAGGACATTTTGATTCTCCTCAGATGAGGCTGAACATGCAACTTTGGGGCCCCAATCATTCACCTAGTTCACCTATAGCAAGAAACGGCTCTGGTGTTTGTGCCATGTTGATGACTGTTAACCGCCTTTCCCCTCTTTTATCTCCTTGGGTCAATACAGATGGATAAAGGCAGAGTGAAGAAAATACCATACAGAAGAGATGACCTTTTAAGCAAATTGGTCTACACTGAAAGCCCGGAGGAGGGAGGCCCGTTGAAAGTGGCTCCTCAAAGTGCCATGTCCATCACCTCTTCCGCCTCTGTCGTTCTTCCATCCAGCCCGTTGATGCAGCCAGGACAGGTGCCCAACGGTCTCAACAGCAGCCCCCTTCCCCTGGAGGTCGCCTCCGCTTCCATCGCCGCTGCTGTAGGCCCCGTGCCAGAAGACTCAGAGTCGAGGGGCCCGACCAAAGATCTGAGGCCCCAGCAGCAGCAGCTCCAGTCGCAGACATCCACCTCATTTGGCCATCAAGTCTTGGAGGCCAGTACGGCAGATATTACTCAGTCCTCCATGGATTCGCTTATCGGAGGTTCCGATCCCAATTTTTTCCCCATGAAAATTGAGGATTTCTCAATGGATAAAGGGGACCAGGACCCGATTGATCTTGATCACGCTTTTGACTACATTGGAAAAGAGGTCGACGTGAACCAGAAATTGTTCAGTGACAACACTCTGGACCTGCTCCATGATTTTGACCTCACTGGATCCCCATCTGATTTTTATGTGGAAGATGATGCCTTCCTTTCTACGCTGGCGGACGACTCTCTGCTGGGGGACGTTAACTCGGAAAGAGACGTCAAGCCTATCCTAGTTGACAGTAGCAATGGCAGCGGCACCATCTCTGTAGCTCTCAATGGCAGCAGCATGACAAATCCAGATGGGTCCAGCTCCAGCATATCCACGACCGCAACCTTTACCCCCACGACCACTATAACTGCGCTGGTGAAGAAAGAGAAAGATACTGGCTTTATTCAGCTCTGCACCCAGGGTGTCATCAAGCAGGAGAAGAGGTCTGCAGGCCAGAGTTATTGCCAAATAAGTGGCACGTCCTCTACAGACCTGCCCAGCTCTACACCCATCTCTATCTGCGGGGTCAGCACCTCAGGAGGACCCAGCTTCCATTTTGGACTCAGCTCCGGCCGTTGCAATGAGTCACAGCAGCAGAAGGATCAAAAAGTGTCCAGCCTGTGTCTCCCGGTTACATCCATTGCCAATCCCTGGAACCAAAGCCAGAGTTACATCGACAGTTCTGGTATACACCGGGCCAGTGAATCTTTCTCGAGCTCCCCCACCTACCCCACCACCTTTGCCAGGTAAGACATGTTGGCAGCAGTTGTCTGTTTTCATTGTGGTCTCACTACCATGCTTGATTTCACCATTAGTTATCACCAGTATTTGTTGACAAAAAAGGAGCAAATTAAACTTGCAGAGTCTCAGTAAAAAGCCTTACAGATTCTATCAGGGGTCCCAACCAGAGCCCCTAATCAGATATTTATATTTACCACATTACAGCTGCTCGGCTCAGCTTCATGTCTTTCTACACTACATCTGCAAGCCGTTTGAGGCACGATAAGTGTGTTCATGGACTATGTTTGGCACTTCTCTGAGGTCTTTTTTAAATGTTTGTCATTTGTTATTATGTGTCGTGTGAGTTTTCATTGCATTCATGGCAAGAGCAGTGATGGCAAAAGCTTTGGGGGTTATTTGGACAAGACTAATTCCTCTAAATGCTCACATAATACAGATGTTTTAGGGATAGTTTTTGAGCTGCGGCTTGATATCTGTCGTCAGGGCGTCATCACGAATCCTAATGAATGTTTGTAGATTGTTTATGAGCTAGTCGTTTCTAACCCTTTGCACCAGGAAATAAATCCAGCGCTTCGATGAAATAATAAAATCATTAAAGTGAATCCGCCCAATGAATGGAACCCAATTTTGTAACCTGCAGTGGGGCTTTTTTTAGTTTTGACGTATCATCAAAACGATTATTAATCCTACAGACCCTCTTTGTATAATACAAATCAGGTACTGGGCATTCTGGATACAAATGCTGTCTCAAAGGTGGTTATCAGCCGGCTGTGTTTGCGACATTGGTTGCTATAGCAATGCAGCCTGACTCAAAAATCAAGACCAACTGACAGAAAAAAAAGCCACTGTTCCCCCCTACACAAGTTAATGCACTCATTTCTCTGAAGTTTTTGGGCTGCGCAGGAAAGAGCCAGAGCTCTGAGCAGAGTTCTGCAGAGAGGATGTGATCTTAAAAAGCAGGGGGAATTCCATTTCCCCCAAGTCAGACTTCTGATAGTTTGTTCACTCAAAACTGGACATAGTGGTGGGTCGGGATTTTTCCTTACAAACCAGACCCCTTTCCACCTATTTATCTCTCTATCTCCTTACATTTTCAGTGTGTTTTTGTATGTGGGCCCTGCTCTGCGGGGGCTCTGTGAGGCTGTTTTCCACAGATTGCTGGGATCCTCTGGTTGCCTTTGGCCAAAAATAAACCTGAGACATGCACTGTCTTTCACTCGGGGCAGGTCTGTCCACAAGGAGAGGTGGAGGCGGCTTGTTTAGCTCCGTGGATGAATGAAATGTGGCGTTTACAGTGTGGTCTGTGCAGTTTGGGGAAATTCTTTTTGTGTCGACCAGCACAGAAAAAAAAGGCGACTTGTTCCTCGCTGCCTCTCTCACGTGCCGTCGCTGAATCTTTTATTTCTGCCACGATTTCCCTCGGCTTCCGTGTGGAAACATAGGGCACCACAAAGTGTCTTTTGTATGATTGCTGTGTGGCTGCCCTGTCGAGTTTTATGGGTTCAGCTGTGAACGTGGCTTTGGGGCCCAGTCCTGAAGCAACTCAATAGAAATTCTTCACCAACAGCGGTGCAGTTGTGACTCATCTTTGGCTTCTCCTTTTTTTTTTTTTATTTCACACCTGTCTGACTGACTGTATCTAACAGTAAGTGATTGACGGCAAGTTGGTATCTCAAAGGCGACATAGGCGCATAAGTAAGTCCGGCCAGCAAGGGAAGCGCCGGCGACCGGGACCAGATGGGGAGAGACACGAGATGCACTTCACCTTCAGCTCACATGTGGCTCAAATCACCCGTCTTTTGTGTCTGCGTGTGTGTGTTTAAGCGAGGATTATGTCGTGTGAGCCAAGATAATATTTTGTGTGGGTGTGTGCCTCTTCGGGTATGGCTTTTGTTTGCAATCAGCAGGGAGTTTTGCCTAAACCCCAGTGACCTTTAGTAACTTGAAATTAGCTTGTATCTGTGATGTGGCAGCCGGCGTGGGGTCACAGTCTTTTCCGGCCTGGTCACTCGGCAACAGTGCAGCTACGACTGTCCTGCAGCCGCAGATATTGTTCATAAAGATCACGCCTTTGATATTTGCACACCCGACTGGGACATGTGACATGACAACCTATTTATTACTTCCCTTAGATTGAAGTACACTTCACAGTTTTGCAGCCTGACTCGTGTTTATGACCTGGCTCATTTGCTTTGTAACAAATGGCCTCATGTCGCATAATGATGGGTGATTCACCTCCAGAGATGCTGCCCTTTGTAGCTATTTTGGGAAACACAACGCCCTCATCTTTCGGCAACTGGTTTTGTGATGGCATGACTCGATGAATATGAAGTTGAGTGAGATTGAATAACTGCTCTGACTGGAGAAAATAGAGAAATACAATTGCTCCAGTAGATAACCACTTAGCCCGGCCTCTGTTATGTAACCTTTGTTTTTAGTGTGGCATTTCCTTCTCCACCAGTGATTGGCCCAACCCCCTCAGTGGGTCAGAAATAATGACTTGGCCATATATCCTGCTTCTTGCTTTAGCAATGCCCCATTTTCCTCCTTTGGGTCTTTGACAGAATAACAATTGTTATTGTGACTAAATGACTAGAAACATAATTTATAGTGCAGATTGTATCCCATTGGAGCGTCTTTAGTCTTTTGTCTTGATTTTGTGTAATGGAGGAGTTTAGTTTGCAAAAGTAAAAAAAAAAAAACTGGCATATTCAGTTGAGCTCGGGCAGTGTCATGGTGACAAAGCCTCAGTTCATGGGTGATATGATTTTAGAATCAGAATTATTTTCCCCTTGCATCTGCCACCTTTTTGCGTAGAGCCACAAATCAAGAAGTCTCTGAGCTCGCTGTGCCGGGAGCTCTGGGCTGCCTCGAGATTTAGGAGTGTGCCGTACATGACAGTGTTTTTACTGGTTGGTGAAACTCCAGAGAATTTTGCATGTGGGAATATTGAGCCAAGTTTGTATGACTTGCTGTGACTCACGGCTGAATTTCCCGCACACACTTGGGCGTCCTCCTCAGGTAGATAAAGACCTGCCCAGATAAGGAAGTGAGAATTCCATTGTATAGTTTTGGTTATTGCTCATTACACTCCTGCTCACTTCTTCAACTTTCCCACAAGGAAAAGCAAACCCGCATATTTGAAATGTAAAACTGCTTAATTAAAATTCTTATGCAATACTTTGCATCCTACTGATGAAGTGTGCAGGTATGATTTACTCCCTCGGGCTGTTTTTTCACAGATGCAACTGCCAGTACCGTGTTACAACCCGTTTGAATGTATTAATTTCCCCAGGAGTGGGTAAGCTCGGCCGTAGAGCCGGGGCTCTTTGAGGGTGTTTTTCTGGATAAGTGTCGTTGATGCTTTAATGTGAGAGCGACCTGCTGAAATCCAAAGTGTGGTTTCGAGCGGCACTCCCGAGATAAAAATGGCATCTGTCACAGCACGGCCCATAAGTTTGCAGTTTGTTTTATGTAAAGCTTATATTTAGTATCTGTGTGTGTGTGTCTGGTCGGTGACTGGTTTTGCTGTGGCACGCCCCTCTCTCCGCCCCTCCTCTTACTCTCTCTTCATCAGTGAGCTTCCCGCAGTCAAGGGCAAAGACCCTCTGTGTCAGCAGTAGCTTTCAGTGGCTGTAAATCACTTTTATGATTTTGTTTATTCGTGCGTGGGGATGTGTGTGTCACTCAGCTTTGTGCATTGTGCGCTAGTGTGTCAGCGCGCACACGTATGTGTGCGTGGGCGTGTCGCAAGCGCTGTGGCAGGCCGGCAAGCCACAGAGCGCTGCCGTGAAGCTCTCACTCTCCTGACCTACTTTTCCCTCCCGCCTCCCCACAGCTGGCGCCAAGCGAGTGCAGCAGATCAAATGCCAGCCATTCCAGTCACTTTCATGTTATTACGGCATTCCCCTATAACCACAGTTTTGCCTTTTCAGCTTTTGTTATGTTTTGCCGCCAAACAGGCTCATAGAAATGTTCCACGGTGAGATCGAGAGGATGCAGCAAAAGTCTGTGCAGTTTGCCTTTCTTTTGTGCAAAGTTGTCGAGTCAGCAGAGGCAGACTTTGGGTGGGTTCCTTCTCCCACATCCAGCTCAAGGTATTACAGCCACGCACACAGTAGCAGCAAGCCTATAATTGATTTTAAAGGCCTGGAAGCCGCCTCCCACCTCCACTCACACTCACTAAATGCTGCGATTATGGAAACTAATATGGAAACTCAAATCCTTTGGGGTTGTTTTCCTGCGCTTAGCCATGGGTTACATTAAGTCTTCCTCTCTGGAGTTTGAAGCCAAGTAGTAGTTGCTGCTTGGGGCTACAGAATGTAGCTATTCCTTAAAACAGGCTTGGCAGTGGAGCTTAAAAGAGGAAACAATGGCTCTCGGGAGACAGCAATACAGAGGGATCACATGTATCACAGGGTATCTCCCCATCGGACCATATTGTGAGGCAAAACAATGCCCATAAAAATCAGCCAGGGTGGGGGCTGGATGCAGCCTTGAAATGAGATCACAACATCACGACAGATGATATTCAGGGCCACACAGAGATCAACAGGTGTGGTCAAATGTGTCTATGGCTGCGTGACGAAGAAGCAGTAATATCTCTGTTGTGTGACGGTTAAACACTCACAGTGTAGTTTTTTGACCGGTTTAGCAACTCCGGTGGATAAAGACAACTTTCTGCATGATGACAGATTAATCATTAATCTGAAACAGAGGACATTCTGTTTGCCCTTTTTCTGTGTGTGATGTCATGACATGACTCTGTTCCTCTGAAAACGTGACACGGTCAGAGAAGTCATCTCAACATGTTGAGAGATTACCTGTGGCGGTGGAAAGAGCAGCAATAAACCATATACTGCAAATATATTCTTGTTTGTGAACAAATTATCAAATTTGGATTTTATCCACCTGGGTGGGTCATGATTTACCTGGTTGGGCTGCCCAAGTAGAGTCTTAACAAGACACAGTGAACAAGAGTGTCAGAATCAGAATGTACGTTATTGTCCCCTGGGGGAAATCTGTCACAGACTCAGAGTGCTGATACAGTAGCAACCTTGCAATCAATAAATAAATAATTGCATAAGAATGCATTAGACGTATCACAGCTAAAAACAAACCAACAATACTCACAAAAGCAATCCAACAGAAGATCAGAACATTTGAATAGATAAAAATAGATTTACACCGTCCTCGAAATACACGGTCCAATAGAAGAAAGGATCAATAAAACCCAGCTTTCATTATAATCTATTTGTGCTGAGATTTTTCTGTGTCAACCTGATGGTCCCTCGCAGTCATGTACGCACTCTCACTTCAGCCCAAGTTTCCTGTGTTGCCTCATTATGATGGGAAAAATAGGCTTTATGTGCAGATGGACACATACAGGTGGATGAGACACTTTACGCTCGTATTGTTCGTCTCTGCTGGACAAACAATACGAGCTGGCTGGTAGAACTTTAGATGATGTTGGCCCTAACCTGAATGCCGGTGGTACAAAAATATAGTGTCGTGCAAAGCGGGCTTCTCATGGCATTTGTGAGCGGCTCCTTCTCACCGGTGACAAATGGCGCCAGTGTTTTTATAGCAGCAGATATGTGACCCTCTACCGTTGTCGCAGCGCCGTGGCTTCTCAACACATACTGAAAGTAATCAAATCCCGTTATTAAATTCCCTCTTGTCCGCATCCACATACCAACACTTTATAAACAGAATGCGGTTTCGCATTCCTGTCCTGCAGGTTTTCTTCTGATGAAACTAAGAACCCCAGCTCCCCCCCGCCCCCCCGCATTAGAGAATACCCCCCCAGATGGTATTGCAGTCTCACATGAGTGGGTCAGCTGACGCGTGAGTGAAGGCAGCAAACAAGCCACAGTCTCTCGTGTGTTCGGGAGCCAACATTTGTAGTAGTTTGACTGTGTTGGAGCCTCAGCAGCAAGTGGGTGTATGGCTGTCATGTGTTGTGTGTGTTTACGCCTCATAATTTATCGTGAAAATGCAGCAAACCAATGATGTAACAGTGCGGGAGAACCTAATTAGTCTTGTCTCGGCTTGCAGCTAAAGAGAAAATGTGCATTCTGCTCCTTAAGATATACATAATTTTGTATTTATTATTTTGTCTCATAAACCAGTGCTGAAAAGAAAGAAGAAATAAACTGTTTTGCATTAGTTGTCATATTTATTATATTTGTTAAGTCTTTGTCAGGTTGCAGGTAACAGAAAATGTGCATTCTTCTCAAGATATTTCAGATTTTATATCTATTATTTATTTATCATTGTTTAATAAGCTAGTGTTGATTTTTTTAAAGGGAAAGACAAAGTTTTGCATCGGTTGTCATATTTTGACTCTACACAACCCATGATGAATCTTAAAAGTGGCATCCTTAGCTGACTTCATACCCCTACTATAGGTCATAAAAAAGCATCTTGCAATTCTAAAGAAGCGTTTGCTGTGGGCCTGATGGGTGTGGGTCCAGCCACTTGCACATCCTAAATGAATGGGAAAGGATATATTTTCTCAACTTTTAATTACCCCTGAGCCTGTAGTTAGTTAAAGGATTTGGGTTTTTAGGCGGTTTCGCTGAGCTGTAGCCGGCACTGCTGTCGGATTGCGCAGCTATAGATTCATTTCCTATTGACACTTGAAGAACCCGGAGAGCAACATATGGAGGAGACATAGGCAGAGCTGGAAATTCCTGCCTGATTTCATTTGACTGTGTGATCTCGAAAGTGTAGATTTGGAAATGTCTACGACGTGAAAGAACAGATCTCTCTC
>CAESWR010002592.1:60999-72116 GCA_903171835.1 Mullus surmuletus | reverse complement strand
CGGCAGCACGTACGACTGTCTCCTGGACGACCCCTTCAAGCACGATTGGCCGCAGCTCCCCGAACTCCCCGGGATCAACTACTCCATGGACGAGCAGTGCCGCTTCGACTTTGGAGTGGGCTACAAGATCTGCACTTCGGTGAGTGCGTCCTTCACTCGGCTGAATATGCAGACTGAAGAGTGTGTGTATACTCATGAGAAGAGCCCAAAAGAAACAGTGAAAAGATGCGCGCGTGTGTGTGAGTGAGTGCTGGAGGATATAGCGATAATTAAACATATTGATATTTTTTAAATGAGGTATGGAATGAGACCATATCCTTTATCGATGATTTTTGTTTTTTTCCCTACATTTTTGTGAGCTCAGTGTGAAGTTCTCAATAGACTAATTGAAGCTGGATCTGGTTCCCAAAATGCAAAAGTTAGTTGAAAAAGACAGAAATGACGACACCTAAATACTGAGTAAATGCTGGGTTCCTGCTGGCAGGAACTTTTGAATATGGTTGATTGCAGCACTCGCTGTCGTCGGAGCTCTGACCTCCGCTGTGATCCGACCCAACTCCAGCTATCCTAAATAGCTATTGAGAGAATGTCTATTTTGTTGTCGCTATAGAGCTCAACTTCATATGCAGAACTTCAAGGGAAGGAGGTAAAGAATAGGGTTTAGATGTTAAAAAGTGGCAGCCGGGGACATAAAGAACTGGATAAAGGTCATGATGAAAACCTGCAATTTTCACTCTCACTCTGTATGAAAAATCAATCTTTATCTGAACAAGGAATAGAACACGTGGTTGTAAATGCGCTCATGCTCAGACCACTGCCTGGCTTGCCTTCTGTTCAGATGTTAGCAAGGTGTAATGATCAAATCAATGCAATACATTGCCAGCAGCTGCACCTGCAAAGGTGGAGAAACCTGACAAATGACTCACACACACACACACACACACAAACACAAACACAAACGTTCTACTGTAGATGAATTGACAAAACAGTTGTCACATTAAAAGCATCGCGAGAGATCTCACACCTGCTGTGCACATCCAGGTTGGATTCACGCAGGGGAGAGTGGGAAGGTCGCATGTAGAGCAGGATGCAAACACAACTGCCTCGACAGAGACCCCCATTCTGATTCCAGTCAATACTGGGGTCTTAACATTAAGACTTGCCAAGACCCGCCACTGCATCAGAAGTGTGTTGTTGTTTTTCCTTCAGTAATTCTTCCGATGCTGTTTTCCTGAGCAACTCACCAAAACTATTAATATTTGTATCCAAATTGAACATGTGAATCCCTCAGTTGTTGTGAAGCGAGAAAATACATTTCGCTCAAAGTAAAGCCACATTTCTTTTAAAGCTTTTTTCCTTAGAGACAGTTTCCTGTATCGTGCTTTGAAACAGCCCTGGACTTGTCTGTGCATGTACTATTCTGAAGGGTAGCATCAGTCACATTACAGATTTTCGAATGACAGAGTACGGCAGAGCACGTAAATGCAGGATTTGTTTGATCCAGTAAAATAAAGCAAAGCGTCATAATGATTGAAGATGCTAAATCCACAACCTTTAAGCAATGCCTCGTCATCTTGCAAGTTAAACCTCTTCCCTATGACACACACACTCACTCACACGCACACACACACACAACCAAAGAGAGAATGAGAGTCAATCGATTTACATTTCATAAAGCGTAATTCTAAGAAATAATCCTAGCCATTACACCATGATATGCTTTACTTTATGGTGTCAAGTTTTAGGTAGATGAGTCCCCACACTCTTTCACCAGATTTATTTATGACACACACACACACACGCACGCACGCACGCACGCACGCACACAAAAGCATATCAAGCCTGGTTATCACCTATTTGCATTGCTGTTTGTCTAGGAGAGGAATCAGTCACTCATGTTGTATGTGATTTAAGGACAGATCTGTCCTCAAAACGAGACCCTGCGAGATAACCAGTATGAATAAAAGGTATGATTAAAAAAAACAAAAAAACAAACAAACAACTATCTCCTTTATGGCAAATTTTCAATCAAGTTTGAGTTCATTTGACCCTGAGTCAAGTGTAAATCTCCCTCAATTACTGAGCATTAATCAAAAGAGTTATCATGACAGACTGTGAAAGAAAGGTCTCTCCCCCCTTATCTTAGACAAGCTGACACTGAGTCACTGCAATGATCTTTTGAAAAGGACCCTGCTGTTCAACAGTTGTATAGAGCTCAGAGATTCCTTTTGTACCTACTTCCTAGATAAAGGTATTCAAAACTCGTAATTGCAGAGCATTGCTTTGAAAAATAATAGTAGAGTAGAATAATAGAATTAGCAAAGATGAAATTGAAGATGTGACCATGAATACCAAATCCAAAACAAAAACTCCTATATTGAAAGGGCTGCCATTGTGGACACCTGCCACAATTACATCAACATTACATCAACACAATTACACATCATCGATGTTATTTACCGTTCTGGGCAACATACAACCAACCCTCCAAACAGACCTTAAGCTGCCCTGTATTGTTACTGAGGCGATGAGTGCAGATAGAGGAAATCCTGCTGCCCCCCATAGCCCAACAATATTTCAACATTGCCATAAAAACGTACTTAAAGTTACATTTTGTTCATGTTTTACTAGATGTGGGTTTCACAGGGTTAATTTCCTTTTTTTACATTTGGCAAAAGGCCTAATCAAAGTATGACTCACGTATTGAAATATTCCGTCCCTGAATATACGGCCCCTTTTTTGCATAGATTAGTCAAAGTATATTCATAGGACCGTCTAAGGAAGTAACTCGGACCAAAACGTTGCTTTCATTCGGCTGTCTTTTTTGTCTTTTGAGCCTCCCAGAAAATTACTTAAGCATTCCATTTGAAACATGTCCCAAATTATTCCATGCCAGGTTTATGTGGGTACTAATGGATTAAACCACTTTCCAGGGATTTTCTTTCTCCCCGCTTGTCACCAATATAGCCCAGAGCAAATATCCTCCTTTGTTTCATGTAGACGCCACGGCCCAGATGCTGATTCTTAAAATTCCTGTTGTGTTGTTGAGTGTTTGAATCTCAAATAGTAATGGTGCTTATTGTTTGTGTGGATGCCCTGTCGGCATAAACATCATTTTACAGCCAAACATTTGCAATCCAGATTCATTTCATACGTTTGACCCAGTTTTGTAATTTAAAAGAAATACTTTTGTCTTTGTCATATATAAGTACTTGGTATCTTTTGAGGCAAACTTTTTGGAGTTCAACAGGGCAGTTGGCTCAACACTCAACACTTGATCGCGTTAGTCTTGTGTTAATCTTGCCAATCAGGACGACCAGAAAGAGTTCATTTAATTGCTAAATTGTGTTCAAGTTCAAGCTTTACTGTCATTGATGAAAGTAGTACATAGTGTGGATAGAGAAGCAGTAAAACTGATACAATATTACATTTTTATTTCACTCGATTAAGGGTAATGATCTTGTCTTGCGAGACCAAAATCGGATCTCCAAAGAGTCTACTACAATAAAAAGATTGTGATTTTACACAATCTTTTCAAAATCTTGTATTTGACTAAATCATGCTGATTTTAAGTCCCTGCACTTTTTCAGATTTGGACCTCAGGCACCCTTTTTCTTTTTATATCTCCCCCTACTCTAAAATCCCACTACCTTAGAAATGAGCCTTTGCTTATTAGTGGCGCTTATCCTGGTGAACATGAATCTCTGCGGCACCATAAATACGACAGAAAATGATGAAAAATGTAATAGGTCTCCATCAAGTGTTAAATCACCTCTTTCAAGCTGTTATTGGGTCAGAGCACAGTTTTAATGGACCTGCGCTCTGATATTATCTATGTTTGAAGTATTTCTCACTGCTTGATTGCACTCACTATTTGACGTGCAGTATTTCTTGACAGAGTATTAAGAGGTTATTTGCTGTGCAGGACCCATTGCTGTATTTTCTTCATTTTTCGTCATTTTTGATGCCTCAGTCTGGAAGCCTTTTGTCCCACATTCTACATTTCTACATTTTCCAAGCTTTTTCTCTTTTTCTGTGTTTCAGTTCCGCACCTTTGACCCATGCAAGCAGCTTTGGTGTAGTCACCCAGACAACCCATACTTCTGTAAAACCAAGAAGGGTCCACCTCTCGATGGAACAGAATGTGCTCCTGGAAAGGTATGTTTGTGTAGCAGGGATGTTTCCACTTTAACAAGAGTGTGAGGACGCTCAAAAGCGACAGTCTCGGAGTCCTGTGGATTGTTCTTAATCTTAAAACCAGTCTCAAGATCGGTCTTGGTCTCGGACTCAAATACATCCATAGTCCACTCAGTCTTGGACTGAGTGGACTCTGGATGTTGTACTCAGACACCATACCAACCAATCACTTCCAACCAACGGTAGATTGATTATTCCCCCCAAGTTGCAGCCTCTGCCTTCTTATAAATGTCTTCATATCAGTCAACTTAGAAGCCACATTCACCTGACAAAACCACATCTGATTTTGCTATAGAAACAAAAATGGCCTCAAATGCTTGAAATGAGTGGAAGTAGTGTCCTATGCACCAAACTACATGGAGAGGTCTCAAGGCAAGAAAAATACCTAAATAAACCAAAAAATAGATAAATGAATAGATAAATTAATTATTGCCGACAAAAAGTAAACACATGGTGCTGTTTACATAAAAATCTGTTGTATAGCTTTCCACATACTGAGGGTAGGAGATATATTTTAAAATACATACATACATATACATATATATATACACATATATACACACACACACACACATATATATATATAGTATATATAAAGCAACATGTCACAGGAGCAATGAAACAATTAGATATAATTGAGGCTCTGACTCGTCTGTGTTTATTTTCCAGTCTTTGATATAAATCAGCCCAGATTCAACAACCCTCAAGTTCAAACATTTAATTTGTCTCAGCACAGGCAGAGTCCAGGGGATCTCTATACAAGTTCTAGCAGGATGTAACTAATGACACCTGCAATCATAGTGTGCAAATAGATGCAGTCTATTATCAACTATATTATCATTAGTATTATTATAATTAGAGATGCAATCGAAGGAGTTACGCCCCCTCGTCCAAGAGTCTTCTTCGGTTCTCTTGGAGTCAGAGATTCCCTGCTCTTCCACACTCGTCCCTCCAGCATATTCTTTAAAATGTAAAGATGTTCCCCTTCCTCCTCCCTCTTTTGGCCCCCTGGCATTGATGATGCACCCACCAATGCAAAGAGAGTTGCCTGTCTCTGGCGTGGGCGGCTTAACTGACTAGCGTTTGGGAGAGCGGGGCGATTTTGCAGTCATTAGAATTAATAAGACAGACTCCATAAATCAATGAGGAATCGCAACCCATTCAGAATTATTCGTCCAAATAGATGCATTTCTGTTTGGTATACGAGTCATCAGCGCGACCTTGACAGCTAGAATGGGATGTGTATCACATGGCTGTCGCTATGAGCGGCAAAAATAGAAGCACGGCAAGTTCAAGGACACGCTATATGTCCTTTAATTTTCGATACATGTACTAAACCCATGGCTTAACTGTAATCCACATCTCGGTATTACGCCTTCATGGAGGCAATTGAATAGACTGCTATTTTATAACCGGCGGCTAAAGGAAGTACCGTAAATTCTGGACTACATAGCGCACCTGATTAAAAGCTGCATGCTCTAATTTTAGAAAGAAAATCAATTTTGTACTTGTACAAGCCGCATCGTATTTTAAGCCGCAGGTATCCCATGTTGTAATATGAGATATTAGCTCAAAAACTGAAAGCTAAAGACATCTACCGGTACTCTTTTCACTTTTATGTCTGAACATAGAACTCAAAACACGTTCATAATATGAGATATTTACACAGAAATATATTACACGTGAGGATGTTTTAACTTTTGATTTAATCCGCATAACATAAACAAATATGGTAAACATTGCAAATGCTTTTTTTTCGAACAGTGCCTGTAACACGGCTACCTTATGTATCGGTAACACACAAATTACGTTGCTTATGCTTTTTTAATTAGCAGTGCATGAACAACATTCCAGTATCTCCTAACGACTGGTAAAATATACTGCAGCCTATCAGGGAAAGTCACTGATTGCCTTCCTCATCTTCCTCCTGCGCACTAAAACCATCAAAGTCCTCTAATTCAGTGTCCGCATTAAAGAGCCTCAGGATCTCATCACTCACTTCAGTCTCTTCCTTGTCGCTGTCACTTGAGCGCCCGCCGTCCTCTTCATCACGCAGCAGTCCAGCCTTTCGGAAGCCGTTGGTGATGGTGGATGTTTTGACACGGCTCCAAGCATTCAGGATCCACTGGCAAACTTGAGTGAAAGAAGCTCTTCGCATGCGGCCTGTTTTGGTAAAAGATTTGTCGCCGCTCGTAATCCAAGCCTCCCACTCATGGCGCAGTGCCACTTTAAATGCCTGGTTCACGCTGATGTCCAGTGGCTGCAGATACCTGGTGCCGCCAGGAATCACAGCTGGAATTGAGTTTGTACTCTTGATGGCAGCTGTCACTGAATCAGTTATATGGGCCTTCATGCTGTCCATCACAAGCAATGCTTTTTTCCTGTGAAAAAATCCCCCTGGTCGCTTGGCGTAGCACTCTCTGAGCCAATCCTTCATTAGGCTCTCCACCATCCAACCTTTCTTGTTGACCTTCACCACGATTTCTTTTGGGAATTTATCCTTTGGCATTGTCAGCCGCTTAAAAATCACCATCCGAGGAAGCTTTAGTCCGGATGCTGTGCAGCTCAGAACACAGGTAAAAAGCGTTCTCTCATGGCCACTTGCTTTCAGTGTGATGGACGAGTGACCTTTTTTATTAACAGTCCGAGTGAGAGGCAGGTCAAACGTCAAAGGTACTTCATCCATATTTATGATATCATCCGGCCAAATGGAGTTCTCCGCTATTTTTGTTTGAGTGAATGTTTGCAAGTTAGCGAGTTTTTCCTCGTAGTCGGGAGGGAGCTGCTGACACGAAGTCACGCGTGCCCTGACGGACAGGCCATTTCGTCTGATAAATCTGAAACACCATGATGGCCCACCTCTAAAATCTTCAATTTTCATTTCGGTGGCAATTGCTTTAGCCTTCAGTCTGATCAGCACGTTGGAAACTCCGCGGCCGCCTGCTCTCTGTGTGTTAACCCAGTCTTCAAGAAAGTTTTCAAGTTCGGGCCATCTGCTATGATTACCTCTGAAAGCTTTTCTCGTCTTTTTGCATTGACTCAGTTCTTCACGCTGCCGTCTCCACCTTCTTACCATCGATTCATTTATGCCAAGGTTACGTGCAGCAGCTTGATTTCCTTCTTCAACATGCTTTTCTTCGAGTATTTTCCATGTTGATGAGTGTGAGCACCCCAAAAATGACAAAATGATTTACAATACCGTAATTGTGAAAGTGCGCTTGATTTATCAAACAATTTCATTGGACCTCTGTGAACTACTCATCAGTTTTATTGGTCTGCTGTTACTAGGCAAAATGTTATTGGCGCCCCCACCCCAAAAAACATGCATTAGCCGCACCATAGTATAAGTGCAAGGACTTTGCTCGAGTTCTGTAATGAGCGTTGTCCCAACACCGCTTGCTATATTTGTAGTCCGAAAATAAAAGGAAACAAATCTGACTCGTGTGCGACTGTCCCTGTCCCCTTCTGCAGTGGTGCTACAAAGGTCACTGCATGTGGAAAAACCCCAATCAGGTCAAGCAAGATGGCGCCTGGGGTTCCTGGAGCAAATATGGCTCCTGCTCACGCTCCTGCGGGACCGGGGTTCGCTTCCGGACGCGTCAGTGCAACAACCCAGCGTGAGTAACTATTGCTTATCCAAATGAGGTTGAAATTATGGACTGTTAATTTAGATATTGAAAATTGTATTGTACAATGTAATGTAAATGCAAGGTCACAAAAAGAAGGTTATATAAAGAAAGGCGATTTATATAAAGATAGAATAACTTCAAGACAACAATGATCTTTAGACATGGTTAGAAATCGTATTTATTTTAGTGGGTTGATATAAAAAAGGTTAACAGTTAAAGGATAACACAAAATGGTTGTTCACCCAAAATGTTTCGTCGAGGAGATAACCCTCCGACAGTATTTGATGACTCTGAGCGCAGGGCGGGATTTATGTTATCACATTGTGGCCCCAAAGATTTGCTGTTCTATGTCTCATAATTTCCTCTGTTGTACATCCATCCACACCACACCCCCCCCCAAAAAGTCCCTCCAACGGTGGCCAGGACTGCCCGGGAGTCAACTACGAGTACCAGCTTTGTAACACAGACGACTGCCCCAAGCATTTCGAGGATTTCCGGGCTCAGCAGTGCCAGCTCCGAAACTCCCACTTTGAGTTCCAAAGCGCCAAACACCACTGGTTACCCTACGAGCACCCAGATGGTAAGATCAAAGTCGGCTGGCTGTTTGCTAAACCTCTGCGTGTGTGTGTAGTTTTACGCCAAGTTGGGAAGACTTTGACAGAGGGAACATGCATGAGAGTTCATAACTTTTACTCTTTTGTGTTGAGATGATACTTTCAAGTACTGTTTTGTCTTTTTTTAGTTTGGATTTTCCGAGGCACTGTTTACAGTTAGTGTACCCAAGCCCCGACTGTCAAATACCCCAAGTTCTTAATCGGCGTATTATAAAAGCTGTATTTTATGTCAATCTCTGCTCTATTATAAATAATTGGGGTTTCGGGGAGGCAGAGTTCTCTGTGTGGTCGGTCTGGAGACTTTTAAACTTTTGTCTTCAAAAAGACTTTGCACTTGTTGTGTTGATTATTTCCCTTAGAAGAAAATTAGAAATGGACTCTCGTGGTTAGAGGTGTCCCAATCCGATATTGATATTGGTCCGATATCACCCAAAAAAAAGAGTATTGGATAATATTGGACTGCATATAAAATCTCCGATACAAGCTGTCCATTCCAGAATGTATTTGCAATTATTTTGTGCATATGCAATGCTTCTGTATTTCTTGTATTTTAACCTGTAACCTACTCCACTCCAGCACTTATATATGTAAGCCATTGGTTTAGATATAAATAGGTCAGTTTTTCTCATAGCTACTGTTGCTAACTATTGTTCTCTATTTGAGTAACATCCCTTGATCAAGCCTTTTCTAACATTCCATACTACAAAATAGGTAATAAACATATGTATCATTCTTGATGATATGGTATTGGATCGATATAGGTATTGGCCAATACTCAAGGCATGTATTTGTATTGGGACACCCCTACCCATGGTTAAATCAAGGGGCAAATAAGCAGTTGTCTTAACCTGTCTTACATTTTTAAAGAGGGCACACAGCCTAAAAAAAAAAGTCCTGGTAAGCTGAGGCTCAATCACAAAATGAAACATTTTGCTAGAAATAGTCGTTAATGCACAGTATAAAGCTATAAAACTGTTGCTGAACTTTTGGGACTCTAATTAAATTGTGGGTCACACATTCCACACTGTACTCTGGCCGGCCAACACTCACCGTGAATCCACGTGTTCCATTTTGCATATCAATCCGACACGTTCTATCGCCAAGGGGCTCATGGAACTTAATTCAATGCCTGGGGACCCACGGAGCCCAGAGTTAATGATGGATGCCATTCAAAGTGCTGGGTTTTTGCATTAGCATTGGCATTAGCAGCAGATCACAGCCTCGGGTGAAATACCATACTGCTATTCTGTGAGGCTCATATGGGTTTTCAAATTTGCATTATTTGAGCTAGGATCTTTTTACTGTCACATGAGTGGTCGGTTTAATACTCTCCACTTCATGATGTTGTTGATTTGATAATTACCTAGAGTGCATCACTGTTTCACAGCCAACAAGAGATGCCACCTGTACTGCCAGTCCAGGGAGACGGGAGACGTGGCCTACATGAAGCAGCTGGTGCACGACGGGACCCGATGCTCCTACAAGGACGCCTACAGCATCTGCGTTCGTGGAGAGTGCGTGGTAAGGAGCGAAAACACGCGGAGAAAGACTACATCAAGAGCGACTGACGCCTTTATGACATTACAAAGCAAAATTAGGTAGAGAGTCACATAAGTTGCCACAGGCTGGCTTTTAATCAGAGTTACAGGTTTGATACCCCCCCCGCCTCACTAGTGAAGACCAACATGTCAACTAGTTGAAGCCTTTTTTGCCCTTACTAGTAAACTAGATTAACCCACTTTAATAGTGAGCTAGTGGGCGTTTCAGCCTTCACTAGTCAACTAGTAACATACAATTGTATGCACTAGTTAGCCAGAGACCTAAATTCATGATTTACTAGTTAACATGTTAAGAGTTTTTGCAGCTCACTAGTGAACTATTGATTGTTTTTGACGTGTGATATGAAGGATATCTAATAAATACTGACCCGGCTGTTGATATGATCAAATATTCAGGTTAGAATAGGAATAACCCAGGGGACATGTAAATATGCCGGATCATAGCCGGAGATAATTTCCATCCGTAGTCCCAGTACATCAAACAACTCACAATACACCACAACATAACTAAACAACAACAAGGAGGACACATTAGAATGTTATATACATATTTATAACACATTTAGTGCCCATGTACCACTTATATTTCTGCAGTGTTGTTCCTCAATGATGTGTAGAGGAAGAACCCCAGATTACACCGCCACCTGTCTCGCACCACAACACGTTGTCACTTTTATAAACACAACCACAAATCCATTGTTTATTGTTGCCGTCAAGCTCAGTGGAAGGGGAGTGGAAGTTTGTTTTTGGTAGACGTTTTCCTTTTTTATCACGCTAAAACACTATCTGATGATTATATCTTCAACTAATAATTAATTGGATGATTTGTTGATGTGCTGAAAAGTGAAAAATGTGATTTTTTTTTCTTTGCTCATTACAAATTTTCCATGGCCGTGAACATACCTCCAAAATCTCCTATTTGTTTATTTTGAGGTGTAGACCATTCTCCTCTAATCAGTCCTGCGATTTCACCCCCAGTGCCAGAAATATACTTCTCAGTCAACTTCAAATAGTCTCTATTTCTTAATAATGATTCTTATCTGTGTGAAGAAAGTTGTAGCTCAGAACTTCATGAACAGGTGAGAAATAATGAGCTGCTCTGATAGCCATGGTACACT
>CAESWR010002592.1:32594-43463 GCA_903171835.1 Mullus surmuletus | reverse complement strand
GGCTTGCTGCCTTTATTTTCAACATCCAGATGGCAAGAAACAAAAAGACCAACACATCTCCACCACAGATTAGTTGCGCTGCATTGAGCAGAGGCATTCATCAGTTCAGAAGATCTACTCAATGCACCTTATTGCATTGAGCACCAAAATAGGCTCAAACCTTCAGAGACCGAGCCAGAATCAATAAATCAGACAGATTTCCTGCTTTGTAGTGTTTGCGCCAAGCAACAGAACATTTTATATCAATACATCCTTTGACCATGTCTTCTCAGGAGAGCAGTGGTGCTTGTTTTTTAGAGATGAAACCTACCAGTCTTTTAAATTCCAGACAGTTTTAAAAATGATGACAATAGGGACCGTGGCTACTAGCCATATGTTAAAGAAGTATTTGAGACGTTTAAAGAAAATCGCCTCTGATGTTGAAGTCTCAATGCAGGGTCATGACAGTAAAAGGTCTACGGTTGAGAGACGAGGTTTGAATGAGGTGGAAGGATTGCGTATAAGCTGATTAGTCGCGCAGGCAGCAAAGACCTGCGGAAGAGCGGAGTTTTGAGGACAGCTGTCCCTTGGAAAACTGCAGAGGCTCAGTGAGGAACCATTCATCGCTCCCCGAGGCAGCCTCGTTTAGGTTATCTGCAAATTTTAATACTTCCCGGGACCTCACGCAGTTGACGTATGATTTAAACTGACTGTTCTATACATTTCGGGATCAGATGAGCACGGGAGATCTAACATCTGGTACTCGATGAAATATTCACTCTGCTCTGTTTGAAACATCGTCACTTCTCCATATAAGGGGCTGCTTTGGCAGAAATGAAAATATAATACTCTTGGTTGTATTAAAATATATCAGTGTTATTATACCTGGAACTTAATGAGCTCTTCATATACTGTATAGAGGGTCCATGGAGCCCACCAGACTGAGCTGCCATGTTTCTACAATTGCCAAGAGCATTGGCTGGGTTTCTCAAAAATGACAGAACTTCCCAAACAACGGGGTTCACCTGCGACGTCGTAACTACGGGGAACCGCTGACCAAAGGGTGTTTCTCGGAGCTCCTCGTGCTTTTTTCTTCCCGTGGTGAGGTGGCCTCCGGTCTTACGAGGAGCCATCGAGACATCTGTCATTCATTGATCGACTCGCTGCACAATTGACTGATCTCACTCACAGGCTGGTATATAAAGCTTTAACACAAGCGTCATTCCATCATCACCAGAAGATTGCAGGCGATACGGAGTTGAGAGTTACAGTCAAGACAAAGGATATAAAACACTATCTCTGGAAAAAATGCGTGCAGAAATAACCGATTGTAAGAGCCTTAAGGAGACCCTGAGGCTGTGGGCGACCCGGTCATTCACATCGAAAAGGTGGCTTTGACAACGGGGTGGATGCTGATCTTTCTCATGTTTGCAATAGCAGCTGTTGGAATCTGATCTCAAACCACCATCCCATAATCTAGCATGTATTCCCGCCCAAAGCTAGTATAGCCACCTGCGTATGATGTTCACTGCAGATGCTCATTCTCATGGAATAACAAGCACGGAGATCCAAAACAGGTTCAAGAAAGGTAATTTACGGCTTAATACCTACAAACATCTGATGCCAATTCTCTGCGGTACTTTGTCATAATCAGCAAATGTTTGCACACTCGCCCATCACAAACCAACCATGCACAATCTTGATATTAATATGCGTCCCTAATCACAAGGCTCCAGCCCAAGTCACAGCAGCGAGGACCCTTTGAGGTTACTTTGAACTGAGGCCTCATCTGGAGGTGAGCTGGGCGACACAATGTTTCCACATGCTTCCAGCTGAATGAAGTACTTGTTCCACGGTGAAGGACCCCCTGCTTAAATAATGCTCTAAAAATAAATCTATGGATATTCATGTCAAATTTGTGTGGACTGAAGACATTTACTCATAAAATAACACTGGCGTTGAAATATTTTGGACTATTCAGTCATGACAAAACCTTATATCTAGATTGAGTTTGATATCTGGCTACACAAAATAAGAAAAACTGAATTCATACAGGATAATGCAGCTCTTCGAGTGTGTGTGTGTGTGTGTGTGTGTGTGTGTGTGTGTGTGTGTGCACTGTATTACAGTGTTCATCAAAAACCACGACAGCTTATTTCTTGGAGAGAGGTGTTGACCTTCAAGGTTAATCAAAATCTAATTATTCTTTTTCTTTAACTTTACATCAAGTACTTACACAAAGAACTGGGTGTTCAGTGTCAGTATGTGCGCACAGCTGCTGTAAGGCTGTTTTACAGTACTAATAACAGATCTCAATGCAAGGCAGGCAAAAAAATAGATGACAATGTGATATATACATCATCAGACGTCAGATAAATATTCTCACATAGTGCACGCTCACGGCAAAATATAAGATAATCGATTATAACTAATTGTTTAAGTGTATTAGGTGTATTGTGCAAATTTTGTAATTTAGTGCAACAAACTTTTGATTTTTTTTTTTTTACTAAAGGTCAGTTTCTTGTCCCATTATATCCAGGGCAAACTCTGCTATCAGGGCTGTCGCACAATGGCTTCAGCTTTCTCTCTGAAAACAGCCGTCTGCTGATGCAGGAAACAACACCATGAGTTGTTAGCGAAGCAATACTTTTTCTGTTATTGCTGAAATTGCTGTCAGCCAAAAAGTGAAGTGAAACTTGTTAGAAAGTTGCTGATAATCTGAAGGTCTTTCTCAAGAAGGAGAGAGTTCAAATACATTTATAATGTCCGTAAACATTGGTAGTTGGATGTACTGTAGTCTATCATTTTTGCAAGAATAATGTAAATGTTTGAATGAATGAATGTTTGTGCGCACAGTTGCGGTGCGATCACAGCTGATCTTGGGTGATTTTTGATTTTTGGCTTTGGCTTTTGACAGGTTTGGTGGATGTATGAGTTATTTCATTCCAATTCCATAGATATATGAACCAACAGTCATCAAATGCATCTGACGTCAATAAAGGCAGATTGCACGGTCATGACTCATCATTAGATCAGATTAAATACATGATTGATCCTAAAAGAAATTCAGTTTCAGTTGCATCACTTAGACAAATAGCCAATTCACAAGATCAAAGAAATCCTCTTAGCTTTCATGAAGAATACAGCCCCATTGGACTCTGGTCATCGTAAGAATTGCAGGGTTATTGTGTTTTCACTCTCAATGCCGGCTGTTTGGCAGGCGGAGCAGGAGGGTGGAGGAGGATCTTGACGGAACTGACAAGCATGTGACGTGGAAAACGCAGTGGGCTTGAGGGGCAGCAGTAGGCAGTGAGCCTCCAAGCAGGTGTTGAGGGCTGGGACTGGGAGAACGTGGCTGCCAGCACAAAAAAGTGGTTTGACGGACTGTGACTCCCCACCTCGCATGCAGCTGTAGAATCACATTTTCACCCGTCAAAGCTGGAATTCATGCCAGGGTCAGGCGTGCATAGCTAATACATTTTTCATTATAATGTGTCCATATTCATCATCAGAATGAGCACAGCTTTTTTGTGTGCTTGTAATGACCATAGACCATTATCCTCTCATAATGTCCACATCATGTGTTAATCATGATTTTACATATTTGTTGTTATGAAAATATTCTGTCTCCTGGTAATGCGAAACTTTCGATGACCTGAACATGAACGTGAATATGTGCAAGTGGATTTGGAGTCTGGAGGCATTGCTGTCTTGGATGCTAAACTTTCATTACTTTGTGCCAACTCTCTGACTGTCATTTATATTCTGAATCATGAACGGTATGTTCAAATCCACTCAAACCTATCTCCCATTATGTTTTTTGCCTTGCAATGAAGCCTGAAATTAATTTCATTTCACTTTGTTGTGCCGTTCTGGATTCTTATCTTCAGAAGTTCCAAGCTGTTCACTGTCTCAACATCTATTATGTAACGTGCATTCACAAGCAGCTTGACGGATTTCATGTTTAAATTGCCAGCAATATTTGAGAGGCCTGCTGAAAAGCTATTTCAGGAGCAAACAAACAGAAAGGAAATTAAAGCATTCTCTGTTCAAGAGAGAGAGAGAGCTACAGCCATTAGTTAAGTCATCAACGTCATTTGTAAATGTTACGACAGTACAGCAAGTAGGTGCAAATGTCCAATGCTAGACAGCTGCACGTCCAACACATTCCACACAGTCTGCTTGAGCTGCTTTTATCAATTTCTACACTAATGAAATGGAATAGGTTTGGTCTGGAGGCTGGAACTTTGCAATCGCAATGACTCAGTGAGCCCTACATCAAAACATCCGAAATTCCTCCTAGTAACACTGAGATCAGCACGGGCATGCTCTTAAATATGCCAATCAAGCATGACCACCAATTGGTCCCGCTTTTGCCATGCAAACAGCCCTGAGACATTTAGACATGGACTCCTCTCCTGAAGACCTCTGAAGGTGTGCTGTGGTATCGCCACCATGATGCTAGCAGCAGAACCTTAATGTCTAGTTAGCTGCAAGTGGGACCTCCGTGGAATCCACTTGATTTCCCAGCACATCCTCTGGATTGAGATCTAGGGAATTAGGAGAAGTCAACAACTCAAACCCCACTGCCTTTTTTGGTTGGTGGTCCAGTTCAGATGCTGAATTGCCCATTTTTTGTGGGTCAGCACGGGCAACCTGCAAAACAAAACAAAACAAAACCAAAAAAGTCCAACTCACCTTCAGTACCCTTAGTCAGTGCTCATTCCGCTCAGCTACTCAGATACTTCTAGCACTGCCCCTTATATGTTCTGTCTGTTGCAGGTGCATCTCAATAAATTAGAATATCGTGGAAAAGTCAACTTTCAGTGGTTCAAATCTAAAATCCCCAACCAAGTATTGAGTGCATATAGATGGACATAATTTTCAGAGGCGAACATTTCGACATTAAAAGTACGAAATTGGTCTCTTGTAATATTAGAATTTTTTGAGACACAGAATTTTAGGTCTTCATTAAATGTAAGGCATAATCATTATAATTAAAAGAAATCCAAAAAATGAAGACATGAAATGTTTCATTCTGCATGTAATATATCTATATAATATATTAGTTTCACCCTTTGTATTGAATTACTGACATAAATGAACTTTTCTATGATATTCTTATTTATTGCGATGCACGTGTGTCTCACATCTGTCCTTTCCCGTCCTGTCTGTGAACACCCCCCCCCCCGGCTCACCTCAGTGTGAAGATTACACTCAATAAAGTTTAGAACCTCTACCCAGATGGGGTCAGTGATGGTCTCAAACTCACTGAGATAGCATCTAGAGAACCTCAGTTGCAAGATAAAATGCATCTTTCTCAAATAGAGTTTGTACCACCTGTGGTACCGTACTATGAGAACAAATGCTGTTTAAAAAAAAAAAAGCAGGTTGAGCCACAGTAGCTCATCAGTGAGTCTTGGCCACCCAAGACCCTGTCACCACTTTGACGATACTGACTACTGCAGACTGGGAGCACCCCACAAGAGCTGCACCCAGTCATTGAGCCATCATCACAATATGGCCCTTGTCAAACTCGTGCAAAGCCTTGTGCTTTTCCTTTTTTCCTGCTCGTAGCACATGAACTTTGGCGCCTAATATACAGTATCTATACATCCCGCCGTGCCTTGATAAAGAGATAATCAGTGTTAATTACCTCATCTGTCACTGGTCATGATACAAACATATATAAGTAGATATCATTGAACATAAGCAACATGACATAAGATATTATTTTTTATCTCATGTGATTCCCAAACATCTCTTAGTGTTCAGCAAACATATAAGTATAAGTGATAATGAAGTGCAGTTGTGTTGACTGAATGAGATGCCGTGCCGCCACCCAGCTGACTGAGGATTTTCACATACACAAATGTTTGCTTTTCACCCCTTCTGCAAATCAATGTTAAAAAGAAATAATCCAAAGCTATGATAAACATGCGTTTCTGAGGATGAAAGACGACCGATAGGAGAGACAAACAAGTGGGGGTCTGTGTCGTCCGTCTCAGTAACGACTGAGTGCATGAAATTAACAGCCATCTCCCACTGTAGTTAGAAAAGCCCCTCTCCGCTCACCATATTGACTTTATCTGACTTGCTCTATTCCTGCAGTTGTAATTACAGTTTACAGCCAGCGTTTCTAGCCCATCCCTCCCTCTGTTCCATATGCGTTTACAAGCAATCCGGTCAAAACAACAACCAAAAACCTGTAAAATCAACAACAATGCGTGGATACCAATGGGATACGCATGTTACTAAACCGACACTGAGCATGCAGCAATTGGTCTCCATTTATTCTTTCATTTTCTTTCTGTCCTTGAGTTTAGTATTATGTTAATAGCAAGGCAATTATTGCCTTGGCGGTCTCTATAACTGTCCCTGGGATATTTCCAGGAGTGAATGTAATTACAAATAGATGGCTTGCTGCTGAGACTGAACCACTTGATTCTTTAGAAAGAGGACAACATAGTTAAAGACATTCAAGATCAATATGGCATTGCATTCTCTGTCCCAATTTCTGTCACAGTGGTTACATGCGCCAGACAAAGGGTGAATTGCAATAGTTAGGGCCCGAGCCACTGCTGCAAGCAGCGGGCGAAGGCCCTCTTGAAACTGCATGGGTTTTTCTTCTTGTTATTATTCCTTGCCTTAAAACTCAAATTTGGCCCACTTCCCGACCTCGAAAAGCAACACATTTTTCCAGGATGGTCGGGTCTGGCAAAATTCGCACAGGAAGATCATGAGACGCCGAACTTTAAAAGTTAGCATACGTTTCAAAACGGTTTGGTTGTTATGGGCCGCCAAAGTTTTTCGACATTTTTCCGAATTTTAAAATCTAATGGCTCGGCCATGTTTTCATCTACCGGCCTCAAAATTTCTAGGATGATGCGGCATGAGTTGCAGAATACATTTCTGTTATTGTTTTTTTTTTTTTGACTTTGTGCCTCAGGGTGGCGCCAGAAAAGGACTTCTTTTACGATTGGAGCTCAAGCTCAGACTGTGTTTCACCGACCGGCCTCAAACCAAGCCCAGTACACTGGAAACACTTTGAATTTTCCACACAAGCATTATTTTGACTCCTCCCCAAAGGGCGTGGCTGTGGCGGCGCGGCAAAGAGGAGTGTTTTTTCGTGCTGAGTATTTTGGCCATAGTTCGGCCGTACATGCGCTGACCGTTATGGACTTCAAGTATGTTAATAACGGTCCGGCCCCGCACGGATTGATACCAAACTTGCCTCGATATGTGAAAGCGCCACCTAGTGGTACCAAAAAGGACATTTTGTCCTATAAATCCTACATAAATGGTGTGATGAAGTTGAAATTTGCACAGGAGGGCTGCAACTCCTCCATGAAGCCACAGCATAATTTTTGTGAAGTTTCCTCAAATGCTGCCAAGATGGCTGCCAGCCAACGCCACAAAACAGGAAGTGATGGGAAATTTGCTAGGATTGCTGCAGAACGATGAAAATTGAGACACCCATCAAGGGGGCCAGGATGACGAGATAGTACCATTTCTGTTGTGATACGACTCAAAACGGCCCTGTAGCGCCCCCTAGAAATGTTCAAATGTATAGCCCTGGCCCTGTGTTGGACCCACAGCTATGAAATTGAGTGGGCTTATGAAGACCCGCAAGATGAACAAAAAAGCCTCTTAGACCAATGGGCCACGCCCAACAGGAAGTCCGCCATTTTGAATTGAAAATGGCACCTTTTGACGATTTTGATCGATTTTTAGAGCATGGTAAATGAACAGACTCCTCCTAGGGATTTAGAGATATCGAGCTGTTGTTCCTTCCACATGTACATGGGACAGTCTGCATCAAAACGTACCAAAAAGAATTTTGCCACATCAAAGGGCGTGGCCTCAGCGAAGGCTCAAACTCTAATAGCGCATTTTTCTCACATGCCAAACAGAACTCAAATGCTCCTAAATGGAAAGGAGGAGGAATCAAATTTTTTCTCGGTCTCGAAGGCAACATGTTCAGAATGAATCTGTACAAAAAGCTTTCCTCTAGGGCAAAGGGCGTAGCCATGGCAATGCAGCAAAATGAGGGGAAGATGTGTGTTTCTCTCTCTGCAATTTAAAATTGCAATAACTTCCCCGTACCCGGTCTGATCTTCAGTAAACCTTGGATTTTTTTTCAAAGACTCACTCTGAACATATTTATGTCATAACATCTTTAATATTCGAGAGCGCCACCTACTGGCAACAGGAAATGCATTGTCTTAATTCTATGAAATTTAAATCTCACTTGTGTAGTTGCGATGCAGTTCAAATCTTTCTGGGATGTGCTCCCGTCTGAGCTGATGCCCAATTACAAATATCGTATCGTTTGGGCTAACGGCACCAAGATGGCGGTTGTAAGTTTGACGCTAAACTTGGGGTGGTTGCCCTCAAAGTTCAGCATTAGCTAAAACGCGTTAGCATGACTGAAAACTCATGAAATTGGTGGAACACATCAAAAGAGCTGTTCTGTTTACAATGTTATCCTGAGCATTGACATACATGTCGAAACGGCTCTGTAGCGCCCCCTAGAAAAATTCAAAGGCTTAGCCCCAGGACCCCATTGGATGTAAGGGCGTGTAATTCGTCAGGCTCATTAACCATCCCGAGACGCACAAAAAAGCCTCTTGGACCCATGGGCGACGCCCCACAGGAAGTCCACCATTTTGAACTGAATGGGCAGTGGTCACGTCATAATCGGCCTTTTATTGCAATGGAATTTAACACACTCCTCCTAGGGATTTAACATTAGAAATCTGAAATTCATGGGATATGAACACATTTGAAGGGTAGATGAAAAGTTATCGAAGGAAATTTTTCCATCTCAAAGGGCGTGGCCATGGCGACACGTCAAACGTGAGAATTCCGACTGCGACACTTAGGCTTTTTTCATGAACTGAGCCAAAAGCATGCGCTACTGCCTTTTTTGAGGGGAAACTCCTCCTAGGGACTTAACAGGGCGGGCGGTCGCAAGGGCGGGCGGTCGCAAGGGGAGGCGGTGCGACACAGCTCGGGCCCGCCAGTGCCCCTCGGGGCCCTAGTTTGAAAATGTATCTCGAGCCAGGAAAAAACAAAGCAATAGTGTTTCTCAAACGTTTCCTTAATAGCAACGTTTTGAAACCTTGATGCTGGTCTTTGCAAAATTCATCCATGTTGGAAGACTTTCTTGAATTGTGCATTCGTGGAAGCAGGAGACCAAAAACAGTTAATGCTTCCGTATTTTTTGATATGTTGCTTATTGGTCATTTCAGACTTATTACTTTATTTACTGACACAGCTGCTGAAACATTTTAAGGTCTTGTCACCGAAATTCTCTATCTTGGTCTCGGCAGGGAGTGATTCAATAACCACCTACAGTAACAACAGCTACCCCACCTACAAAACCAACAAACGGGGTGAAAATGGAGACAGATCTATAAAAGTTTGGTGCCTTCTGCTCCAAAGCACAAAGTTTCTGAGTACGAGATGTAAGGGAAAACATATTTGCTAACCTGCACCAGCATTTCATACCAAAACAAAGGGGCAGACCCAATTGCTTTAAGTTTCACTTTAGCTTTCGCCTTAGCTGGTAGGTCTCTCCATGCGTTAGCTTTAGCATTAGCATCTGGTAGGGCTCTCTATGCATTAGCTTTAGCCTTAGCATCTTGTAGTGCTCTCTGTGCATTAGCTTTAGCCTTAGCATCTGGTAGGGCCCTCCATGCGTTAGCTTTAGCATTAGCATCTGGTAGGGCTCTCTATGCATTAGCTTTAGCCTTAGCATCTTGTAGTGCTCTCTGTGCATTAGCTTTAGCCTTAGCATCTGGTAGGGCTCTCCATGCGTTAGCTTTAGCCTTAGCATCTTGTAGGGCTCTCTGTGCATTAGCTTTAGCCTTAGGATCTTGTAGGGCTCTCCATGCATCAGCTTTAGCCTTAGCATCTGGTAGGGCTCTCCATACATTAGCTTTAGCATTAGCATCTGGTAGGGCTCTCCATGTGTTAGCTTTAGCCTTAAGATCTTGTAGGGCTCTCTATGCATCAGCTTTAGCCTTAGCATCTTGTAGGGCCCTCCATGCATTAGCTTTAGCATCTGGTAGGGCTCTCCATGCCTTAGCTTTAGCATTAGTATCTGCTAGGGCTCTCCATGGGTTAGCTTTAGCCTTAGGATTTTGTAGGGCTCTCTATGCATTAGCTTTAGCCTTAGCATATTGTAGGGCTGTCCATGCCTTAGCTTTAGCCTTAACATCTTGTAGGGCTGTCCATGCCTTAGCTTTAGCCTTAGCATCTTGTAGGGCTGTCCATGCCTTAGCTTTAGCCTTAGCATCTTGTAGGGCTCTCAATGCCTTAGCTTTAGCCTTAGCATCTGGTAGAGCTCTCCATGCATTAGCTTTAGCCTTAGCATCTGGTAGGGCTCTCCATGCATTAGCTTTAGCGAAGCCTCTACTAGGTGCACTACTTATAATACAGCCTATGCATCGGTGTGTGGGGTCATCTTAGGACTTTTATTTCCTTCTGCTTCTGTCGTCTCTGATGTTGGGCACTGTCACCTTTTCACGGCACACCGCCACCAACATATCGCCCACGCTGCACCCTGTAGGTCAGAGAGATATCCTGAATGTCAAGTCTGTGCTTTTGGCTTTTGTGTGTCTTAAAATAGAGTATTTTCAATCCAAGCGCATAGACGAGGCAGCGTGTTGCATTTCCCACCTCCTCTCTGTACTACTGTCTTGCTCTTCCCTCCAAGAGAATAGTGTCCTTATTTCCTTTATTATAACATCTCGATTTGGCTTGCCATGGAATGTTAATGCTCCTAAAGTTCAAAGTTACAATTTTTATGTTTTTCTTTTTCTTTTTCTTTTCTCCTCTTAAAGACAAAACATTTTGGAAGGAAAATCAGTGCACGATCATCTG
>CAESWR010002592.1:10238-22408 GCA_903171835.1 Mullus surmuletus | reverse complement strand
GCTCTACTTGCTTTTCTATGTATTTGTGTAGAATCGAAGTGTACACTACTGAAGCTGTTTGATGTTACGGGGAGCACATAGCAATAAATGATATGTTTAACGACCCTGTGTATGTTTTTTTGTTGTTTTTTGGCATTGATTCTGCATCAATAACTAGGTGAAAACTCTGATTATGCCACAAAATCGACCCCTTTGCCACAGCATGTCGCCCCGAATCCAGGTGCACTAATAACAAAGAGGGGAGAGGTATAAAGCGATAGGCCATGTCATGTCACGGCAACCAGTGGACACCTTGTTGACATGATCACATATTACCGTATTATACATGATAACACAACGGAATAAGTTGATTTTATATATAAGGCTTATCACTTTAATGTTTCATGAGCAATTGAATGAAAATGAGAAAAGGCTTTTGTTTTTTTCTTTTTCTATCAATATAAGAATTTTTTTCAAAAGTGAGAATGCAAAACTTTCAGAATCCAATTTGTCACAAAAGGAGTTGATGCCGGGACACTGAAGGCGTGTTTTCTAGCATCCCAACAACTTCAGCATCAAACTTATTTTGCTCCAAAAATAAACCCATCCCACTCTTTTTTGTTCTTTCTTTCTTTCTTTCTTTCTTTCTTTCTTTCTTTCTTCAGCACTAATCCTCCTCTCATTTTACACAGACAAACTTTTTGATTTCGAGGCAGTGAGATCAGCCTCAACCGCCGCATCAGATCGATCCAAAGGTTACATTGGAGCAGAAAAGAAAGAAAAAAAATGTCACTGCAACAGAACAAATAAAAGAGTTTTTGCTCTGCGGAGGAGGAGAGAACTTAACCTTAAATAACTTACTGTCGGAGTCACCACACCGAATTCTGTGATTTATCTTAAAGGGATGAAGGTGATCAGCTTCCCAAAGGTTGATCAGAGCTTCATCAATAGTTGATGGAGGATCAGCACCTAAAATTGTTGAAAATGTATTGATTTTCCTTTTAATGCAACACATTCCAGAGCCTTGAGGCAGGGCATTTTGTTTGAGCGGCACAAATTGTTGCCATTTTTTGTTATGTAAAAACATAATTTACTTTGTGAAGAATAATTTTAAATATCTGATTTGCAGATTTTTTTCATAATTTTTTTGAAGTTCATCATCATCTTTATTAAGTTTGTAAATATTCTACTTGGAATAAAATATTTTTAGAGAGCATCTGAATGGCCACAGTCAGCCATGCCTCCTGGCATACCGCGACACAGTTTGATTATTGCAACAAGTATATTTTGCCAACAGCAACGCAGAGCGTTGACTCCTCCCGACCCCCCACCCTCCCGCAGTGAACGGATCTAACAAACAAGGTCGCTGCTGCCTGGGACGCAAACATTCAACGATCTTCGATTCCACTCAAAAATATGGATATCTTTGGGGCTGTAACTCCTAAAATGATGATGAGGACATCTCACATGAGATGTTAGACGCCACAGGGGCATGATGGGGAATGGGAAGGACTCCAGACTAGGTCGCTCCGAGGTCACAGGAGGTCTTTGGTGGCCCACCCAGGCTGCCAGGATGAGAGGGCTTGTTGAAGCCGCGGTGGACGTAACCACGACGAGACCCGAGAGCTGCAGTAAATGTCAGCAACCACGAAGCTGCGAGCGTTCTGGCGCCGGCGCTGTGAGGAGGGAGGAGGCTGATGGAGGAGCAGACGCTCGCAGGAGCTGTGAGTAAAGAATGAAGCTTGTAAGGGGTGAGACGCCCCTCTGGGCGGGCGGCGGTGATGACTGATGTTCCTGGAGGAGAGCCAGCGGGTTCCGGGGCGGCAGGTGAGGACGACGGGGGGAGCGTGGCCGACATGAGTGGCAGGAGGGGAGGATGCTGAGTGATGAGGCTTTGAGGACGGAGGGGAAGGACAGCCGAGGAGGACGGACCGTCAACCAACACATCTGTTTCAGGGGTCAAGCTGATCACTGATGAGGCCATCGAGATATTTTAAACAACTTCATAACGGCAGAGGATATGAAAGATTGGTTTTGTGTGTGTGTGTGTGTGTGTGTGTGTGTGTGTGTGTGGTGTCTGAAACTAGCCAATTGCTATAATGATGTGCAGATCTGGAAGGTGAAGGCACCTTGGTCTAAAGTAGAAAAAAAAGATAAATGAATGAATGAAGATAAATTAAACTGCTCCCTCTGGCTAAGTGAGTCGTGTGTGTGTGTGTGCGTGTGTGTGTGTGTGTGAGCATTACAGCTGTTTTCAAAGCATATAGGCAACAGAGCGGCGCTTTTCAAAATAAAGGACTCGGTATAGGAATGAATCCATGTTTAGAAAGTGGAAAAATGTAATAACGTGATCATTTTTAGAATGATTTTGAATTAGAAAAGCTTGATAATCCAACAAACCGGTTTCCCACCAAATCATCTCATGGACTGCTTAACAAGGACGGACCTTTGCTACACACAGAGAGGTTGTGTGTGTTTTGTTCCATTGATTAGATCAGATGAAAGCAGCTGAAAGTGAAAATGAAAATGAATATTGAATCCTGTCGCATTAATACCGAGATATTTGAAGCCTCTGTGATTCATTTAAAAAAGGGACGTTTGATATCTGAAGCCGCCACATCGGGACAGCATTCACTTTTTAGCAGGTTTGATTCTCCGAAATACCTAAAAATCAAGGACAGAAGACGTTTACAAACAAACAAATCATCAGCAACATTTTGAGTTGGAATTCATCAATACAACTTTTGGTGGATGGTGACAATTTCACGTTGGAGGGCAAAAATACTCTTAATCTCACCAAATCCAATTTTTGGATTATCGATTGATGCCTTTCAGCATTGAAAGTAATTGGTGTGTTTTGGAGTAGTGTGTGTTTGCCAGTATATTACTTTTTTTAATGAAAAGTTGAACATTCCTTTTCTAATAATATCCAGATAAATGTCACAAATCTGAGTTATTTTTGTAGCAAGCCGAGTGCTGTGGTCTCCCTCCTCGCCCAGTGGAGACGTCTCACTGGGACCATGGCCACGCCTCCGAGATTCAGGAAAAGGTCACCCAGGCTATTTTAAGGTTATTTTAAGATCAGCAGCAGGCAAAACACAAACACACACACATTTCATATTATTCAGAATGCGGCTGGCGGCCTTTTCACTTGATATTTAGAACGTAGTTTATAGTTAAGTTTATAGTTAATTTTTTGCCGTGTACAAGCTACGAGTGTTAATATTTAGCCATTAAAGAAAAAAGCATTTTTTGACGATCTGCACAGAATATCAAACGTACTCTTCAAATATTTCCTTTCCTGTCCATATGCAGGTTCTTTCAAGAGGACGCTAACATTTACTGCAGTGATTATACGTTTAATGAGGTAAATTACTGGTCACTGAGCGCTGCCTTTGACACAGTTGACCATGTGATCTTATTAGAAAGGTTAGAAAACTGGGTGGGAATATCTGGTCCTGCTCTTAACTGGTTCAAGAACTACCTGGAGAACAGAAAGTACTTTGTGTGTGTCTCAGACCTAATGGCTTTGACCTGTGGGGTTCCCCAGGGGTGAATCCTGGGACCCCTCTTGTTCAATCTGTACATGCTTCCACTAGGCCAGCTAATACGCAGCTATAATGTGTCCTACCACAACTATGCAGATGCCACTCAGACCTACGCGTCACTGAGGGCAGGTGAACATGTGCCAGTAGAGTCTCTCTGTCTCTGCATTGAACAGATCGGTGTGGGCGCAAAACAATTTCCTCCAGCTAAAATCTGATAAAACTGAAATCATTGTCTTTGGCCCACAGAAACAAAGAGAAGGTGTTATCAGTTACCTTGATACCATCTCTCTAAAACTAAACAATCCGGCTAGAAATCTGGGGGTAATATTGGACTCAGACCTGAACTTTAACAGCCACATTAAATCAATAACATCCACAGCTTTTTACCATCTAAAAAACATCGCCAAAATCAAAGGAATAGTGTCTAAACCAGACTTGGAGAGACTGATCCATGCGTTTGTCTCCAGCAGGTTCGACTACTGTAACAGCCTGCTCACAGGGCTCTAAACGAGCTGTAAGACGGCTGCAGAACATCCAGAATGCTTCTGCTCCAGTCATGACCAGAACCAGGAAATGCGATCACATTAGTCCAGTGCGCAGGTCTCTGCACTGGGTTCCTGTCACTCAGAGGATAGACTTTAAAACAGCTCTGCTTGTCTACAAGTCCCTTAATGGTAGAGCGCCAAAGTACATCTCTGACATGTTGGAGCCATATGAACCATCTCGGGCTCTGAGGCTGGCAGGATGGGTTTCAGTGTTGTGCAGCTAAATTCTGGAACAGCCTCCCAGAAGATGTGAGACAGGCGCCAACTCTGACAAGGTTTAAATCCAGGCTGAAAACAGTTATTTTTAGCTGTGCATGTGACAACTGAAAGGATTTTATCTGCACTCTTCTCTTTAGATTTTTTTAATTATTATTTCTTTTTTTTTATGATGTGATTTCATTTGCCATCTGTGGTTTTATGCCACTGTAAAGCACTTTGAACTACTTTGTGTACGAATTGTGCTCTATAAATAAACTTGCCTTGCCTTGATTGATTTCAGCTAATGGTTTTAATTGTGCGCCTTACTGTTCAAATTTAGCTTCAGTTACACAGGGAATTGTAACGCAGCGTTTGGAGTGATTTTTGATTATCAGCGGTGAAGCTCTTTGTTATAGCTGCCATCACACAAAGGGCTGCAGCATCGACTAAAATGTTGCAAAATGACGGAGGAAAAATCACACGCAGCCATCGGTTATGTTTGACCGGTATGCACACACTGATGAAGAGCATGCAGGTAAGCTGTCATTTATTGCTTTGCAACACCTGCTACCTGTCGGCCACGCCCCCTCTGCAGACCACCTGCTCAGCTGAGAGCACATTCAAGAACAGTATTCAAAACCTCCACTTGCTCTCAGACTGAATAACAATAATACTTTGGTCTATTTTATTCTATTCTTGTTGTAAATTTGTAATTATTAATATTTAACTTTTGTAAATTTTGTAATATTGGTTTGTAATTTATTTTAATTATTTCTTCACCTTTTGTACTGGAGTGATGCAGCGAAAGAATTTCCCGCAAGGGATTAATAAAGTACTTTCTATTCTATTCTATTCTGTTCTATTCTATTCTATTCCATTCTATACAGTGTCCCATACATTCACACATTTCATTTCAATTCATTTTCATTTCATGTTTAGCCCTTTACACCACAGATAATGGACAATATTCATCAATAGTTATCTCCCCATCATTAAGTGCTGATCAAACAAAATGTCAACATGTTTACACCTTTGACGACATACAGGGTTCCCCGGACAAAGCAATCGCACCCCGATTGTCCTCATAAATTGCCACCAGTGTGTATTCACACCTATCGTCCATTCCTTTCAACAGCTGCACAGGATACATGCTTTTCTGTGTTGCAGCTGCCAAAGCCATGTGTTCTGCTTCACATGTGGATAACGCAACTAGGGGCTGTTTTTTTTTTATTTCCAGGAGATAACAGGACCTGTTTCAGACAAACTAAAACAATAACCAGTTGTACTTCATCAGGTTCACAGTCCTCTTTTAATATCTCAACACATGCTTCGCTGCTGCTGTTGTTCTTTTGGTTCAGATAAGTGTTGTGACAGCTTACTGACAATAACGCTAAGATCTGGTCTAGTGGATAGATCAATACATAGATCAAGCTGCCAACCATTTCTTGATGCCTTTCTGGATCAGCACGTTCACCTTCATTATCAAATTTCAATTTGCTTTCACATGGGGTTGATCTAGATTTGCAATGAGTCATGTCAAACCTCTCCAAAATCTTTGTAATGTACCTCTTTTGGCTCATCTTTATTTCACCGTCTCTCTGTGCAAAATCAATGCCTAGTTTACCAAGATCTTTCATTTGGAATTTTTCACTCAACATTTCCTTCACATTTCTGTTTGACTATCATTCGCTGCAATAATAAGGTCATCACCCCAGATTATCAATATTATTTTCTCACTTTCAGTTTGTTTAAAGTTAACACAGTGGCCGGCAGGATTTTGGATAAAACCTTTTCGGCTGAGGAAATCATGTAGCATTTTATTCCAATTCCGTCCCGACTGTTTCAAACCATGAAGTGATTTGTTAAGCTTACAGACTAGTTTCTCTCACATGTCTCTGACTTACCCTCAAATCCATCTGGCTGTTCCATATATAGCTCACAATCAATAGGGGCATACAAATAGGAAGTTTTTACATCCATTTGCTGCAGTTCTAAATCATATTTAGCTGCAAGTTGCATTAAGCTACGTACTGATGTCATATCAGCAGTTGGCGAAAAGGTCTCCTTATAATCAATACCCTCAAATGACTATAACCTTTTGCCACATACTTGGCTTTGTAAGTAAAACCCATTCCCCCCCACTGCACGTTTACCTTGTAGTTAGGGTAAAGGTCTCATTTTCCCTCAGAGAATTCATCTCCTCCTGCATAGCCTTAGTCCACTGTTCTGACTCTGGTGATCTCATCGCCTCCCTCAGCATTTGGGGTAAATCGCAGATGACTCTGCAACAATAATCCACACTGGTTAGTAGATGGTCATCCTCACATTTTACTTCACACTCATGGTCCCTTAGGAGGACGTGTCCTCTCTCTCTCTCTCTGGATAACGTCAGCTATAACCATCCACCCTTTCACCCGTGTTGGTGTTTGGATCACGCACCTCTGCTTCTTTTTCCTGGGGAATTGGTTTTGTCATGTCATTTTGTGGTGAGTGGGTTTCAGGAGTCTCCCTATGCAAAATATACTCACCCATTTCCTGATCTGTCTGAGTGTGACACTCATTTACACTCTTTATGATAAACTTCACCAACCTGTTTTTGGTAACTTTTCTGTTTCAGTCTGGATAGAACACTAGATGTGCAGGACTATTTTTGTCATAACCAACAAAAAATCGAGAGTCTAACTTTTTCTTGTTTTCTTTGTTTGCACAGCACGCTGACCCAAAAGTTTTCATTCTTGAAAGATCTGGCTTCTTCCCTGTCAGCATGTAATATGGAGTCGGCCCCACACATCTGTTATAACACCTGTTGCGAATGTTTTAACACCTGTTGCGAAATGGTGAATAGAGAGCTTAGGTTTCATGTCTAATGACATTCTTGCTGAGCAGTGATTCACTGAATGTATCCTCTGTGCCATTATCAGATCTTATGCATTTGATTTTACCACAAGGTGCGACATCAGCAATGAACTTCTCAGTACCTTTAACTGTGTCACTCTTAGCTTTCAAAAAATAGGTAAACACTGCTCCTGAATAGTCATCAGTGAATGCTAAGAAATACCTGAACCCATCTTTTGCTGTTGGCTCTATAGCTCCGGCGAAAATCTGTGTGTACAAGTTCAAGTGGATCTTTGCTTTTTCATCTGGCTCTCTATTCCTGCTCTCCTGCTCTGAGCAAATTTACCTTTTGTGCACATTTCACATTACAAGTTAGATTTTTTCAGTTGTACCTTTTATTTTCATACCCTCTGTGACACACACTTAGCACATCCTCATGATTACAATGACCGAGAATTTGGTGCCATGTTTGAAGATCATAACACCCATTACATTCATCGACATCATCTGTAACTGCTTAAGTAAAATAGTCTATCAGTTTGTTCTGACCTTCATTGAAAACAGGGGTAGCCAACCAGTCAGAGACTAAGAGCCACATTTTTTTCTGTTACTGCAAAGAGCCACATCATACACATGGGCACACATGAACATCACACCATCCCTTCCTCACACACACACACACACACATACACAAACACACACACACAGACCTCTGCTCAGCCAGATTTATTGTAAATGTCACACACCAACATGATAATGACAGAAATTGACTCCTACAGTACTAAGACCACAGGCCAGTCATTTTCAACAATGAACATTGTGTGCACTGTCTCACACACAAACTCTCAGTTCAACCAAGTCCACAAACAAAAATATAATAATTTACAATAGCGTTTTTCTCTTACTATGCATGTTGCTGAGTGGGACTTCTGGCATTCCTTGTCTTGAAATGATCCTCTTCAAATCTGGCTTGTATTCCGTTGTTGCCACTCGAAGCAATTCTTTCAAATGGGTGTCAGCTCGATGCTTTGATTGTTGATATGATGCAAGCGTTACGGTCTGAGTGCTTCGTACATTTTGGGAAAAACTGTATCTGCTTTTCTGCCTGACTTTTCAAAGTGACCAACTTCTGCTTGCAAAGTTCAGTCCCTTTTGGAAATTCCTGGTACATATTAGCATGGAGTGAGCTGAAGTGGCGCTGAAGATTTGAAGCTTTGAAATGCACTAATGACGCCTAACATATAAGGCAGAATGGCTTGCTATTAGGTTCAACAAAAAATATAAATTCTCCCACTGTTAAAAACGTCCTGTGTTTGTCTTCATATTTTTGTTGTGCTGTTTCCCTGCCATTTTGAGAGCAATTTTGACATATTGTTTACTACTCAAATGATCTATTTACATCTCACGCACATGCTCGTTTGACGTCACTCAAACCGGCTTCCTGGTCAGCTTGCCACATAGGGAATGAATGGCAGCGCCAAGCGTTTTTGACGCTGGTCATGTGAAAGCCCCTTAAGAGCAGCCCGGGTTGGCCAGGCCTGCTTGAAAATGACTGTCGCTCCTTGGGTGATCGCTGCCTTCACTGAAAAGATGTCCTGGAGAAAAGATGGGACGTACAGCGCCCCATTCAACATCGTGTCCATCACCGGACCTTTACTGTCACTCAGGCGAACCGTTGCAGTACCTTTCTTCAGCACAATGCCGCTGGTCCTCTCTCCGTCAGCAAGCTCCAGTACTTGCTTATGTGGCTCCAAACTTGCGTCAAAGTCCTTGAATTTTGCGATGTCCCTCACGATGTGTGAAGTGGCCCCTGTGTCAACCATAAGGCCTCTCTCTTTCACTCCACCCACCAGGGCTCCATCCACCTGACGGACCTTGAAAGCCAACGTGTGGTCCTCCTCATCCACAGCCTGCTTCACCTTGTCCCGTCTTCTCCGCCCGCAGCTCGCGTCCTTGTGCGTGAAACTCCTGCAGAAATGACACCACTGTCTCTGCCCCTGCTCGCCAGCTGCAGAGGGTCCCTCCACAGTTTTGAGACCCCTCTGGCCGCAGTTGGAACAGGACAGTTTCACCTTCCCACTGTCTCTTCCTCTCACTTTCATCACGCCGTCATCATTTGAGGAAACGGCACTGAACCTTTCTGTGCTCTCATAGCTCCTTAGCTTGGCTTTAATGCAGTGAAACTCAACCTCTCATCACTTTGTGTAATATGGATGGAAAACGGCTTAAATGAGTCCAGCAGGCCCTTCAAAATCATTGCAGTTAACAAGCCATCACTTCAAGTTTCTCCTGCAGTCCTCAGTGCTGTGATTGCAGTCTCTGCACTAATAACAAAGTCAGTAATGCTCTCATTGACAGCTTTCTGAAGTGACATCTGCTCCGCGTATAAGCTGATCACTCAGGGTTTCCCCTTACCGGCGTAATGCTCCCTCACAATCTCAAGGGCCTTTCTGCCATCATCCGCCGCGTCCCTCATCACAAGGGACAGGCTTTTATTGTCCCACAGCTGAATCAGTTCTGCATACACCTCTTCATTTTTCTCAGCTTCCTCGGCTGCAGCAGCACCGCCATCATCATCGTCCACACCAACTTCAACTTCAACTTCAGCAGACGCAGGTGTGCTAAAAACGGTTCCATCGGCCTCCAAGCTCCCTTCTAGGCGCATAACCTGTTGGAGCTGCCATCACACAAAGGGCTGGAGCATCGACTAAAATGCTTCAACTGACGGAGGAAAAATCACTGGCAGCCATCGGTTATGTTTAACCGGCACGCACACACTGATTGAACAGGGGCAAGCTGTCATTTATTGATTTGCAACACCTACCTGTCAACACGCCCCTATGGGATGGAAGAGCCTATTAAGTGTGCAAGCAATAAGTGACGCTATGCATTCAGTGCAACATACATATACCAACACACACAATATTTGACCACTAGATGTCCCTGTGAGGAGCAACATGTCAGAGCGGGACAAAGGGGCGGAACTCTCCACTTACCTCGGAAGTCGGAGCGCAGGGCTGGGAATGACGTCACACCAGAGATATCGGCGTTCCAGTTACATGGCTTGTATTTCCCACACAAGACATGAAAAACCAAAATTACTCTACAACAGCATTTCCAAGTATGGATGTGGAAAAATACTTTCCTTACAAATGATTTAGTGCAACAAAAACTAATTAGAAGTGCTACATAAACAGAGTATTGGAGGATTGAGGGAACTCGGGCGAAGCGTGGATTCTCAGACTTTCCAAGGAATTACGACTTTGGGGGGGCATTCCAGTTGAAAATTCCAACTCGGAACTCAGAAAATTCCGACTGAGTACAAATGGAACGTATCATAAGTCTCACCTTAGCTTTAGCCTTAGTAGCTTTAGCTTTAGCTTTAGCCTTAGCAGCAGGTAGGACTCTCCATGCTTTAGCTTAACTTTATAAGCTTTAGCATGAGCAGCTACAGCCTTAGCATTAGGAGCTGGAAGGGCTCTCCATACTTTAGCTTTAGCCTTAGCATATTTAGCTTTAAAGGCCTCCTTCTATGAGGTATTTTACACAATTTCATTTATTTGCCAGAGGTCCAAAAAGATTATTTTAAAAGTTTTTTTCCCGCAAATTCAGCTTTGGTACTTCATTTCAGCCAGTCTAAAAGTGGCTCAGGTGAGCTCTCCTGAGAACGGGCCGTTCTGTGCCTGTACCTTTAGATGTCAATGAGCTGTGTCTGGCCTGGCCCACTCCACGCCAAGTTCTGTTTGAGCATTTCCAGCAAAAAATAAAATCCAGCCATTGGGTTCGAAGAGGTTCATCTGAAGGAAGTAAAAACATATTTTGGTGCTTGTTGACGCAGCCAACGACACGGCGGCGCCTTAGCTTCTTTTCTACCTCTGCCATGTTTGTTAGCGATGGTTTGCGGATTAAACAATGGCGGCTGCTCAGTGATTCAAGGGGGGAAGGTGGGCGGGCTCATCTATCTGGGGGGCTGTACTGTACTGGTCGACAGCAGCCTCCACTACAGCGGGGGGAGTGGTCAGTGACTCCACGTCACAAGTCTCTAACGCTCAGATTCGCTTGTTTCAGCTCACAGTGGGCAAAAGGGGGAGAAACAAGAAAATGAGAAGAGAGAATTTTTTCATTTTTGGGCCTCATACTCATGCTACGGGGACACGTACATTAATCTGGCTCGGAAGGTGACCTTTAATCTTAGCAGCATATTTAAGATTAACTTTATCATCTTTAAGGGCCGTCCACACCAGGAACTACAACTATAAAGATAAAAGTTTTTTAAAATCGTTGTATCTCAAGTGGATGGCAGTCCAGACCCTGGCCCGTAGCCAAGGGGGTTCAGAGGGTTTGTTGTCAAAATTCATCTGAAATTCACAGACAGTGACAGACTGGCCACTCGGCAATGGGGGCAAATGCCATTGTTTATGCTGCATTCAGGGTCTTGCTTCCAGATGCCCTGAATCCACAAGCTGTGTGCCTTTTTTCCTCTTTTGCTTTTGTTTTGCACCACAACCCAAAACGCCTTCGACCCAGTTTGGGTTGTTTTTGGCGGAGGTCATGTTTAGCTGCAGATTTAGATGAAGGTAGCGTAGGCTCCTCTCACTGCTCGTCTCTGCATGTCTGTGCAAGATTTCCTCCTGGCATAGTTGGCTACAAAAAACGTGTGTGTGTAATATGTGTGTGTTCAGCCAAGGAGGTTGTCATAGTAGCATACGCTGCGCCAATCAGCGGCACCGGGCCGGCCACTAAAATAGAGGACACAGAATGCTCCGATATCAACAGACACCTGTTGCGTTGCAGGGATTAGGATGGGCGCCAGGCTGGGGGGCTAAATTCCCCTCCAGCCAAATAACGATTATATCAATATCTTCACAACAGAAAAATATAATGAAAACTATTAAAGGAGCAAAAAGCGAAATCATTTCACCGCTAGGTTTGCTGTTGAGCACTGCCTGTAGACCAAAACAACGTGTGCCATTAGCCACACCTCCCTCTGCCTCGCTCGCTTCGAAGATCTACCTACACCGAGCAAAACATCCGACTGTAGCCCCTTTAGCTCTCGTAGCTCCCT
>CAESWR010002591.1:54133-67475 GCA_903171835.1 Mullus surmuletus | reverse complement strand
AGTTTAGTGGTTCAAACTTCGTTTTGTTCACTTCTGAAGTCATAAAAGGCTTAGTGGATCTTAACAGTGAGTAAGTGGCTCCTCAACTGGAAAAACATTGGCTTATAGTTGTAAAGACCTAATGAAGCATTAGCTGCCTCTACCCCCATTGCGTAGTCTCTCCCAGATGGAGGGACTTTGGGGCGGAGAGAGCAGGGGGAGCCGCTCTGATAGTCTGGTTGTTTAATCCTTTATCTCTCCATCAACCTGTTGCTCCTCCACGACTCGGCTTGACCCCCGTCGCTTCCCCGCGGGCCGCGGGTTTTCCCGTGCACTGGGCCGACAGCTATCTCCCCGATCAATTGTTGGTAAACATGACTGAACTGCTTAGACCAACAACAGGTTTCCTCAAACCCCCTAATCCAGGCTGCAGGAGAGACTCCCCTCTTACCCTTTTGACCCTCTCCCGAGTCCGAAGCCCCCCTCCCCTCCGCGTCCTCCTCCGTGGTGGTGGCAGTCGATGGGCCGGTGAGATAAGCCGGGGTGGAATTCCCGTCTGGGTGTTCTCGGGAGTGACCTGGGTGGTAGAGGAGCGTCGGCGAAAATCATTCAGCGCTCGGCTGGACGAGAGTCCAGCCTGCGTTCCGCGTCCCTTTAATTCGTCTTTCTCTTTTGTGTCTCCATTTGAGCCTTTTGTCTGAAGCAAGAGGCGAAAGAGGAGCCAACGCTGACTTGGTTGGGAGCTTGTGTGAACTTTTCACAACCTCTAACCCGAGCTAAGACAGCCTTAAAAAGTCTTGTTGTGCATTAATCAAGAAATGAGCTTTGAGCTGAAAAAGAGCTTGAAAATAACACCAAGAATGTGATCTAATGCAAATCCGATTTCTTAGGAGTTATGAAAAATAATCATATTTGGGTCAGACTTACTGTATGACTGGACAAAGTGCTATTTTGTTACAGGAGAACGCAACCACCGACCGCTGGCCGCCCAAATTTGATGCAGACAGTCATTAATTCCTGTCACTGCACTGCTCTGCAAGTAAACAAAGCTCCCAGATGAGATGTGCAACTGCATGCTGGGTCCAGTCAGCCATATTTAACCATGCGTCTAGCACTTCCTTAGAGACCGCGGGTCCATGGTGGAGGGGCCGGTTGTCTGGGAAAGAATGCTAGGGGTCTAGAGTGGCCCGGGTTAGGCAACGGCCTGGCCATTGTGCCCCAGGAGAAGGTAATTAGGAAGTGAAACCTTGACCAGTTGACAGCAGGCTTTGTTCAGGGGCGAGTGGGCCAGGAGAAATGCTTTTGAAAGCTTTTTCACTTTCTTTGCTGGGGCGACCTCAACCCCTTCCTCCAGAAACACGCTGGGGGAGATCATATAGGTTTCTAAGGAAAAATGCATGGACGGGGGGGGTTAAGTGGTATTTATTGAAAGAGAAGAAATCTATAGGCAGCATGTTGTTTGACAAGAGCACCAAGCCAAATATACAGCGTACAGTATCTGTTTACCGAAAATGTCATTTCTAATCCATGTTGAAGAGCGCTTCCAGTAAATCATATTTATTTCCTTTCATGGCGCACTACTAATATTTACTAAATTCTACAAATTCTCGTAATTATGCTAATAATACTCATATCCTGGGCAGGAATCCGCAGTCTGGTTCCCAGTGTAGTGCAGCCCAGCCACCTCTCCTTAAGTGCCGCAGCTGCAGTCGAAGCTGCCGGCCAGCCCATAATCAACGTCTCCTTTTCCTGCACTGTACGTTGGCTCGGCAGCAGTAAAGCTCAGCCGGGGCCAAACAACCAGCATCACTCCGGTGAGGGCATCCAGCGCCGGGAGCCCACGCCTGTCCCGTCCCCGCCGACCCTGGCTCTCAACTCTGCGCTCCTAATGTGGCAGGAAAAGTGTGAACAAGGATCTGGCAACCCGCGGTTTCAGTTCACCATCATCACCACAGGCCAGTAAGAGGAAACTGCACACTTGTTGGACAGCTGGTCGGCGAGCTCCTGCAAAGGATTAACTCCTTGTTATTCTCAATCCAGGTTTTTAAGTAGTAATCGCTGACATATTTTAACATTAAACAATCAGCTTTGTTCTGTTTGACGTAACTTGGAGCTACCTCATTGAAATTTGAGCATGGAGGTTCTTTTTTTTTTGGGGAGCTTTGCAAACAGCTTGAGCTCAAGTGCCTCCGAGACATTCGAGTTTTTGTTCTTTTGAATGTTGTCATGTTATAATATCCACACATGCTCAGTGCGGCTGAGTTTCCGGGTGGTTACCTCGTTTCAAAAAAAAAGTTTGATTTGCAGCTTTTGAACTCTTGAAAACCACCTCAACCACCATAAAACACATTCAACACACATATAAAGCGACATTTAGATATCGAAAGAAGGTGCCATTTTCTGAGATACTTGCTTCAGCTCTCGCTTAAGACATCCTTGCCCTTGACACCACGAAAACAACAACACCAACTGTGCAAACCTGCGCGTCAGCCTAAAGTGCAATGGAAAAACACGAGGGCCGGCGTGGAACAATCATGTCTTTAACCTGAAAAGCCCTTGACCACAACAAACAGATTCCTCCATGTTTGGGTTTCAACATTAGCCTCGCAGCTAGTCTATAAAACACCAGAAAGAAGATGAGAGGAATCTACGTGTCCTTTGTTATCCTCTTTGTTCTCCGCCGCATTATGGGAAGCCGTTAAGCAGCAACCGTCGGAAGACAGCGGGTTCACGAGTCTCAGGGATTTTACGCCGGCGAGCAAATTGCATGTGTGGATATTTTCTGAGCGAGTGAATTAACATTAATAAATGTCATGCAACCAAAAACATCCTGGTAATGAATGCTATGAAAATGATCGGGATTTATTTAAAGGCCTGCTGTTTGCTTGTGCGTGTCAGAGTCAACAGCTTGATTTTAAACACTTAAAAGACCCAAAAGATTCCGGTTTATACTTGAACTCGGGGGAAACTTGGCCTTTTGAATACAAGGATCAACGGCGCGGTGGCCGGTGTACATCTTTGAGCACGTGTCACCGTCCTGTTTGGGAAAAAAATACATCACCTACTTGAGGTGGTTATTCTTAACATCACTCAGGTTTTATGAAGTTGTTAGGGAAAAGCTGCAGCTTTATGGGTGGTTTTTTGCGCTGCTGTCGCACTTTTACAGTGCTTACGTCTCTTAGCACAGGTGTCACAAACAGGCTTTTCCAAGTAAATGAAGTCAACTGATTGCTCTTGACTTTCTCCTGGAGACCGGCGCTCTGGGACGGGGATCAGTCCTCCGCGACTGCAGTGATTAAAATTTTTATGTAGTTGACAGAGGAGTTAGAAAATGCCAAGGGACATTTAGATTAATGATGGCATCCATGAGGCCAGTATTATGTCACTCTGAATGAGGACTGAAGAGACAAGAGGGATGACATTTTTACAGGCCTGGTACTTATAAACACATTTGTGTGCATTTGCGAGGCAAAGACGTGCCAAACACACAAAAACAGCACGGCGCAAACACCCGGCGTGCTGCGTACACTTCTCAAGCACTTCACCATAACACACTCAATCTGCGGCCGCCGCGCTCTTTGTGTCCCGCCTGTGTGTACGTACGTGTGTATATGTGTGTGGTGAGTGCCATAGTTGGCTGGTGGGCCAGTGTTTGATGATGAAGTCATCAGTTTAAGTAAACTCCAGATGGCCAGGCAGAAAGTAAAACAAGTGCCATCTGCTTAGATTCAACTGCTGCTCAATTTCTCCCCTCTCCATCTCCCTGTACCCCCCCCCCACCACCGCCACCTCACCCCCCCAAACCCCTCTCTCAGTTGGCACAGCTAAGGACCAGAGTACTCAGAACATTAATGCCATTAGTGAAATGTTTCAGAAGAGGCAGCCAAGCACAATGCATTACACCAGCACTACATTACCACCAAGGGCTGCACTCGCAAGGTAGCACACAACCTGGAAATCAACTGAGGTCACATTCATTTGCTAAAGCTGAGGGAGGAGAATTCAAACGTTATCACAATACATTTTTGTAACTTTCTAGTTTTCGTTTGAGCATTTATAACTATATCACACAGCTGACTTTTGCATTGAATCAATAATCAATCATTGATTTAGACTCGGTATCGAGCATAGCAAACGTTAGATGAGCTTTGACTTGCTCAGTTCCAGCAGCTCACAGCACAATAATCAATTGTCATTTGGAAATCTTTGGATATTTTTTGTCCCCTTACTCTCATTTGTGTGTTTATTACATTGTTCTTACTTATTACTGATTCTTGGGAGGTTACATCACGTCACCCCGTTCACACCAGGTCACTATTTTCCATCACTGTGTGTTTAATACTGTTACTCTCTATGAACTGCCCTGATGGTAAGAAGATTTCATAAGAAATGTTTGCAATACACACAAAATCCCATTAATCGCGTTCTGTTTAGGCCTGCTAATCTGCTTCCTGTTTACACAATAGTAGTCGGGAGATTGTTTTATACATAATTAATTTCACATCTTGATTTTTTTTTTGACTATCTTCCTTCTTTAAACCCCCACAAAGATTCCTAATGTGAGCTGGATTGCCAACAAAGATCTCCAATAATTCCACTTATGATCCTGAAATATTTCTGACGCTTTTCAACCAACTTTACTGAGCGAGACAACGATTCAGCTGAGAGTCACCTCCCCAAATGCTGTTTGGAAAAACTGGAAAGAAAGGGGCATTTGGAGTTTTTTCCTTTCAAAGTCTCATGAGTTTTTCCGTAGGTGTGTGTCGTGCATGGTCTTTAGTGCACACAGCATTTGTGTTTCTTGCAAGCTGTCGCTTCATGCGATGAATAAGCCGAGGCAGGTCTTGCTTCCCCCCTTGCACTTTCACCGATGCCCTTCATCTGGCTCGGAAAACATTGGACTCTACACATCAGTTAAGCTGTGTGTCCCAGAAGAAAAACAGGACCAATCTCCCTCACCACTGTGTGTTGTAATTAAGGCCACAGCTGGCAGTTCCCATTACGCCATCAGCGCGAGCAGGCGGACCTGGTCTGTGGCACGGCGAGCCCTCCGCCTTACCTCTCTGCTGCCCGCCGCCTTTTCCTCTCCCCGGCACCTGTACATTGTAAAGAGGCGGCGTGTCGGCCAAAATAAGCCCGCAGCTAACACTCCGATGGCTTGGAGAGTGTTTGTTGTGAAACACTTTGGTGTAACACATCATCTCTCCACCCACCAACCCCCCCCTCGCCTTTGTGTACATTTTCACATTCCACCTCGCCGACTGTTTTTGCCAGAGCCAGGTGGAGGAAAAATGTCCACACGTGGTTTTAGGTTCAGTAAAATTCACACCAGCCTTTTATATCTGACAGGAAACTACATGGAAATGTGGCATAATGGAGAACAGGCAAGTGGCTGCGACAATTGCTATGGAGGCGACAAAGCAGAGGTAGAGGGGGGGGGGGGGGGGGGTTAAATCACATCTGCCCCCCCCCCCACCCACCCTCCTCCATTTTCATTTAAACAAAAACGTTATGTTCAAGCAAGAATTTTAATGTCGTGCCGCTGTGAGTTTGCCCACACCACATCCAAAAGGCAGGCGTTGTCCCTGTAGGCCGGCCCTCTCCTGGCCAAGATCAGCTGTCTGACCGCAGAGCAGCCTGCTGTAAACACTGGCCAGATTACCGCACAACACACACACACACACACACACATGCACTCACTCACTCACCCTGCAAGAACCATCACGCTGACAAACTTACAAGCAGCCATTGTCAACAAAATAATTTGCTTCCAGATACATACTGCACTGATTTACATGGAGGCAGTTTAGAGGCAGATTACAACTGGATCGAATAAAAGCTCAACATTACCGTCCAAATCCATTTCAGACTGTGGGAAGTCTTATGTAACACTTTAGCAGAACCAAAAAAAAAAGAAGAAGACTGGTAATGACATGCACATGATTGGCAATAGCTGACTATTAAATTTGTATTTGCCCCCACTAAAACCTCTGCAGGTGCTGCAAACGGACAATTAGGAGGCAAAAAGCTGAAACTATAACCAAGCGAAGGGACCCGGGTCACAGTTGTTATTGCTCCAAGTGGCGCTGTCAAACATAAAAATGACCATGCATTTTGTTGGGTCTGTCTCTCTTTGTTCGTGTGTGTTTATGTAAGAGTTTCTGTCAAAACATGGAAAAAAAAGATAAATGTGGCTAATTAAAAGAACATTTCTTTGGTAGTTGCAGTAATAGATACCTCATTGTGGGGTCCAGGGGCAACGTTCCCTTTAACCAATCATGCTCGTTGCTCCTATTGAATTTGACTCCCTGCAAAAGTGGTTGATTTTGTCGAGCCTCGCCGGCTGCACACACACAAACACGGGAGAAAATCCACATTAAAATAACTCTCGGCGTGTCGCATCGGGGGTGAGACGGGGGTTCACACTCCGAATTAAGAAGCTGAACTGATGGAAAGACTGAGTCTCGGTGAGTCATGGCTCTGAAATGAATTGGACCGAGACACTACGGCATGAGCACACCTGCTGCACCTTCCCGCTGCCCGCAGAATGTCCTCCGCATGTGTGTGTGTGTGTGTGTGTGTGTGTGACTCCTGCTCTGCCGTGTCAAAATGCAACATGTTCCAGCTGACTGCAATTAAACGGTAAACTGGAAATACTTACCATTGATTTAGTTGTACATAAATTGGTCAAAATGTGTTCCAGGGAGGGGCTGCTTACCTCACCGTGCACCCACCACCCAGAGCGGACGCACATTTATCTAACAGGGTTTACCAATTAAGCCCCCCCCCACTCCTCCCCCTCCCCCCCCAGCTCTCCTCACCTGCTTTTTTTGTGTGTGTGTTCGAGGCGAGATCATCTGGAAAAACAGCTACACACAAATCACAGGCTTCACAATCAATCAAGGAGGAGAGCTGTGAGGCGCTGGGCTGAAAGGACCCCGGCTAAGTAAAGAGAGATTACATGGAGGGGTGGGGGGGGGCCGGGGGGGGTGGAGGGGGGCAATTTCATAAGTTGTTGTTTCTTTTTTTTCTCTTGTTCCTTATTATTTGACTCTGTTAAACATCATAAATCCTCTGGATGGGAGATAGACTGGAGAGATTTATATCCTTAGCCTTTTTCTAATCCAATATCCCCTCCTCTGCAGCTATTCCCAAAATGGCTTGGCTGCGAGGACTCTGCGGAGGCTCTGCCGAGGGGAAGCGCACACACACACACACACACACGGGCCCGCGCGCGCGCACACACACACCCTGAGTGACCAGAGCAACAAGAGGAATGTAGCAAGTTGCGCCACATCCCAGCTGGACTGACACAGAGAGCTAGCGGTGTCCTCCTTTCCACCGAGGAGGATGAAAGGACATCAACTTGTTTAAGACACAGAAGGAACGCCTGGAATTAAGAGAAGGGGAAGCTCTCCAACAGGGGCTTGCCTGGGAGACGACCTCGGTTCACTGCAAAAGCAAAGAAGACGAAGACGGGAAGAAGTAGGAGGAGGGGTGGGAGAGAGACGGGAACTTCAAAAACACTCCCAACGCCACACCTGTGATCAATTAGGATCTGCAAAATTAGAGAGTTACTAACAAAACCCTGGCCTGTAATAATTCATAATTATGAAAAGAGCAGCGAGGAGGGAGCTCGCAAGGTTCACGCAGATTTCGGAGATTTGAAGTTGCACGGGTGGGGGAGGGGGGGGGGAGGGGGGGGGCTCCTCCACGCTAAGAATCTAATTGTGCTTTAATCACACTCTCATGTCTATTGTCAGTGAAAATATTTGCCCAGAGTCGCCGCTGTGTGTTATTGCGGGACGCCGATAATCTCTCGCCGCGAGACCTCTTTCACACTTCCAAACAAAACAGGGAACAAAACATTGTAAAATAAGGAGCGCAGCAATAAACACCTAACATTGTTTTCACCCTGTTTTTTTGCTCAAAACACTCGTGGGTTAATGATGTGTTATCTATCGATCGGGAACGTAATATCGGACCACAGAGGATGACTCTAAAAGGAGAGAATCTGAAAAGAGATTATAATCAAAGACAATATTTTATCTTTACCATCGGCCTTTATGGTTGCACGGACAGCTCTTATCTTCACGAGGGATTGAAAGTGATCCCGCGACGGCCACTCCTGCTATTTTTAGAGCGTCCATGCAAGCGGAAAAAAAAAAACAAGAGAGATTGACTCGGTGCGAGCTGTGGTTGTTGCCGCTTATCGCCGCAACTTGTTAGAAGAATCACAGGAGAAATAATCAGACATGGTCTCACAGCAGTGGACACTTCTCGCGGCGGGAGGAGGAGGAGGACGGGGGTGCAAAGTGAAACTCCTTTCCAAACAATCCCTGCGCCAGAGAATATCCCAGAGAATACACTCTCCCTGAAAGAAAATAAATTGAATCTCCTGTTTGGGTTAGATCGCTGAGAGAAAATAAAGACAATTTGCCGAAACTGCTCGATATGTAGTGGGTTAGCACCGGAGTTAATTGGAGGAAAAATGTGAAACGTGAGCCAAAATGGACAAGGATAATTGCGGTACGCTCGGAGCCGGTAGTTCACGGTGTTCTATCGTAAAATATGTTCCCCTTTGCTTTACGGGCGACTGAAAATTTCTGCAAAAGTGAATGATTGTCCCTTATCAGCGTGTTCGCCGTGAATCGGGGTGCGGAGAACACCGTGCTGCGAAAAGATGACGAAAAGTCTCGAGACGCCGGTTCGCGAAAATTCGAAATGAAGCAATCACGGCCCTCATCAGGCTTCTGGGAAACAGCGCAGAGCCATCACTCATGTCTGTGTTCTCAGCTGTAGCTATCTGCGCTCCGCTCTCGCATTACGGCGACATTATAGCCACGCTATACAAATGGACATCATCATATTTTAAAACATTTACATTGGAAACGCCGCGTTGTGGCTGTTAACCCTCCGCAATGACATGGTAGCCCAGCTTCTCGGGTGTCACTGATTTAGGAGCTTTCGTACGCGCTTATAATTGCAACCAAGCCGGCTAGAAGTTTCCCCGACGGCATTAGAGGCTGTTTGACATCATGTTTCGCAGTTGCGTAATTCTTCTTTTCGGGTTTAACTGGAAAAGCGCAGGGCGGATTAATACCGCCAATGATGGAGGTGTTCTGTGGAGGCGATTCATTATGGGAGCTCTGGTATCGCTGGTAATCACTCACTGACAGCGGATGGAACGGAGCCATCGTCCGTCTACCTCCGTCCTTTTTCCTGCTGAGAGAAGAATCCACTGACGACGCCTCCGACGCAGAAACTGAATGGTGACTCGTTGCGTTTTTGGATCTTAAAGGTGGATCATGTGAATCACAGCAAGCTGGATTGTTGGGAATCAAGGAAGTGAGGATACACAGAATCATTGTCCAACTTTTTTTTAAAGAGTTTCAAGGTGGACTTAATTATTGATTAATTCCAAGCTCATTACGCACACTCCCCATTTGTCACCAACGGCTACGTTTACATGCAGTCAAATAAGACTTTTCTAACCCGAATATTAGCAATAACCCGGTTGCGCACATATTCCAGTTTTAAAAACCTGAATATGACCACTGGGTAACTCTGTTTCTAACCCGAATAATTGGTCTTTCGAGTCCAGGAACTCCTTGTAAACATGGCCGAAAGGAAGAGCAACACCACGCCACACTTTTGGAGTGAGGAGGAAACCAATTACTTCATCAGTGTGATGAAAGACACAAACATCCTGGTATTTGGAGACGCTAGAAAGTAGCGGGATAGACAGATCCACAAAAAGGGGTGCGGAAAGTTACGCCAAGCAGGGTTTGTAGCAGACCTTCTCCGTGAGTGGCTGCTTTGATCGCCATATCACCATTGATTACAATCACCATGGAGACAGGAACAACCCTGTTTACTCACGCATGGAAATGGGTTATTCCCAATGTTTCATTAACCGGAATATGGACCTTAACCCCAATACTGACTGCATGTAAACATAATCACTGACACATCGTTTCATTAATTATTATTCAGTATTTAAAAGCAGTAATCCTGTAAATGGCATGGACGGAAAGTTTATCAGAGTGCGCTGAATGTGAACAAACGTTAAATCCCAGTGAACTAAAAGCAAGCCGGGGTTGGCTCATCACACGCAGCCTGCAAATAACACCTTTTTTTTTGTTTTTTCAATCCAAGCAGGAATTTACCTCCGTGAGTGCAATTATGCAAAGAGGGTCAGGTTGCTCAAACGGTTTGCCTGCCTGCAGGGCGTCCGGGCCGGGGTGAGGTCCGACCGCGGCGGACCCGGTTAGCGGGAGGCCCAATCTGTCTCCCCGAAAAACCCTCAGCGCTAGCATGATTCTCATTAAGTTAACAGCTTGCCGTCAGCGCAGAGACAGGAAGTCAGACTAGTGTGTCATGATGAATGCTCTCGTAAGCACCACATGTCATGGTTGGAGGTTAAACTGACTGGAAACACAAGCTCACCTTCTTATTGGAGGAGGGTGAGGTTACCGTGTTTGCCGAAAAAAAAAGTGTGTTTTCTCACACGTTTAGTCCACAGACCTTCCATTATGGATACAGATTTTGGGAGAAAAAATGAATGAGTTTTTTTCAGGGACACCAAGAGGATGCCTCAGCCCACACCAACCAGCCTGGAGGCCTTCATTCCCATGGCAACAGTGTTTTAATAGGGCACAAAACACTCGACTGTTACCTTTACACATTAGTTACCGCACTGGTTTGCAAACGATACCCCGAGTGCTTCATTAATACCCATTTTCGTGGATAATTTGATCGCTCAGATGCTCATCTGGGTCCCCTTTGTCAAAAGAGGTACTTTGCAAGCAATGAAAACAAACCTCGTAAAAAAACAAAAAAACTGGGGCTTGTGCCAGCCAGCGCCCAGATTTAAAAACCATGAAAATAACATTATGTTTCTTATGTTCATAAAACTGCTAAAGTTACCCTCTAATTCTCTCCATGAGTGCACACACACACACTCATACACACACATGCACTAAAACCCTCCAAACAAAACCAGCGATATAAACTGTGTGTATGTGTGAGACTTTACTGTCACATCATGAAACTCATTTTTAAAACTCTGGCTTTATATCAGCAGACAGGAAATATTATTTTGTCGTAAATCTGGTTAAACAAAACTTAAATCTAAAGATGTCTGTAACAGTTTTTTCCAAGAATTAATTTAATTCCCAAGAGTTTTGAATGATTTGTGTGTTGTTACTTTTTTTTTGTTTAACTCCACACGCAGTACAAGTACTGGCACATCGAAAAGAAAAAAAAAAGTGTTGCTGATGAATCTCAGAGATGGTTTTGTTTTTTTGTTTTTTGCGGAGTTCATTCCACTGACGACACGTTCTCCGGTGTCATCCGGTGATTTGATTCGGCGGTCGGATCTCCGTGTTATCTTGTTATCTGACGGCACGGACAGATGTCACCTGTGAAACAAAACAAGTGATGGGGAGATAAGAGGAGCCTCGAAGCGGCTTAATAATCCGGCCGCTCTCTTGCCAGATGGTGGCAGTAATTTGCTATTTCCCCCGTTTGCCAACTGCTATTTATTTCAAAACACAGCGAGGGGAAGCAAAGAGCTGGACGTTTTTTACTGCACTTCATAATACACATGACACATGAAACTACTTTTGCCAAGCTTTGGTTCACGTAAAGTTCCTGTGATCTCCTAAATGCTGCAGGTACCGTCCCGTCACGCTCCACTCGCCCGTTTATAGACAGAAATATAAAAATAGAAAACAAATTTTTGATAGGGGTGGAGAGCGGGCGGCCTAATAAATTCCACAATGACATAGCACGCCCGGCGTCGCCCCCCCACCCCCCCATTCCCCCTCCCCCCTCCCTCTCTCACCATCCCGAGCCAACCTCCACGCTTTTGCTCCTCCGGCATCTCTTCCCGAACCCCTGCCAGTCTCTGGGAAACTCCCAGCGTGCTCTCTGTTCCACCAGCAACCGCAGGAAATGAGTCTCAGGGAGCGTTGAAGTTTAATAAAAAATAAATGAATGGGGTGTCCCAGGGACGGGGGGTGGGGGGGTGGGGGGGCGAATGAAGAGCGGGAGAGAGTGGGTGCCCCGAAGTGGAAGATAGGGAGCGAGGAAAGTGGAGGTACGAAGTTTGAACCCATTACGGTGTGTGTTTCTGTACGGTGATGAATCGGGGGAAACCAAAACCAGCTGCAAACGAGGGGCTCTCGCGAACCAGAATGGCAACGCGGATCAGCTAACGGATCATTTAAAATCCTCTTTTTAGCCTTTTCTTACAGTGGGCACCGCGCCTACAAACACACTACAAACACAGACTCAAATTGCTGAAGTGTGTGTGTGTGCGCGCGCGCTTTATTGTGTGCACAGAGATAGCCGCGTCGATCCCTTACCTCCCTCTCCTGACACAATAACTCTCATGCTCTGAATGGAGGGACAAACATTCCAGACATGCCACATGTCGGGGCTGCTGGCGAATCATTAAACTGTGGAAGAGAAACTGCAGGATACCCTCTTTTTCTCCCACGTCTTCTCTAATTACCCTTGCGCCTTTAATTGATGTTAAACATGAAGCATAAGCGGAAAAGTGAATCGGGAAAATCGACGGAGCGGATACGCGATAACTACGGATACGAGGAAGGTATTATCTCCCCCCCCCCTCAGTGGCAAAAGAGAAAAGAGGGCGATCTAAAAGCATCGGCTGCAAAAATATAGATTTACTCAACTGCTTGGGGAGAAACAAGAAAATGCATCCTACTCAACTGGAATCAGCAAAGACCCCCCCCCCATCCCATCATTCACTACTTTGTGTGAATGAATCTTAAATGAGACTTTGAGACCTTGAGACTGGAGCGACGCACATACACCTTAAAAATAAAGGGGGCATCATTCAGAAAATAATGGACCTCTGACACCACCATGACATGGTTTAACATGCCTGGATACAAATGATGTACTTTGACCATTATGGCTGAGTATCGTTTAAAAATTTTAGATATCATTACCGATACCGACGATACTGATACTAGTTGAGAACTTCATTTGAGACTTTTTGTTACTTCATTCAACGTTAATCATGCAAATAGAAAGCAATCACGTGTGCAAATGTCACCACTCCTCCCCATTCAAAAGATTTTTACACAAATACATTTTGAAAGTGCTTAAAATTCCGCTCGTGCTGATTGGCTGCGAGTAAAACCAGAGAAACTATCATTTTTTTCTAGATCTGGGTACAAAAACAACCAATTGCAGGTACCGTCTCATTCAAATGCGCCTGTTACTGTTGGTTATGTTACTGAAAGGTTAAAAAAAAGAAGGGAGATTCTGAAATGCTTGTCGCTGGATATCTGCTCGCATACCCTCAGGGCCCCGGACCCCCCCCCTC